>PVKZ01001402.1:0-358113 GCA_004027375.1 Macroglossus sobrinus | reverse complement strand
ATCACCCTTTTCTGCTTCACTTGCTCTCAGTAAAATAGAGACAACCTTCCACATTCCCAGCATCATGGAGGGTGTAAGGAGAATCACAGATGCCTCAAATGATGGCGCTGTAGAAATCCAGAGTGTCCAAAGTCTTATTTTTCTTTCTTCTTGGACCAGATAAATCTGGGAAGGGGTGGAAGAGAGCGAGAGTGGGAATGGGGCAGAAACAAAGAAACAGAAATATATCGGTTTCCTTTGAGCTAAGGGACCACCCCTCCGAATCACTCTCAAAGGTAGCAGATGTTAAATAATGGAAATTCTACAATCTAAATTTAACTCCAAATCATATAAATTGTTCTGAGCCAAAGAGCATTGAAAGTCTAGGAGAAACATGAATGCTTGGAATAACCACATTACTTTTACATGTGGCAAATAGTAACACTATTCATTCCCTTCTCAGTGTTATTTTAATTTGCAACTGCCATTAGTCCCTATTGCATTTTATTTTCCCTGTAAAGTCTTCTAGTTTGGTGCTTTAGCTCTTGTTTTAGTGCAGTAATAGTTGATTAACATGTCCTCAAGGGTAGAGGCTATGTCTTCTGCTCTTCTTATATTTTAGAGGGGCAAAACTGATACTCAAGGTCATGTTTCACTTAAAACCCAAGCACATCCCTTCCCATGACAGTTACTCCCAGCATTTGCATCTAGCTGTGCCCCTTCAAGTGCAACAAGCCTATTTGTATCTCCTGCATGACACAAGAGTGGGCCAGGTGAAGGTGCTGGGGTGTCATTTTAGGGACAATAATGGCAGCTCCTTTCTACTTATGGATTTAATTGATCCTAATTCAGAAGGCTCTGAAATTATAACGAATCTGTGCCAAGTACCTCCCATGAAGGATGATGGTTTGGAGACCTCTGCCAATCACCCAGCAGAGGAGATGAGTGCCCAAGTATTTCTGATTTTAAGGAGCTCCTTTAATCCAATCAATTTCAGAGAGTCTGACTTCCTCTGAGCCATGCGCAGATTAATTCTATAAGAGTGCCTTTTCCATTAAAGAAACTGATTGCAAACTTCCCTTCTAATTGTGAAAATGCTCACCTGCTCAAAGTAAACAATTCTGGAAAGATACCTTCATTTTGCTTCAGTTATTTGGCTGAGAAGAGTGGAGTTTCAACATTTTAAGAAGTTAAAACTCAACATCCATCCTTACTCATTGAGCAATTGGTGCCTAAGGTGAGTGCAGAAACTACAAAATGAGCTTAACCCCATTAGCCACTTTTCAAAGACCTCAATTATTTGGAATTATTTGGTCATGACACATATATGTCATATGACATATAGGTGTGTGTGTTCCCTAAGACAGCTGTGAGAATGGTGAGTATAAGAAGGCATTGAGTTGATTATTAAAAAAAGAACAATTACCAAAAATGAAGAACGGCCTAAATTATATCTAACATTTGGAGAATTATTAAATCAATTGTTAAATTGTTTATAGTATATTTACAACCTGGAATACTATGAAATTATTAAAATAATGTTTTCCAAAGAATATATAATGGGATGGGGAAACAATAATCACATATGTGAAGTGAAAAAAAAGCAGTGTACAAAATTACATGTATAGTTTTTTTTGAGAATCTGAAGTCCTAAATAAAAGACTGTGCTCTGCAGCAGTTCAAAAGAATGAAATGGGTTTAAATATACTAACATGGAAATATTCCTAAAAGCTGACAGCACATCTTGGAAGCAGCACAGCCCTGGCTGGCCAGGGACTTTGGATTTGAAAGGTTAAAGGGGACTTTAATTTCCTCTATATCATTTGAATTTCTGTCCTGAGAATGTACTTGTTTATTGTGAAATTTAAAATCATATTTTCACAATTTAAAGTGGGGGAAGAAAGGGGGAAAAAAATACTGGAAGAACATATTCCTCAGATGTTAGTAGCTGGCTATCACTAAATGGTGTGATTGCAGCTGGTTGGTAAAACTGAAGCCCTTGCAAGGTTAATCCCTTGACAATTGATCCAAGATTTAATCCTTGTTCTCTATGACTCCAATGTTCATGTCCTTTCCTTTTCATATGACCTTTACAGTCATGAGTCTTCAGGTGCTGTGGGGTCAGGTTACTGTTATGGGGAAAGGAGGGAAGAAGGGGAGCTGGGAGATGGGTGGTTCTCTTTATTCAAAAACTCTGCGGCTCCAAATTCAGCAGTGGAAGTCAGGCACCCGGCCAGTAAACCAGTGGCTTCAAGGGAGATGGAAGAGGCGCCACCAACTGATCAAAAAAAAGTTCTGCAGCTTCTTTGCAGTTCTGGTTCACAGCACAATCCATGTGGGAGCTAACAGATTCTAGGACCCAGCCCTAGAGACTGTGACCTAGCAAGTCGGAGTGGAGCCTAGGAGTTCTGCATTCTCACAAGAATCTCACGTGATTGATTCTTAGACCATTTCTTGAGAAACCTTGAATCTTCATGAATACAGGAAACAAATGCATGAAGTACCACTCTCTCCCTTCTCGGTGTACCAGACCATCCTCTGCATTCTTTTTTTCTTTCAGAATGGTCCTTTATGTACATTTAAAGCTGATTCCACTGAGGGGAGGGGAGTAGAAAGAATCATACAGTGTGACTGGGCTGAGGAGAGTGGATACGAAGCAAGGGTGACTCAGGGAAGAGGAGCAGCAGCAGCCGTAGAAATACCATGAAATTTAAAAATCAATAAAAATTCTCTTCTCTCTAGATATGAACACTGCCAAACATATGGCATAACAGAGTATGACCTGTTAGCGGTCATTGTCAGAGAATTATAGTGAAAATAATTACAGCATCTAAGAAGTGAACATTTAGGCCCTGATCATTAGCTTAGCTAAGAGAATACACTATTTGTTCAGTTGGGTCAAGAAGAACCGAAATAATCAACTTTCTTCCTGAAAATGTCTAGATTGGGGAAATTTCCTGAGAAGCACAACAAAGGTCCTATGTCGCCATCTAGAGTCCAAAGCCTGGAAGTATTGGCTGAAGAAATTTAGATCTGGCTCTTTGGAGAAATCTCTCAGTTCAAGTTTAATTACAGCACTTAAAAACCACCAGCTTCAGACTTAAGAACGCCAATCAGTCCTTTCTTCATAGGACATGAATATGTGTTTGAACTCAAGCTTCTTTAACGACCGAATGATTTCAGGATGGAAAAAACACTTCTAGAACCTCTATTAAATGTGAGAAAGGGCACTTGTGGGGTGGGGGGAGGGTGGGGACGGTCTTAATTGCCACTATCTAACTAGATGACCTTAGGAAAATCACTTTACCCCCTCGGGGACAGTTCCTCTTGTGTAAAATGAGAGGATTGTACAACTTGACAACACTACAACAAGCCTTCTAAGCCTTGAAATTCTATTTCCATAATAATCTGGACTCTATTTTAATGCAGACATTAGTAAAAAAAAAAAAATTAGCATCGTATGCAAAAAATGTTGAATTTCTCTGCATTTTTGAAAATGACTGTCTTCATCAAAGAAACCTTGTCTTTGCTGCCCTCTAGAGTTCTCCCTGAAATTTGCATTAATTTAATACAAAAATCCTTCAAATGAAGGATTGGCTAGCTTGAGACTTAGAGCCTGGCAGAGATCCCTGCGGTCCCAGGAAATTTTTTCTGCAATATATTATTAATTCTTTCCATTCTTGTTTCATACACATCTTCTGGTACAATTCAGTTCAATTCAAGCATTTATTCCAGAGTTCTCCCAATTCTTCCTGTTTATGGCTTTTGGCTGTTGGAAGTTAAGCCCAGATCATTTATTTGGAAAAAGGGGCCAATTTTTCTAAAGGAATCTCCGCTCCATAAATGTGTCTCATCCGAGTAAATTGTACAATGTCATCAGGGAGGATTATCTGTTCCAATTTCTGGAGCCAATGCATATAAAAATAATACCAGGCTCTTTTTTGTGTCACTTCCAAAACCTCCACTGCACTGAGAATGTAAGAACTCTGCCACAAAACTGCCAGAGAAACATGGAACTGCTAAGTAGAGGTTCACCAGCCGAGTCAGCAGAGAAGCCACAGTTTCTGTCTTGTTTTGGAATTATAATTCAGTTCTAAATTTTTTCAGAACTATAGCCAATCTCTGATCCATCCGATCTACTAGTTGGTGGGCTGTACATAAGGGACAGCTTAGAGAAAAATGGAAACAATGTCTTTCACCAGTTGCCTCTTTTTTAACCTTAACAAAATCTCCATTTCCGACCAGAGCATTCCAGTTTAGTTGAGATTTTTACCAACTGTAAACAGCACAGACTCCTGTGGTTCATAGAACAGAAGTGATAAATTTCAAAATTTATGACAGAAATTAAAGTGTTTATAGTGACCTATTATATACGTAAATACCTCATGATACCAGTTCTGGGATACGTAGAGGCTATGCAATGGCCCTTTCAAGGTTACTGCTGAAGAGGAGACCCAAAACCCCTCCTTACCTGATCTACAGCCTCATTTAGGATCTAATCCATTCTAGGGTCCAGGTCCCTTTAGGATGTGAAGTCAGGCACAGTGAGAACTACACAATGCTTTTAGACACCTGTATATCAGAAAGTGGATGAAGCATCGGAGAGAGATTTGCAGAATTGTAAATGTTCTTCACTGTTCACAGTCATAAAAGGATCTTCCTGTAGTTAATCCTAAGGGATTAGTAGTATTTGTTATAACCCTAAAGGGACCGCCCATAAATTTGGCTTTTCTACTTACCCCTAAAGCAGCTCCTAGGACAACCAAGTAACAGAGCAGTTTCCATTTTTCAGCCAAAGTGCAGCACCCTTAAATCCCCTGGGGATCAGAATAGTAAATAGCCTAGTCTGTTTGCAAGAACCTGCTTTCTGTTGCTGGCCATGTGTTCTGCTTTTAGGCTCCCAGAAACCATCCTCGTTCCACCCCCAGAGACCTACCCCCTTTGCTCTGGCACGGTCCAGGTGACAGCCTTCATTCTACCCACCTAGACCGTGATGACTGGGGAGACCGAGTGGAGGAGTAATCAAGCCACAGAGGCTCCAGAATAGATTCCGTCCATTTTGAAGTAAAGAGCCCAATAAAAACCCTTTGTTTACTGTATCTCTTCCCTCTAATAACCTAGAAACTTGTTCCAAGTGTCAGGAAATGTAGGTTTGTAGCAGGATCAAGGAAGGAGGTAGTGATACTTTATGGTAGACATTACTGCCGCTTGCTGATATGTACAACCCCCGCTTCTTCCATGTGCTCAAAAGGGTTGCCCCTTCCCACGCCCTCAAAGCAAGTTACCATGTGACTTGTTTCGGCCAATGAAATGTGAAAGGAAGTGAAGACTATCACTTCTGTGTGGAAACATTTAAGAGTTGTGTGAGATCCTTCATGCCCTCATCCACTGCATGGAAGCACATATCAATGTCACAATGCCTTGAGACCAAAGTAATCTGGACTGTTGAGCTCACATACAGAGGACAGCCACCTGGAGGACAAACTGGACCAGTAAAGAACTTTATGCAAGTGAATCAAATTCTTGTAGTTAAAGCCCCTGATTTTTTGGGAGTTGTTACTGTAGCATGTCTAGTCTCTCCTTACTGTTACTTGCCTTTGTGCTAATGTAAATTCAGTCTTTTCAGTCTGAACATCATTCTCCTTGACAAGGGAAACAGAAGCAATCAGAGCTTCATATTTCTCTCTCCTCTACCTACACTTTACAACAGCCTAAATATTTGGTCTACACCTGCTTTGATCTTTCTTGCTCTAAAAATAATTTCCTTATTCTATAAATTAATTTCCCTTTTAGCTGTCTTTAGTATTTTTCATCAGACTTGCATCACGAGGGATATTAACTTTTCCAACCCTGCCATTATTTATCTGTGCCCTTATAAATTTGTACTTCATTTTATGTCTCTCGCGTGCATGTGCATGTGCATGTGCGCGCACACACACACACACACACACACACACACACACACACACACACTTTCCATCAATGGTACATGGTGTTTTTAAGTCTTGACTCATTAGAATTTCTTGGCAAACTTCTCTTTATTCTTCCATACCAGAATCATGTAAAATTTAATTTTTGATAGTTGTCAACATTCTTAAATGGCCTCCCCCTCTAGAGCTTCCTGTGATGAAACTATGTCTCTTTTGCCTTGTGCCTTAAAATCAGTTTTTTACAGGTCTCAGACTATGATTCCCCAGCTGTGTACAGGAAACTCACAATCTCCCTGCAAAATATTTTAAACTTCCAAGGGAAATATAGAAATCCCTAACATCTATTAGACATTCTATGAGCTACTAGCTTAAGATTGTTTATAATTTCAACATTAGGTTGTGTACTTTCCTTTTGTGGACATTGTATGTTTGCAAGGTTAGACTTTCAGTGATTATTGAAATAAAAAGCAAGTACCACGTGAAAAACAATATAGAATGGGAAATGAAGGTGGCAGTATCCTATCTGAATCCAGAGTTTGGAAAAGTTGTACAGTGCCAAACAGGTACACATATTTAATAAATTTTGGTTATTTAAGAATGAAATAACTATCTTTTGGTTACTTAAGAATTAAATAACTATCTTTTCTTTCAGTTAATGTGTAATATGTTTTAAACAGCTACTAAGTTGTTAGAGCATAAATACTTCCCAAGTCATTTGGCTCCAACTACTTACAATACATGACAGTGTTAAGAATTACTTCTTGTTTAGAAGCACTATGAAAAAATTACTGAGACACTGAGAGTATCAGGAACTGAGAAAATATGGAAATCTTTGGTCTAAGAACATATACAACCATACTCAAAATCTCTTCCTGTTATATCCTCAAAAAGACATGATTCTTTCTCTCTCTTCCACAAACAATGCTGGGATAACTGGACATCCAAATGAAAAAGAATGATTATAGATCCTTCCTCACATCATATGCAAAAATTAACCTGAAATGTATCACAGACCTAAATATAGAGCTAAAACTCTAAAACTCTTAGAAGAAAATGTAAGGACAAGTTTTCATAATCTTGGAATTAGCAATGTTTATTAGATGTGACACTGAAAGCACAAGCAAAAAAAGATAATAATAAATAAATTGAACTTTGTCAAAATTTGTGCATCAAAGGACACTATCAAAAGAATGAAAAGATGCCCCACAGAATAAGAAGATATTTGCAAACTATATATCTGATAAGGGTATCCAGAATATATAAAAAATTCTTACAACTCAACAACAAAAAGACAAATGACTTAATTTTAAAATGGGCAGAGGACTTGAATAGACATTTCCCCATATATATATATATATATATATATATATATATACATTAGTCATTCAAATCATGAATGAAGTAGTAGAGATACTACTTCAGACCCACAGTTTGGCCATAATAAAAAACAGAAAATAACAAGTGTTGACAAAGATATAAAGATATTGGAACCCTCATTCATTGCTGATAGGAAGAAAATGTAAAATGGTGTAGCCACTTTGGAAAATTGTTTAGTAGTTTTTCAACAAGTGAAATGTAGTATTATCAAATGATACAGCAATTCCACTTCTAGATAGATACCCAGAAGAACTTAAAACAGATATTCAAACAAAAACTTGTACACAAATGTTTAAAGCAGTACTACTTGTAATAACTAAAAGGTGGAAACAACCCAAATCTTCATCAACTGATGAAGGGGTAAACAAATGTAGTTTATCTGTATAATGGAGTATTGTTCAGACATAAAAAGGAATGAAGTTCTGATACACAATACAATTTAGATGAATCATGAAAACATTATGCTATGTGAAATAAGGCAGACACAAAGGTCACATATTGTATGATTCTATTTATAGGAAATATCCAGAATAGGTATATCCATAAACACAGAAAGTAGACTAGTGGTTGCCAGAGGCTGAAGAAGCGGAAATAGGACATGAGTACATAATGGATACAGGGTTTACTTTTGGGGTGATGAAATTTGTTGTAACTAGGTAGAAATGATGGTTGTACATTAATATGAACACATACTAATTCCCACCAATTTGTACATTTTAAATGGCTTATGGTTCATTTTGTTATGTGATTTTTATCTCAAATATATATACATACATCATATACATATACACACACCTACTTTGACCTTGCTATCTAAATGTTACCAGAAAGAAAGACCAGCCTCTCTAAACCAAATTAATTATCCTTGGCAAATTGGCTCTAGGTTTCGTGTGGCTTATAGCCAACAATTCCCTACCACTAGTCAAATCGTTTCACTATCTGAGAAGATGATTTGCAACTAATTTGTCTTGAAGTATTTGACCAGAACCTACACTACTTAACATTAGAAATTCTATGTGTATTTTATTGAGATTTTTTTAAGTGCCCATGGTGGATGATTGCTAACATCTGCTTTGAAATTTTTCCAGGCTAAAATAATTACGGCCTTATGCTATCGTTTAGAATTTTGGGTTTTCGTTGCCTGTTCCTCAATGTGTCAGAGCAGACCCCGGGACTGTTCTTAAGAGTATTTTTGATCATGGCCAAAATGTTTGTCTCTTAACCCACCACCATGCAGAGGTGGGTTTTGGTTAGACAACTTCATTTTCTTAACTCTACTCTTGGCCAGTGACTGTCTTCTCCTTGCATTAACAATTCTAAATATATACCCTTCAGATTCTTGCCAGAAATTACAATTTTGAATTTCTGTTCTCCAACACTTTCATCAAAAGTTTTGTGAAGTATTTATAGGGGCTGGCTTGAAAAGACAGAATATTTTAAAATTTTACCTTAGGATTATATCAGACCATTTGAGTCTCATGCTTTTTGTAGAAGTGTGTATCTATACTTTGGCTTACACTGAAAAATTTTACAAGAGACTCATTTTTTAATTTATGGGGGCTGTGGTGAGAAAGCAACCACTTCATGACTGCACTTTCTCTGGTCTCTTACAAGTAAGGAAAATACATACTTCTCTTGATGACCTAGCTTATTGGTAGCTAGTGAAAAGTATGAATCTTGAAGCTTAGCATATCTTCCTTTTCATATTGAATTGTCAAAAATTCAGAGCCAAATTTGTGACTCACCCATAGTAACTATCGAGATCTTCAGATATACATCTCCTGGTATTAATATTACTATTTTTATGCCCATTATTTTCTCTGTGCTGGTCTGTTCACTCTGTGGGATGATGCTCTTTCACTCTTTATAAAAGTCATCATTTTATGGATTTGAACTGATACAACGACAGGTACCAGTTAAAACCCAGTGTTTCATTTCTTCAATAGGGACAAGAACATGAGGGTGGGTGGGATATCTTAGTCATTTAATTAAGTCATGGTCCTACTTGGCTAGTGACTGAGCAGAGCTCCACCATCATTCTCTCTCCTCTTTGAAGGAATTGGAAGCTAGAGAGTGGTGGAGATGAAAGTGGTGGAAAGAAGCAGACAAGATCTAAAAAAAAATGTTTTACTGAATTCCCAACACAGGGCTGAAGAAAGAGAAAGGAATTGGATGTTGTGTCTTCATTAGCTTGTAAGACTAGACAATAGGGCTAAATTTTAGTTGAGTAACAAGTAGAAACCTGTGTTTTATTATTTTTTTAAGTTAGGTTTATTGAGAAAAAATTTATATACATTAAAATGTACCTTTTTAAGTTTAGAGTTGGATGAGTTTTAATACATGTACACAGTCACATAGCCATCATCATATCAAAGATGCAAAATATTTCCATGACCCAAAAAAGTTCCTCCTGCTCTTTTGCAGTTAATCTCTTCCTCCTGTCCCCCTATTCCCTGGCAACTACACAGTATTCCTTTTTCTGGAATATCATATAAATGAAATTGTGCAGTATGCAGTCTTTGCATTTATCTTTTTTATTTAGCACAATGCTTTTGAAATTAATCAGTTGTTGCATATATATATAACTCATTCCCTTTTATTTCTGAGTAGTATTGCACTGTGGATGGAACTCACATACATGGAAGTACCAAAACTCATTGACCCACTCACTGGTTGATGAACATTTGATTTGAGGCTTTTATGAAAAAAGCTGTTATGAACATGTGCCTGTTTGTGGGGAAAATAACCAGGAATGGGATTGTTGAATTGTATTGTAAGTGAATATTTAACTACCAAACTGTTTTTCAAAGTGGCTATACCATTTTGTCTTCATCCCAGCAATAGATGAGATTTGTAGTTGCACCACATTCTTGTCTACATTTGCTGTTTCATCTTTAAAATGTTAATCCTTCTAGTGGGAGTATAGAATTATCTTATTGTAGTTTTAATTTGCGTTTTCCCAAACACTAAAGATGTTGAGTCACTTTTCATCTTTTTATTTGCCCTTTGTATCTCTTCTTCTGGGAAGTGTGTGTTAAAAGTTTTTGTTTATTTGTTTATTTTTTGCATTTTTATTAGATAATTTTGACTTGTAAGTGCTCTATATATTTGGCATACAAATGCTTCATCAGATATATGTTTTGAAAATATTTTCTATTTTGTGGTTGTCCTTTACTTTAATATTATTTTTTTATATTGTCTTTTGAAGGGAAGTTTTAAATTTTGATTGAATCATTTATAGTTTTGCTCTTAGATTTAGAGCTATGATCCACTTCAAGTTAATTTTTGTATATGGTACAAGGTAAGGGCTGAAGTTCATTTTTTTTTAACCTGAAGGTGTCTAATTGTTTCAATTGTTTAGCATCATTTGTTAAAAAGCCTATCCTTTCATTCAATTACTAGCGTCTTTGTCAAAAGTCACTTGGGCGTGTATGTATGGATCTATTCCTGAACTCTTAGTAGTTTTTTTGTAATGCTCTTATCTGTTTTAGGTAGCAGGGTAATACTACCTCATAAAGTAAATTGTAGGGTATTTTTCTCCTCTTCTATTTTCTGGAAGTTTGTAAAACCTGCGTTTTTAAACTATTTATTCATATTTGTTTTACTTCTGACCTTGCATTCTCACCTCAGGTCCTTTGTGCATGATTCTTTGAACTACTTTAAAGTTGTCTTTGTTAAACTAAGAAGACAAGGATTTTCTACACACAGAAGAGGTTCAAATATCCTGAAAAGGCACGTGTATGTGTGCGCATGTGTGTGTGTTGCAGTGCTTCTTTCCAAGAATTATTGTATGACAAGAGAGAGGTATAGAGAAGAGGATTTCAAACTTTGGGTAAAACTAACATAAGGCACTATGTGTCACAGCCTCACAATGACAATGGCTACTTATTATCAGAGTGGAAGGACATTATATCAAAATCTACTCTTTTAAGCAAAATGAGGGTGTATAAAGTCAAAGCAAAAAACTATATCCCTGCTCTCTCAGTGTGGTTCTGTCTCCTCATATCATCCTCAAGAGCTTTCTCCCTTGAAATCAAAATTCTTCTAGTGGGCCCAACCCCTTCTCTGCTGGAACAAACCCACATTTGAACATGTATCACACATAGGCCAGATTGTAGAGAATCCATGTTTTTATTATTGTCTCAAAGTTTGCCAGAGGCTAGACAAGTGACAGAAAGCCATCGAAGAGGCTGGAAAAAGAAAGGTCTTGTACAAGTCTATAACTTTACCATCTTTCATCCTCCAGCTTTTCTCTTCATAGAGGAAGGGGGAACTCACAGAGGAAGGCCAGACACATAAGGCATTTGTTTGGGAGATTTACTGGGGAACATGTGCGAGCACAGCTGAGATTCCTGCAGGAGAAAAACGTACTAGACAAAGCCATTTTCACCATTGCTAAATGAAGACAGAAGAGCAATGAGAGTCAATAGGGACATATGTCTTCAAGGCTCTTTACTGGGGTATGTCTAAATCCTATTCACACACATGGATGAGCACAGGCCTCAGGGCTCAGGACGTGGAAGGAGCATTTGCCTGCAAATCAGAAGATTTGGTGTCCAGTTTCCGAGTGGCTTTCATCTGAGTCCAAGGAAGGTGTGTCCTGCCAGAGCAAAGGGATCTGGGCTCACTCAACTTTACCAGTAAATACTGGAGTCCACCCCTTCCTTCTGGCATGGTGGGTATGGCTCTTCTTTGCACACAACAGTCTAAGCCCTGATCCTGACTGGTTCCCTCCGTGCGCTTGAGGAAAGGCAGCCTTGTTCTTGAAGATCTGTTTAGAGAAAGATAGCTGTATCTTGACTGATTCTTCCAGAGAACAGATAACGCACTTAAATTAGGATAGCTTGAGAGATTACTAAACAAACTATTAGCAAAGGACAGGCCTGATGGACACCACTCTGGGGCTGGTAATAGTGGGGTTCCATTCCTGTCCCGAGTCTAAAGGGAAGAGGAGAGGACATGGTTTCCAGAATCTGAATGGAGCAAGCTGTGTGAAAGGGTCTCCTGGCAAGAGCTGCAGTTTCATGGGATGTGGGTCAGAGCATGGTACCCCCACCCCATGTCTCCCATTGCTGTTCCATACTGGCCAGACCCAAAGGGAAACCAGAGAACCAGGAATCTAGTTGATGTAGTCCACAGAGGTGAGCCTCACGGGGTCCAGAGCAGGGTGGAAGACATAGGGAGTGGCTCTGGAGGGACAAAAGAACGACATCTAATGATTAGCTGTGTACCTCAGAGCCTTTCCCACACTCCCGGCCCCTCTTCACAGGGCAAATACATCTCTCCATGCTTTTCTTGACATCTGTTTCCTTAGAGGTGAAGCTCTGAGGTTCACCATCTCTGAAGTGGAATCTAAGGGCCCATCATTGGGATCTGGCTCTTGCCATAGCAGCTGGGCCACCAGGTGTGGCAGACTGGAAGGAGCCAGAAGCCACACGCTTTCCCTCAGAGAGAAAAAACAGGCCCCTGGGAAAGGCTAACTGGCTGTGAGCAAAGTTCGACCCTGCTCATTCCTGCTAATATTCTCTGGAAGCCAGGGGCACTAAAAGGAGGCAGAAGTCAGGAAAATTCCAAGAAGCTTTTACTAAAAATAAAGTAAATAGCCATTTCTTACAAGATGCCCAGCCACTAATTAGCTGCAGTACTTCTGTGTGAGGAGAGGCCCTTTGGCTACAGAATATGAATTTAAAAACTAAGCTCCATCTAAAGTGGCAATTAAGGGCTTTACCCAAATCATAATAAACCTTGGTCTTCCTTTCCTGAGCAAGCTCTGCATCTTGCTGCCAGAGCAAACCCGTCAGCTCATTCCTGGTTTCCTTCTTAAAACAGAGCAGAGCCATGACACTCCACAGAGCAAAAGCTCTCAGACCGCTCTCTCCACACTCCCCATGTCACCGGGGCAGCTCTCAGGGTCCCTTAACAGCACTGACATGGGCACAGCAGACCCCAAATGTCCATCAGCCTCTGGCCTACCCCAGGCCACCAGGACACCTTCTATTAAGGCTGTGCAGCCTGGTGGTTAAGGACACGAGCTTTACAATCACAGTCATGGTGTTTGCAGGAACAGAGCAAAAATCTACACTTTTTCTTCACGGCATTTATCAAATTTGCAATTTTACATGTAACAGTGATAAACGTTTTTTGTCCTGTGTATAGTCTCTGCCTCTTTTCTTCCCTCCACTCTGCCCCTTAAAGAAAATCCTGGCATTGTCCACTTGGTACCCTCCTTTCCCTTCCATCTTGAGATTAGTGTTGGGAGGTGGGTGTGAAGCACTTGTAGGGGCAGGGCAGTGATGCAGCGGGTGAGAGGAGCAGAGAGGGGCCGGTGAGGCATAAGGAGATGACACTCTGAACTCGCCCAGGCAACTACTGCCAGATTGTAGCCCTGTTGTGGCCAGATCTAACCATTTTTCAAGTTGAGCCCCAAATTTGGGTTTCTGTACAAAATTCCTTATATTAGTCATCACAGAACTTTATCAAAAGCATTAGTTTTCAGTAGTTTTACAGGCCAGTTTCAATCTTACTTTTCAGGGAATAATTGATTCATCTGTAGTATAGAATGTTGTAGATTTCATTGAGAGAAATTATTTTTAAAAAAATTAAATTTATTTGAGTGACACTGGTTGATAAAATGATATAGGTTTCAAATCTATCATTTTATAATATATTACCTGTATATTGCATTGTGTGTTCACCACCCAAAGTCAAATCTCCTTCTGTCATCGTATATTTGACCCCTTTGTACCTTTTTCTACCTCTCCCCTTTCCCCTTTCCCTCTGCTAACTACTAAACTGTTTGTTGTCTGTCTATGAGTTTTTGTTTGTTCATCTTGTTCATTTGTTGCTTTGATTGTCATAGAAGCCAAACAAAACAACCATTGTGGCACATGCCTGTCAGTATGTTACTCTTGGGTAAGATGATGTCTGTCGGAAAGGAACAGGGAAGTGAGGAAGAGGACAGCAGGGTAAAAGCTAGGTTTAAAAGAGTCCTAAAGTGGGAGCTGAGAGGGAATTAGCAGGAGCAGCTGCCAATAGTGAGGAGGTTTTGAGAGTGGCTAGAATTGAGAGAGGTGATTTTGAAGATGTTTTGCTATGCATTAAGAATGGATTCCCCATCTGGATGTTACCTTGAGAGACTGTGGCAGACTGTGTTTTTCTAAGTCGACTCCTTGTCACACGGAGCCACGTGGCTGCAGGCCACTTCTAAGGATAACTCATAGTGGTATCTTACAGACTGTGCCCATCTCACTCAGCCACCTGAGGGCAGGATGAGGGCTTGTTTTATAGAACATTAGAAGAATTTTTGAGAATGGAAATAATTTTAATTTTTTCACTATTCATCGAGTCAATGCCTCTTCCTTAGTCCTGGTTCTTTATTCAAGAGGTACAAATTTAGTTTAAATTCTCTTTCACTTCCCCCTGGACCAATCAACTTAATTAATCATGATCTAATAAATAAAGTGAGAGAAAGCTGAAAGATCCACCAATTAATAAAGATAGAGTGGATTGCTCCTAAAACTGCAACCTGGTTCCAGCTAGGCAGGTGTTCCAGCAACGGAAAATAGCCCAACTCCTTAAACCGGGGTTCTTTGTCAACTCTCGCAGTGGTTACTCACAGAGGGGAGGCTTTACTTCCCTCCATTCACGCTTAGGTTACTAGTTACCTACACTGTGTAAAAAGCTATAGTAGTCTCCTTTTATCTGCGGGGGATACATTCTAAGTTCTCCAGTGGATTCCTGAAACCACAAATAGGATCAAAGTCTATAGCTATTTTTTATCCCATACATACGTACCTAAGCTAAGTTTAATTTATAAATTAGGCACAGTAAGAGATTAACAACAACAACAATAAAATAGAATAATTATAATAGTATACTGTAATAAACATTATGTGAATGTGGTCTTTCTCTCTCTCAAAATACTTTATTGTGCTGTACTGTGATACCGAGGCAGTCACTATGATAACCAAGAAGGCTACTAAGTGACTAACAGGCAGATAGCATATAGAGTGAGGATACACTGGTCAAAGGGATGATTCATATCAGGGTGGGCAGGGTGGAGCAGGATGGCGAGAGATTTCATTATGCTACTCAGAACAGTGCGCAATTTAAAACTTACGAAGCATTTATTTTTGGAATTTTCCATTTAATATTTTCAGACTGCGATTGACTACGGGCAACTGAAACCATGGTAAGCGGAACTTCACATAAGTGGGACTACTGTACTCCAAACCTTAGTGATCTAAAGCAACAGTTATTTTCTTAGTTTTTGATTGTCAGGAACCCAGGAGCAGCTTAGCTGGGTGCCCCCCACGTAAGGGCTCTCCCGAGGCTTCAGTCAAGTGGTTGCCCAGGGCTGCAGTCATCTCGACTCTCAACTGGGGGAGGACCCACGTCCAAGCTGACTTTCCTGACTGTTGGCAGGTCTCAGGTCCTCACTGGATGTTGGCTGGAAATATCACTTCCTGGCACCATACAGCAACTTACAATATGGTATCGGGTTTCTCTCACAGGGAAGCAGTGAGAAAGCGAGTCTTTTTATAATCTGACCTCAATAATGACATCAAAAATGAATAGAGCATCAATTTTGCTCTATTCTACTTATTAGAAGCAAGTCATTAAGTTCATCCCACACTATAGAGGAAGGGAATCCATGGGACTAAAATGCCAGGAGCTAGGATCCTTGGAAGTTTTGATCCAGCCTTGTTATTCAGGGCTACAAGCAGCACAAGCACAGATGTAATGGTCATATCCCTCTGGTCATAACTCTGGCCCACCTCTTTGAATAAGTTGGGGAATACACAAAACTATCCATATCAACCATCTTCCTACAAAAGCCAAGCACCGATGTTATACACATGCACCATGGATATGCACCAAATACAGACCCTGGGGGAAAGCTGAGTTATATTGCAGTTTGTTGAGGAGAGTGAGCCCAAAATATAAATCTGTAATATTTTCTCCACATTCTCCTGTGACTCCTGGGTTTGAGTTCTTTTCTGTGTTTTACTAGCTGTGTGACTCTGGACAAGGAATGTCCCTAAGGCTCCATTTCTTCATCCATAAACTTGAGGAAGTAATAGAACTCAGGCCACTGTGTTTGGGATAATATTAAATAAAAATGATTACAAACATGAAGATTGTGCCTGACACATTATAGGGATTAAATCTTGGTACCTATCATTATTGTTATTTTTCATTTCTATTTTTTTATGTCTTTTCTCTCAAACTATTTGCTTTTAAAATCGGGCTTGCCTCCTCTTACAATTTTAAAAAACTAGTCAATGCTAAAAATTCATGGACAGTTTTTTTATGGCACAAATGTGTGTAAATTACAATCATAGTCTTTGGAGATTTGATGCTGGTATTTGGCTTCCATCAAAATAAAGCATCTCAAAATTAGAGCAGGTGATTTCATAAGTGTGCAGAGAACAAAATGTTAAAGATTAAGAGAAGCAAAACTGATATTTCACATTTTACTTCTTTAATCTTTGTCTATATTTTGAATGGCTGTTTTCTGAGGGAATTCACATAGAGGAAAGGAATATGGTCTCAGATCTCGCTATGGTTGGACACACCAAGTGTTTTAGAGAGAAGATGGCCCACAGCCACTTTGCTTACCAAAGTTATATTCTGCAGTTGAGGAGAGTAGAGTGTCTTTTACTGCTTGCCTGAGGCTGTGTTAGTTGCATTCCAAAAGTTTAGAAATACATGGGTAGACATATGAGCTATGAAATAATTGTTGATTTTTCCATGCGCTTTGAGAAGGGATAAGGAAGACAAAGGCACGTTTTTCCCTTTCTCTCTCAACTTTTATTTTTCTCTGAGAAGCCCCAGAATTTTGACCCACTTTACATCCATCCAGCCTCTGGTTTTGAAATCTGCAGCCTGATGGCTTGTTTGCTTGTTAGCATGAAAGGCTTGATCTGGGTCTGTGCTTGCTTGTTAGTAAAGAACCAACAAGCATTGCAGTCCAAAGGTAATCACAGAATGAAATCACTTCCAGATGCCAAATCCCACTCCTGATGGTGAAAGCAGACTTTACAATTGCAGTGGACCAGGTATTCAATGGCTCTCGCCCAATCCTATTAGAGTTTTGAACATGCACATGTGTTCTTGTCCTCCTTTTCTTTCTCTCCCCTCCTGCTTTTTCCCTCCTCTCTCATTCCTTGCTTTCCTCAACTTGGATCAATTTTAATCTGAGGAGCAAAATCAAAGCTGGATATAAACCAGGCTCAATTCTGCCATAAGTATCTGAGCTGCTGTTATCCTGGAATCTATTAGAGGATGATAGCTCCCTGTCAGAGCAGCAGCCAGCAGAGTGAAGACTAGCTCTCTCTTCCAGCTCCATCCTCACAAGCTCTTCAAAATTCTGTCCCAGGCAAAGTGCAAATGCAAAGAACACTGTTCCTCGGGCAGTTGGTAAAGTTCTACTACCTGCAGAAAAAGGATACTGCCCATATTTGGCTCAGAACTGGCACAGAAGTGAGACTGGCTGTCAAAGCTGGAACTCACACTGGTCAAATACATGGTGCTCAGCTGTGACACAGGAGATGTGTTTTGGGTCCCCAACATGCTGAGATGTGTCAGAGCTTCTCACAGAGAGTGAGAAAAGAAAGAAGGAAAGAGAAGAAGAGAAGGAGAAAGTGAGGCTAAAGGAAGAAAATGTCTTAGTACTCCAAGAACATTTTTAGAGTTATCTCTAGTACTAAAGTCAGAGAAAAAATAGTATCGAAAAGGCTTTTAAAAGAGGAATTCATCACAGACCTATTGATTTTCTCCCTTCAAAAAGTGAGCTCCATGAAATTCAATTTCATGTCCCATCTCAGCTCAACCCCTGAAAGGATTTAAGTGGCAGAATCTTTCCTTCATTCGCTTTTCAGCCTCCTTTCCCAGTGCTCCAGTGGAAGATATGGCCATGTGTGAAGATATATCTGTACAATTCAATCACATGCATGTAGATAAAACATAAATGAAACATTTGTAGACAGCAAGTAGGAGGCTTTTTAAAAAATCTCTTATTTTGCTTATGTGTAGTTACTGTACTTATTAAGTTATTACTTCCCTTGTGAATAATTCATTAAATTCTAAATGCAACACGAATGTATTTCTTCCCAGGCTGAATAACATATAGCTCGCAGTCAACCATTTATTCCCAGATGTTTATATCCACAAGGTCCAAGAACTCCATAAAACTAGGATAATAACACATTGAAAATATCTGGCCACAACCCATAAAAGAACGTGCATAATAAAAAAAGCTTCCTACCCCCTCCCTCCCATCCTCACTCAAATGCAAACCTTCCAAATGTTTTGAAGTAATTTTCCAAAGGTGTAGTGGGGGTGGATACCCCAAATTCCATATTCTCACATTACTGAGACCTGAGCTCAAGATTAGATTGAAGAAGTACAAATATCCAACCCCTTTAAAAAGAAACCTTTAAAATTAATCCCAGAAAAAAATTTTTTGAATGCTGGTGAGCAGTTTGGTTTATTATAAGGAAAAATAAAAAGGGTGTATATGTGAGTATATGCCCAAAAAGTAATGAATGCATTCTCCAAACAGCCAGATTTTCACCATCCTGTTAGCATTTAAGCACATGCTGCTTCTCCAATCATTTGCTAATGTTGTTTTTTATTTCCCTATTCGGTTTTGGAAATATAAATTATTTTATATCAGCCTCTCAAACAGCTACTTACCGTAGATACATAATAATTTATGCAAAACAGCAAAATGCCCTAGTTTGTTCATTTCTGGATTCCTGTTAGAAATAAGAGGGATCCAAAATACTGAGCAGTTAGATGCCTCATCAGTCAATGTCCTCTATTAAGCCTTGTCTGCTTAACAGGATAGAATAAAGTATAAGAAGAAGAAAATTGTTTCTGCTTTAAGAGAGGTAATAGGGCAATGATAAGAAACTGGTTGGTGTAATATAAATGGGAGAAAGATACAATATATGAACACATCCATAACACACCACAGCTACCCAGAGTGGTATGAATAGAAATGCACTCAGAGAAGTAGGAAAGGTGAAGGACTTTGTGTCCAACAGTAGAATAAGGCAGGGGACAGATAGGAGAGGGCATGTAACCTGTTATATTGTAGAATCCAAATTGTATTTGAGTCAGAAAATCTAGAGTCAAGTCAGGCTTTTCCTCTTAGTAGTAATGTAGCTTGGACTTAGTTTCTTCATCTATGAAGTTGAAATAATCACTTTTACCTTGGGTGGTTGCTGGAGAGACCAAGAGAGCTAAGAGGTTTTGCAAGTCGTAAAGTATCATGCATATTTGTTCTATCAGAGCAGGTCAAGTTGTATAAAGGGTTAGACAGCTGATGAAATTAAAAATCCTGGAACCTAGGCTCACATTTATTTATGCTTAACACATGCTTGCTCAATGCTTTCCATCTTGTTTCTTTATCTGTTAAATGGGAATTGCGATAATTTTACCTGATGTGGTTGTTGTATGATCAAATGGGAGATTATACACAGCAGATATGTAAAGGGTGAGGCACGATTCAAACTCAAGACATTGTCACACATAAAATAGGTTTCAAAACTCTTTGAAGTGGAAACTTTTTTCTTGATTACCGGAGCTCATTTGGGGGTGGGCAAAGAACATAGGGGAAAGTTTCCAAACTTATTTCTCTGTGATAAGATTTCATTAGATTCATGGATTCTAGACTTGATTGAGGAAACTTGGGTGTGCCTAGCACTATGCCTGCATTTCGTGTGGTTGCAAAGTCAGGGGAGAGAAGATAAGTGGGTGAAGAGGGATAAAGGTAATCAAATTCTTCAACAAATGATTTGATGTCTTCAGACTCAGTAGATCTAAATCAGTAAGACTTTTTAATTTTAATCTGTACATTTAAACTAGGCATATATCTCTGCTTATCTAGGGCAGACTGGTTGCTAGAATAATGTGTAGTTTGCAGCATCTTAAACTCTCTCTACTCCAAGTGTAGTCCTCAGACCAACAGTACTGGCATCACCTGGGAGCTTGTTAGAAATGCAGTAGGTCTGACCCCACCCAAGAATTACCAAATCAGAATCTACATCATAAAAAGAGTCCCCATTGTTTTATATGGTCATTAGAGTTTGAGAATCTAAGACTTAGATAATCATCAAAAAGAATAACTATAAAAAACTATATCATCATTGTTATTTTATTATTATCTGTGAGAATGTCAGGAAAAATGAAGCAACTTGTAACAGGACAATTTTAAAATAGCATTTAGTCTTGACATAGTCACCTAGTGAAAGAATTTACCTTATATGTACAATTTGCCCAAATCACATACCTCTATTCGTACACAGAACTGCCATCTGTGGTATACTCTACCAGACTGATGGCTAGCAAACCACTTCAGTGTTAGTAACTTTCACCCCAGATTTTTTCCTTTTAATGCTGGAAATCACTGACTCCTCTGAGATTTGAAGGTATAAGATAACACCACCAATAGTCATTCAAAGCCTTATTTCTTTAAAACTTGGAATTCCCCTAGAAGTGTTCTTAAAATATCCTGATTTTTATTTATTCAGACTTTCCCAATGACTCTTATAGTTTCCAGTGGTCAAAACTGTGTTTCTTATAGATTTTTTCCCCCTGCTTTGTCACAGCCTGAGAGCCTGCAAAGGAGGACAAGGGGCCAAATCTGCCATGATCTCAGCAACAATTCCCCCACTTCACCATCTCTGCCACCATCATCGCTTCTCCTTCACCCACCACCTCTGGGGAATTGCAGATTGCTCCCCCTCAGCAGTAAGCCCCTCTCTCACCTTTCGCCAAAGAGTATGGCTGTTGTGATCCCCCCGACTTGGTGTACTAAAGGGATGGCCCTCTGTGTGCCAAACCACATTATCAGATTTACTTATTCTTCTCAGATCTATTGTGCAAGCTCAACATGTTACTCTTTGTCTGGTGACATTTGTAAAATACAGCTACCAGCAGTCTACCCCACTTACAGTTGCTTGAAGGACTTTTCCTGTTCTGCTTCTCCATATTAAAATGAGCAAAGCATGCTGTAAGCAGAATTAATGCCAAGAGTTCAAAACTGAATGATAACAATGCAAACCTGATCATTTGTGTTATGGGCAAAAAAGCACACCCCCTTTAAAAATGTCTCAGGTCTTTTGTTTTCTGTGGGCCTGGAAATCTGGAGGTTCGAATGGTAAGTATAATAGGAACATCCTAGGAACCATAACAGCCCCATAAATATCTCCTCAGCAGAGCTGTGCATCTCCCCCTGGACTTGAAGAGCTTTCTTTGAAGTCACAGGGAAGAAGTTGTGCACGTAGAAGAGGTATGCAACTTATTATTATCATTATTTGCCATTGCTTTAGAAGCTTTTAAGTAACACTAGATTTATCACATTTTCTTACAGCAAATTTTAGTTTCATCTAGTGTTTCTTCTGAAGCCTGAACCAATAAACTGGTTTGTCTTTGTAGTTGATCTGCCATAGTAGTTCCCATATTTTTCTGCCAAGAAGCCCTTTTGGAATTCGATTAAATGGATAACATGACATTTATAGTCTCAGAGATTAGAACACCTGGAAGAAGGCCCAGAACTTACCCAGTCTCTTGAGAGACCCTGTAGTACAAAGCAGACTGAACCTCGTTAGATGGGTCTAACGCAGAGCCGGCCTTTTACTACTGTCCCCTACTGAGGCCTACCCTCATCTGGAGCAGCCCCCTTAGGTTGCACATCCTAGCGTTGTCCATAGTAGATGCTCAGTAAATATTTCATATTTTTTATTCTATTTTGTGGAGGGGCTCATGCAAAGGTAGTGAGCAGTATGTGGTTTATACTGCATTGCCTGGTATAGGAGGAGAAGGAGTTATAGACCAACTGAAAACCCCTGTAGCTGAGTGGGCTTATGTACTTGTTCTCTATCTGTACATGACAAAGCTTTCATTTCCTTCTTACACACACACACACACATACACACTTCTTGTTTTCATTATCATTTATGAAAGTAAAACATGCTCATTGTAAAAAATGTTATTGAATATAAATAAACCTTTTTCTAGCATCTAGAATAACCAGTGTTAAGTTTTTGCCACATTATTATTCCAATATTTCTCTATACATGCGTGTATGTATACAGACTCTTTTGTACATTTTGGTAAATGATGTGTCTTGCATTTCTGCACAAATCTACCCACTATCTCTCCAAAGTTCCCATTGAAATGGTTAATAAAAGGTTAGTTTTTAAATTCAAATTATTTCAGCAGCAAAAAGATTCCTCAATTAGTCAAAATATTTGAAAGCTTCTAATGAATAGAAAAGACATTTGGTAAATGGAAAGGTTACAGTAGAGGTGACAAACTCCAAACTCCAGAGATAAAGGCATTTGTCAAATATTTGAAGAGGAATTCTTCACATGATTCTAGCTCCAAATTTACAAATTAGTCTGAGATGTTAAAGGATTGCATTTGGGACATTTGGGATAAATGGAGCTTGCTCTCCCTTTGGAAGTACAATGGTGAGTGAGACAGTTTTTGTCTTCCAAGGACAAGAAAATATGTATAGGAAGACTATTGGTGAACAGTTTGGAGGGCTAAGAATAGCAAAACTGAGTTTGAGATAAATCCCACAACAGCTCAAGAAAAGAGACAGAGCCTCCAGGTGTGGATAACTGAACACCTTCGCCCCAGAGAACAGCCCTCCTGCCTTTTTCAACTGTCAAGAAACCTCAGGTTGACATCATGGCACTCCAGGCGTCAATGGAGCGCTGTCTCCAAAGTTCTGAGAGGAAATTTTTTAAAAATTAAGTTTATTGGGGGTAATATTGGTTAATATAATTATATAATTTTCAGGTGTACATTATCATTTGACATCTGTATATTCTATTGTGTATTTATCACCCAAAATCCAGTTTCCTTCAGCTACCACATATTTGATCCTCTTTACCCACTTCACCTTCTTCCTAAACCCTATATTTGACCTCCTTTACCCAGTCTATCTCCCTGCTCCTCCCCTACCCCACTAGTAACCACTAGTCTATAATCCTCTGGTAACCACTAGCCTATAGTTCATGTCCATGACTCTCTGTTTGTCATGTTTATGCGTTGCTTTTAGGTTTATATCCCACATATAAGTGGTATCATGTAATTTTCAACTTTTTTTATCTGGCTTAGCATGGTTATCTCGAGGTCCATCCATGCTGTCACAAATGGCAGTATTTCATCTCTTCTTATGGCTGAGTAATATTCCATTGTATATATGTACTACAGCTTCTTTATCCAATCATCTATCGTAGGACACTTCCGTTGTTTTCATGTCCTGGCCACTGGGAATAATGCTGCTATGAACATTGGTGTGCAAATATCTTTTGAATATGGGTTTTCAAGTCTTTTAATAAATACCCAGTAGAGGGATTGTTGTATCATATGGTAGGTCAATTCTTAGTTTTTTGAGAAACCTTCATACTGTTTTCCATGGTGGCTGCACCAATTTACAGTGTCACCAGCAGTGTATAGGGGGAGAGGAAACAGTTTTGAACGTAGTTTTTTTATAACAAGCCAAATTTCAAATAAGAGGGCTAAAGAAAGACACTTGCAAACACATAAGAATTCAGTAAATTTAGTAACTACACACCCAGTAAGAAAAAATTACTCCTGAAGTAACCCAGAACAATCTAAAAATAAGCCAGGAAAGAAGAAAACATGAGATATAAGAAGCTGCAGCTACCTAATATGACCCAGGAAGATTTATAGAAGTGAAAAATAAAATTAAGGCCAATCCTTTAGACAGGGGTATGTGAAAAATTCTTTTTTGAGTGACCAATGTTTAAGGTCAAGAATTGCATATTCTTCTCTAGGGAGATTTGTATTCATGTAATAATAACTTTATAAATTATAAACATATTGACAAAAGATAGAAAACTAAGTCATGGTTTGAGAATCTTGTCATCACTATTAGTACTAAAATAATTTTTTAAATGGGAGTTAAAAGCAAAGGAGAAATGAGAAACCATCCAAGTCCCAAGTTTTTCGTATTTTGTACCTAGATGCCAATACATAATGTCCAAATTTGATAAAAGTGAAATAGAGGCCTAATTATACTACAGTTTTATTAATTATAATGATAACTGTTAGAAGCAGAAGCAGAAAGTATTAGCAGGGTGGGGGAACAGTGGGGATCGAGAAAGGGGAGAATTTACTTTTTGTTTTACATATCCTTGTACAGAGTGATTTTTAAAACCATATGCATGCCTTACCTTTTTAGTTATACATCTTGAACATCTTCCCAGTGTAACCCAAATGTTACAGTCTATGGATATAATTGAGATCACATTTATATTTATGCCCAAATTGTAATAGTTCTGAGTCTCCATTTATCCATTTGGGAACTTAGCTCCCACTTAATATCTCCCTATTATTTCTGGGAACTCCCAAATGGATCCCTCTCTCAGAATCATAGTAAAGTGTTTCAGCTCCAGCCACCAAGTTCTCTTTACTGTGTTCTTTCTCCCATGTTTCTTGGCATTTGATGTATTCTTACACACCATTTTAAATGACCATTATTTCTTGATCTTCACAAAATCGTCAGGTACATGTTATCTCCTGCACTAAACCTTCAAATCAAAAGTCAAACTTCCAATTTAGAGGAAACAGGCTAAACAACATCATGAAGAAACAGCCTAACACAACCTGAAAAGGCGACAGTCTGCAGGATTACTGGTTTAGCCTCGTCTAACAGTCTATATTGTAGCCTATGCTACATTCATATTGAGACTTAAGGGACAAAACCAGATACTAGAGGGTTAGATTCTGTAAAAGACATTTGGGGGTCACTTGGAAATTTGAATTTCACCTAGTTATTTTATGGAAAGAAAACTGAAAACATACTAACATGGAAGGATGTTTAGTCAAAGACTGTTGACTAAAAAAGCAGGTAAGTACAGTGTGATCTCATTTAGCAAACACACACACACACACACACACACACACAGATCTGAAAGAATATATACTAAAAATTGACAATGGTTGTCTCTTGGTAGTAGAAACATATTTTCTAAATTTATGTTTGTTTTTATTTTCTAATTTGCTACATATGTATTGCTTTCATAATAATAAAATGCTATAAAATTCTCCCTGAGACTTTTCTTTATGAGCTCTAGTCTCTTATTTCCTTTTCTTGGATCTTGGATCCCTTCTTCCACTATCAACATCTAACCTATGAACAACAGAATGATCCTCATGTCCATCAGCATTCCCCTCTTTCCCATAAGTATTTTATTCTTGAAAATACAGAGGCCATATTTATAAGTAATCTGGGTAGTTAAGGCTGCTGAGTGATACAACTTGGAGTTTTCTGAAATTTACCCTGTAGACTCAGACTTCATGTGCACATCTTGTGTTTATCTTGTGTTTTTAATTACTCAGCCTCACCATAGGAGATGCATAAATATCTGAGGATCAAGACATAGCACATTCATTTCTCTGATCTTAACAATCCAAAATTAAGATGGACCTTACCATCTCTTGTGCTATTGCTGACAAATAGCTGATCAAAACCTTACGGCTTCCCGTTGGAGAAAATAACACTAGCTCTGAATGGCATGTAAGTCCCTCTTTCCTTTTGCCTCACAATGTGAGCTGCACATGTGCACTCACACTTGACTCTGACCCCTAAGCATTTCCAACACCAGGGATGTTAAAGGTGTGCTTTTTGAAACAACTCCTTCCCAGTTATTCACAAAAGACACAATGAACAAGAGTATATTTCTAACTCTTCAAAACCAATGAGAGTTCCACATGAGGAGAAAAAAAAAATGGAAGGAAAAAAATCACAAAGTTATTCAGTAATCCTTCATGTTATCTATACAAATGTTTGGTCTTCTGGGAATTGGTGTAAAGTCATATAGCTGGAAGCAGCAACAAAGAATTAGTCCTGGGAGATATGTGCTGGATGGCAGGGAGGCTGAAAGGATACAGAGGGTAAGAATGAATAAAGAATTTTAAGAAATTTCAGGTCCAAGTGAAATAGATATTTCAGACAAAATGTGATGGTAAGCGAAAGCACTTAATAGACAGATTTTCCAAGTCTTCACATAGAGAGCAGGACTCCTAAACCACAGCCCTCTTCTGCAAAGGTAATGTACAGTTCCTAAGAATTAAGACCTAGTTGAATATAGTTAACCCTGGGATTGTTTTATAGCATCATTTGTCTTATCATGATTCTGGTGCATCCTGAGACAGGCTACTACAATTGTGATAGAATGGTCCCTCAACAACATAGATAGTGATCCTGATTTCTAACATCTCCATCTTTTCCTCCATTCTCAACCTGATTAGTCATGTCTAGGAACCTTATAAGATAAAAATGTTTCTCAGTGCAAATCTTTCTTTTTCCCATCTTTATCACAAGGTAATATTAGAGTATTGGAGCTAAGACAATCTTTATGAATTATTTATTTAAGCCCCAAATTTTATAGTTGATCCAAAAAGGCTTCCCAAGGTAATTGGCGACAAAAACTAGCCATAAACCCAGCTCCCCTAAATCTCAAGTCCAGAGCTATTTACAGTGAACTCCACACACTTCATGATCACTTATATTTTAGTACTGTTCTCAGGAAAATAATGCAAAACAAAACAAAAAAGAACAAAACCCCCAAGAACACCACCACACACACACACACACACACACACACACACACACACACACACACACACACACACACATATGAATCCACTCTTCCCATAGAACAGTCACAGTACTGCCAGAATAACATCCTTAGACTAATGTATACAGGTCTTTGACTTTGGCCTGTCGGAATTAATCCAGTCTTCTTATACCTTCTCACATAAAAAACATTTGGCTTATTGTTTATCTCTTCACAATAATCATTGCATTCTTATTATCCTAAAGAGTACATTTCAGAATGAGCAGTAAAAAGTTATTCTTTGTTGCATGATTCATAATTAGTTATTTGCATGGCTGTTTCTTCCTATGTGTTCTAAGACCTTTAATAATAGGCATCTATCAAATTAATCTCTCTGCCCTCTTATGTCATGCATGTAGGAGAAAGATTCGATGAATCAGATCAATGAATAAACTGACACAGTCACATCTTTTGAATGGCTCTTCCTTTTCAAGAAGATAATCTATTGTAGTCATCAAGGAACTACATCATGCACAACTCCAGCTTAGATCCTTAAACTCTGCCACCAAATATTTCTAAAATAGGTACGATTTAGTAACTTTAATAAGTTTAGTAATTAAAGTTTAGTAAAATTTTACTACTGGCATTTTTAAAAAGATGATATAATTAATCTTCACCTGAGAGTCTTTTCTATCTTGTAGATAGTAAAATGTTTCTAAAAGTACATGAGTGTGACTTTCACTCTGGAAAAGAGTAGGAGCTCAAAATGCTGAGGTAATGCATTAGCTTTTTTATAGCTAGTAAGTGACCAAGCCATGATTTAAATCAGGCAGTCTGTCTCCAGAAATCACACTTCTTAATCATACTTTAAAAATATTTTTTTACTTCATCTGTTCTTAGGTTCTTCAGGTCCCAAGCTTACAGTGGTGGGCCTAGAGATCTATGTAGTTAATCAACTGGCTCTCTGGGGTGGGAGTAGGTGGAGAAAGCCTTCCTTGGAGCAATTGCTGATTTCTGTGGTGTAACTACTCCACCACAGCAAATTTAAAGCTACTGATACAATGTCACTGAACATGGAGTTGGAAAGATGCATAGTAGTACACCATTATATTAAATACGTTATTGTATAGTATTTCCACCATAGGCACAGAAGAGACATAAATAACCTTAAGAACCTTAAATAACCTTAAGATGATAGTAAAACATAGTAATATAATTAGCAAATAATAAATTTTATTTTTTATTTTTGGAAAAAATGAATTTAAATATTTATTATCTTGTTTTAGAAACTATTTGTAAATTTATACAATTTGATTGTTAATAATGTCTGAGTTTAACAACTGGCTCACTAAATTCTTAAAAATTTAATAAATGACCTACCCAAGACTACAGCACAAAACTGGGCCTACCCCAAAGTATGAACTTAGATGTGCTATTTCATCTTTCTCGTCTCTGTTTTCTCATCTGTAAAATGGGACTAATAATAATATCTACCTTGTAGGGATTTTGTGAGGATTAAATACATTAAGTGCTTCAAATGGTGCCTGGCATAGATAAGTATTGAATAAGTGCTACTTATTATTACTATTATTATTATTATTATTAATATATTAAAGGTGCTGTTTTTAGAACTCAGAAGACAAAGAGCAATTTGGCTGTCAGAAGACCTTTCAAATACTAAAATCATGGCCCAGACAGAACCTGCTTTAAAAGAAGCAAATAAAAAATGTAATTGACCTGGATATTATTTGGTCATATCCAATATTTTCTGAAGAGAATTACTTATTATAGAATGTGACTTCACGAGGCTGCTGACTCACTAAGAAATCGGTGTAACTTAAACCAATCGAAATAAAATAGGAACTCTATTATGGTAAAGTACCTTTGGACAATAATAAATTTTTAAATAAAAATAAAGTGATGGCTAAAAAACAAGTTGTACTCCTTTTGTTTTCATCCTTTCACAATATTAGCATCAGATAAGAGTAAGAAACCTGGCAATAAAAATGTTCTGAATTATTGGTCCACCTGTAACGTCTATGTGACTTCAAGCAAGTTAACTTTCTTGCATCTGAGTTTCCTCATCTACAGAGAAAAGATCATAATAGCCCTTCCCTCATCAGATTGTGAGGATTAAACAAGAGATGTTATGTGCATAGCACAATGCCTGGCACAGAGGGCACACTAATAAATATTAGCTTTTGTTATTATTATTACTTAAGTGTCTTTTCATTGAGATAGTTATAAGCAATATTTAAGCAATTGTTCTGATAATTAATTTTGTGCATAGGGGGAGATGGGAAAGAGAGGACAACGACATTTCCTTCCCAGCAAAGTGGGGCTAATGACGTCTTTTCTTGCTCTCTCTCAATTCTAACGTTAATCACAAGTATTATGAGATACTCTATAGAAAGAAATATTACTATTTTAAAGGACAAACAATATCTCAAACCTTTCTTGTTGGCATGGTGGAGAAATTAACTCATTTTGAAGGCCAGGGTTTAGAATTCCATGGCGACATCCACCTCTCATCTGTCTTCGTGAGCTATAAGAACTAGAAAATCTCCAAGATCTGTTGATCCACTGTAACAAATTTCTAGTTTAAAGGAGATGCTACTTGCTAAAACTCTGAATAAAGACCAGTAGAGAGAAAGCATCAAAGTATAACCGATGAGGAAAAAAATCAGTGATTTGATAAGAGCTAGAAGTCATTCTATCCAAACTGAGTTTCATACTATAGTTTGGTCAGGGCATGTGGCCATTACATCTAAGGGAAAATAGGCCAGTGGTTTAGAGATTGAATTCTCTGGAACTCCAGGGCTGCACAGATCTTCCACAGCTCCACAACCAGGGTTTATCACCATCTTTTTTACACACTGTTCAAATCTGCCCTTTGAAAAAAGTTTGAAAACCACTAAACTAACAAAGAACAAAGCCGAACATAACAATCTTTTTCCTAAATGACTTGGATACTCTTGGGACTGCCTCTGACAGGTCTATATTGCAGCTAAGATCAAACATGATCTTATCAAGGCCCTCCCTTCTAATGTTCCTCCCATTCTCAAGAAGAAACCATGCATCGGTGTGTCTTCCAGTTATCAAGGCATTAGAATGACAACCAATCCTTTAATTAACATCCCTCAGGAGGAAAAAAATTTAAGGATAATAAAAGTTACTTGCCAAACAGGTGAGCAATGGTTGAAATAAAAAATTTGAATCATGCATCTGTACTTATATCAATAATCCTTATTAATAGCCAAATTTCATTTGTCATCCAACTGTATACTATTGCCCTTGAGTCTCAGTTCTGTCCTTTGGAGCCACATGGAATCATTCATTTATTTGTTCCTATGACAGAATTTAATCGACTGCCTTCTATGAGCAAGGCACTGGGGTTACTGAGAGCACACGACAGAAGTGGCCCCTACATTTATGGAACATCTACTAGGAAAGGACAGTCTAGCTCATAGAGGATGACTTGCTCCATCAATCTCTAGATTATAAACTGAGAAAACCTTGGCTGTGCTCCTTTGACAGAATAAACCCAACATCTTTTTTATATGAGAGCCTTTCAAGTATTTGAGGATAGCTATGCCATCCTTCCTGAGTCTTCTGGTTTCTATCAACAATCCCAGTTCCATCATTAGATAGAACTAGTCTTGGTTTGGGTCTTTCACCATTCCAGTGGCATCCCTTCACACATACACTCCCATTGTCAAACTTCCTCTTCAGTGTGTGGAGATCAGAATGTGTGAGACATGATCCAACCCTAGAAGAACAGAATAAGCACCCTTACATTCCACAATGGATTTCTTTAGCACAAGTTAAGAACATTAACATGATAGACTTAGGTTGAGCTTGCAATCAACAGAAGCCTTCTAGTTTACATATGCTGCCATCCTGACAGTCCCTTTATATATTCATGCAATTATTTTGTATCTGAATGTAGAATATTTTACACATATATTGATTAGTGTTATAAGACAATTATCCAATCTATTTAAGGTATTTTATATACTGATGGTGTTCTTTTTCATATTTCTGATCTTTTCTAAGTGCTGTGTTTTCCACAAATATGAGAACATGCCAACAGGCTCTTATCAGCTTAAAGACCACCCTCTCTCTGAGGGCTCTCTTGCACTCCCACAGCATTTTGTATCTCACACTATGACAACTTAATATTATTTCCTTATTGCTAGTACATTTTTACATGTTTATTTCCTCACTCAACTGTGAGCTCCCTAAAGACAGTGGCTTATCTATCTTTGAATCTCCTGACACATAGCATATGCATAAAAAACCCCTGTTTATTTTGAAGAAGAGTGAATGAGGCATTTAATCAATTTTATCACCCAGGCCACATTTCTTAATCTTAGCTCCAAGACTGACATAAAGAACTTTGCCAAATGCCTTATTGAAATACAAATCTATAGCTGTACTAACTCTGTTACCTTCCATTTTCCTTCTATTTTTAATAAAAGTAATTTTATTTCTCTGTGCCTCAGTTCCCCACATGGAGATTGTCAAAGTTTATCAAGATTAATAAATGAAATAATCTGTAGAAATACTTTACAAAATGTGCAAGTGTAAAAAGTAAGCATTCCCTCATTATAGCAGCTTTATCAAAAAAGGAAATTATTTTTATTGACCTTGTAAGAGCTTTTTGGCTTTGTGGCTTCCAGTTAGGGGTAGAATGTGAGGCTTCTGAAAAGAGGGGCAAAGGTTTAGGGGATGAAGCCTGGAGCCAAATCTACCACAACCCTCCAACTCCCTATGGAGAAGGGCTCTGGGGGAAGGCTGATACCTCTCATCCAGGGTTCTCCCTCTTGCCTAATCTTTGGGGGTTTTCCAAATTCCATGTTGACAGTTCCAGAGGGGGCCTCCTGCAGATCTTCATTTGGGTGGTCTGTGGAAGATCTTTGGTAGGCATGTGAATTGGGAAACTTTTCTTTACCCTAAGAAAGAAGAAAGGTAGAAAAGCTTGGAGATAAGCAGGGAGGTGCCCCTGCATTGCTGAGCAGGTACCAGCATATGTAGGGTTTACTCTGTTACAACATGATATCACTGAGAGGAACCAGCTGTTGGCTACTGTTTATGGGTGTCTCTTCTCTCTGGGTATTCCACTGCCTTTGATTTAAGTCCTGCTGAAGCAATAAAGAAAGACTGCACCATGTTGGAAGAATCCTCTTGTTTTGTGGCCTCCCTCTCTTTGACTTCCAAAGAGGATAATTGTATTCGAGGACACTTGAGGATGGAAATGAAAAAATTGCCTTTGTGGGGGGAAACAGTGGGCCCTATTGAGAATCCCAAGCTTAGAGCAGTATTTTATCAGCCAAATGATGCAGCTTGTTTATGAGGTCATGCCTTTCTTCTTTGTCATTGTACTTCCAGCACCTAGCACAGTGCCTGATACACAGCAGGTGCTCAATAAATACATGTTGAATATATGAGCTGCCATTCTAAACTAATGAGGAGAGGTACATATAGCCCCTTAGCCAGAGCTTTAAACCGGCAGCAACACCTCCTTGGAGACCAATCTTAGATAGCAGAATAATAACAGGAAGAACATGACCCAGAGCAGTTCACCAGAGATAACTTGGATGGGAGGATTAAACTCTTGCATTCCACCTTGAGATTCTCCCTTCACAGCCTTCCTTGGCAGATTTAATAAGGTGTGCTTACAGCAGCTATTAATGTATACAGAGAAATGCCCTACTAATCTGCTATTGTTCTACTCAAGCTCACTAACAGAAATCCACGTTTTCAAAAACGAGGCAAGGAAGAAGCCAGAGAAAGGAATTCAGGAATGGTGTGCCTCTAAAGGTGGTGGGGGGCTCGACTGTAATGAACATCAGAAACCTAACTGAAAACTGCTCTTTCTATATTTCTGAATGTGATGTCCCAACTCTCTGACTGAATTTCTTCTTTAAAATGTTACTTTCGAATTTTCCTAACTTGGTTGCCAGAAACGAAGAGGAAAAACTGTCTCTCTTCCATGATGGTGCACAGAGAGGCTGGGTGCATCCCCGGGAAGGGAGTGGAAGTGGTCTCAGACAGACTGGCTCTGCTCAAGTCTGGTGAGCAGAACTGGATCCCTTACAGACGGCTTGACCTCGCTGCAAACTGAAGCCTACCTTCTGGAGCCACGCACAACGCCCCACCTCAAATGACCTCTATCCTACTTCTTGCAGTAGCCTAGACCTGGCTCCCAGGATGTGAGGAGAGTTCGAGATCCCGTAAGAGCTGATCAGGTCGTCGCATCCAAGGGAGGCTACAGCCTTCTGCGCCTTCCCCAGGCGGGGGCACAAGAGACCGGGTGCGTGCGTACGTGCGTGTATGTAAATCATCCCGGGAGCTAGGACCTTCCTTTCGTCACTTGGAGAAGACACCGACCATCGGCTTAGTAACTGATAGGAATTTCTGGAGGTATTAGGGGAAATCAGGCAGGCAGGGGGCTCTCGCTCTATCCCGAGGAAATCGTGACGCAGGCCGCCTGGGGAATCGCGCTTCCTGCGAGGTTTCCTCGGGAGATGGCGCCACAGCCCGTCGCTGCGCAGCGGCTGCCAGCTTCGCCGTTCCCCAGCAGGCCTCTGACAGCTCAAAATCCCGTGAGCGAGTCACCGGCCCCCTCTTGGCTGCGGCAGTGACCCCGGCAACAGTGCTTCCCGGGACTATGGCGCGTGGCGATCCGGGTGCCTGGCGCCGGCCTCGGATCCCCTCCGCGTGGCTCTCCCCGCGCATAGAGGGCGCGCGGGTGCCCTGGCACCTGCGCCCCCTTGACCTGGGTCCTCTCGCGCCGTGATGACCCAGGCGCTATTTGTTGGGCCATGGCCTCGATTGGTGCCTCAGTGGGAGCGCCCAGGACAGGGCCTCTGCTGGTGCTGGTAGATGAGCGGTGAAACGGGAGCCAATTCCCCCATGGCATCCCCTTTGCCGAGGGGAACCCGAGCCCGCTCGAGGTGGCTACCAAACCCCGTAAAACCCTCAGGACGAGCTCTTTAGGAAATGAGAATAGGTAATGCTCAAGTCCTAGGAAGGTCTGCGCTATTTCCCGACTGCAGCCGACTCAGCAGCGGGGGCAGGCAGTGGCCGCCGCGCTGGCAAAGCGGCGCCGAGTCCCCGGCGCGCTGCAGCCGAAGGCACAGCGTTTGCGGCTGCGCTTTGTCCTCTGCCAAGCGGCGGAATCCAGCAAGGGCTCCCGCCCTCTGCGCTCCGCAGATCTGGCTTAGGGCCCGGCTCCCGGATCCGGGGCTCCTGAGGCCTCCGCCCGCGGGAAAAGGACGTACAGAGGGCACCGTCGCATTGAGGCGGAGTTCTCGCACTGCTGGGAGCAGGACGCCGAGCTTGCGATGGAGAAGATTCAGAGCGCTGGGGAGAGTTGCGGCAGATCCAGGGGAGGGCGATTCTCACCGGTACCTTTTCCCAGAAAAACTGTGCAAGGTGGAGATGGTTAGGATCTGCATATGCCTGTACGAAAAAAAGCCCAGGGTCTTCCCATCTCCGGGCCTGCCCGATTCCTTGGCAGGTTCTTGAACTCAGGTCCCGTAATGGGACAAGTGTGTGCGGCTGACTTTCCAGGTTTCCTCTTGCCTCTCCTCCGCCACTGTGACAGCTCTCCTGCCACTTTTTCCTGTGACAAACATCACCTGGAGGAAAGTAACTATTTGAAGGGCGCAGAAAGCAGAGACTTCGTTTTTGTGTAATTTTTCGTTACAGTTCTCTTCATCCAAATCGCAGGACAATTATTCCCCGCTTAATTTCTATATTTTGACAACAGGCAAGGAAGGGCTGGTGTATGCGGACTTGAACTTGACATGAGAACTAACGCGGTGAATTAGACATTCGTGTTCTTGCTTTGACCCTTGGGAGCGTTTCTGGGAATGTGTTTGGGGGTAATCGGGCAAACAACAGCTCTGGTCCATTCCTCTTTCCCTCTTTTTGAACAATTCAGGTTAGGACAAAATGTGTGGTATCCTAAGTCCTTAAGGTTCTCTGGTCGGCTAGAGGAGTCTTAAGTAACTTGTTTTGTCTTTGAGACTATTATCCACCCTTAAGAGCCTAATTATTTAATGGCCGCCCTCTGGGGGTATACAGATATACACAGCCCAGCATTCAAACATGTGTTTCTGGAATAAACTATCGTAAGAGCCCATACCCCCGCCCCCGCCCCCGCCAAAGACTCATTTATTTTACTGAATCTATTTAAAATTTAATTTTAGAAGTCATCACATATTCTTGCAAGTTTAGTGGCATACATCATTTAATCGTGAATAAATGATTTCCATGTAATCTCCAAATTGCCAACCTGATAGAAGAAAAAAGTCTTGAGGACTTTTCAACCTTCAATAAAAAGAGAAGGACTTTATGACTGGGGTGAAAAGGGGCTGAGGAGCTAAGCCAATGGGGTAGCAGGCCTTTACTATGTGAAAAGCATTCAGACACATGGCGACCCTTTTGCAATAAAACTTTATTGATGATCGTTTGAAAGTTATGGCAACTCCAAGGTTATAAAACTTGTCATAAAATACCAAGCAGTCATTAGTTTATCTGACCTCATTTCAATATAAACTTCCACAAAACATTTTATTTTGTTCCTTCCTATAAGTGGGGAAAAGAAGTTGAGGAGGTTAGACACAGTGGCCTATTATTGAGGCCCCAAGATCTGCAATTTGACATTCTGACCTTCATCCCTGCAAATAAAGCAGTGCAATTCACATTCTGTTCATTTCTGTAAGTATTGTTGTATAAAAGGATATTGTTTTTGCTATTATTAGCAAACCATCCATTTTTTAGCATATACCCTGGGTTCAAATTTGGATGAAGCCTCGTTCCTCTTTGAGAGATCTTGTGAGGCGCCTTTAACAGTTGTGAGAGAGTATTTGCCCCCTAAATTATGCATAAGAAGTCTAATAAGAAAATAGCCACACTTTATTTGGCATGTGACCTGAGGAGTGAATTTTTTAAAAGATTCAATTGGTATTTAGAGCTATTAAGAGGTCAGGTGAATAACCAATTCCCTCCCTCCTTCTAATCATGAGCTTAAAGGAATGAAACAGCCATAATTGAGATCAGCGCTTAGAATCGTACTGCAGAAAAGAACACAAATTCATGTTCCAGGAGAGCTCCAGAAGATAACTAATCAGAGCTCTGTCAAAATCAATCATTGTTTCCGGTACAATTGTATGTGTGGACTTAACCTACTGATCAGAGAAAGAATCAGCCACAAACACTGATAATTTTTAGTAGCTTCTCATGTCCCCAAACTCCATGTTCCCTAACGCTGTATAACTAAGGTCACTCCACTTGATTTTATGGCAAAGGGATTTGTGAGCAAAGTACATATGGCAAAGGTTGACCTTATGTTAGCTTGGTGCTAATTTCTCCTGAATATGTAAAGGTCTGGTTATACTTTTCATGGTTTATTTAAAATACAAGCTTCAAGATAGATCCAGGCATACATGCATTATGGTGGTTTAAGAATCTAATATGAAGAATGCTAACTGCTTTATAACCTCACTGGAACTCATCTTAGTAATGTTATGTGTAGTTTCCTGGTGTGCCTTAAAATATTTCAGGGATTTCATGGAATTTTAACTAGAAAAGAACATGTTAAAAATCGAAATCATATATAAGATGCTGCTTTCTGCTAGGGAGTTTATAGGTGTGTGTGTGCGTGCATGCGTGCGTGTGTGTGTGTGCGTGTGTGTATTTGAGAGAGAAAGGTAGTGTATCAGAGAAAGGGGTAGAAATAAAGCTAAAGGAAGAATATAGGATACAGTACTAATTAAAGAGCAACTTTTCTTAGTGTCCATAGTTTTCTCTAGTTGGATACAGGTTGCAGTGATTTCAGTTACCATTTCATATGCCAAGGTTCATAGGCACAGTGATGTCATGCATTAAAACAAAGACTCTGTGTTTCCTCAGTTTAGCACTGACTTCCCAGAAAGATAGGGAGAAAGGGTTTGTGGACCTCCAAATCAACCCATAGACTGAACACAGTATCTTTATTGGATTGAAAAGCAAAAGGGATCTAAATTCAGACCTTTGAACTTAGGACATTTCTGAAAAGCTCACACAGTTGTAAGAGATAACTTATGCAGAGATAAATTGGCAAATTGTTCTTGTAATAGAGTCTATGAAGTTTATTAATTGAGATACACAGACATACATACACAAACATATTGACAATATGTGTTATAGCATCAACAGCAGTAAATTTAATTTTTAATGTTTGTATCCCTCTGCTATCAATCCCATCATTTACTTTGCTTTTCCTAGATGCCCTAAGGAGGTGACATAAAGGAGAAAAGTGCATTTTAATCAGAGACAAAAAATATTTCCCTCTTCTTCTATCTTCCTTCTCGAAATAACTATTCTCTACCCTAAAAAGTTCATTTAGACACTCTATACTGATGTTCACTATCTTCACATTCACATGAACAATCATCATTAGACTTTATTTAAGCATATTTACCAGGAAGGCTTGGTTGTTAAAGAAACATTTACTTGGATTCACCTTTCTGAGCTCTCCATTATACCATATTCTGGGAAAGGCGTGGAAATTACCTAAGTGGATTTTAAAATAGTTTTCAAGTCAAAACATTGTAAAAGAACAGCATATCATACACATACTTCTTATTCTTATAATCTCCTCTGTTTAACATGCAGGTCATTAGAAAACATTCCCAAGACACGATGTTCCTTCAAATTTCCTCCACACTTGTTTTCCTGGGTGATCTGGTTCATTAAGGCTTAACTACATGATGAGAAGTATGTCTTTAGGGGAGAGCTTACAAATATATTTGTTTGAAGATTTTTTGGACAGCTGGCTGATAGAATTGTGAAATCCCAAATTATGCCTTGAGTTCTGTACAGATGACATGTACCGACTACATAGCTTTGCCCTCATCATTTCTATTGACACAAGAAACTTTCCCTTATGAGGAAAAAAAAATGCAGCTTTTAAGTAGTATCATCTGAGTGTATGTTATTCATTCCTTGAATATAACTCAATATATATTTTACCCCAAGGGTATATTTTCCCCGATGAGACTAATTTGCTCTAATAGGAATAATAATGCCTCCACTGCACCTAATACCTTTATCCCCTCAAACCCTCATGTGACTTAGCAGTTCCATGATGAAATACACAGATCATGTGTATGTGTGGCCAGAAGCTATGGTTCATCTTACACACAACTTTATAAGGTTAACCCTCTAGTTTCTCTGCTGATTTTGTTTTTGGTGGGCTGTTTTTATTTTTGTTTTTGTTTTGTGGTTTTGTGTGTGTGTGTGTGTGTGTGTGTGTGTGTGTGTGTGTGTGTGTCATATGGAGCCCTTTAGAAACAGACAGTCTTAAGGCGATTTTGTTTCACAGTTAAAATATAAACAAGTCTGATTCTAAAGGAAAACCCACACACACTTTTTGTCTGTACTTTCATTGAAAGGGGGCAATTTGGAGGAGACTCTGGAAGTATAACTCACATGTAACTTAGCAATATCTGAAATTCCAAGCACAGAACTTAAATAACACATCTTTTCCTTTTGGCTAAACTATGGATACATACATTTAGTTCTAAATAAAAATTGAGGAAATAATGAGCAAATACACCAACTTACATCAATTACCATTTGTGGACTTCATTTCATGTTAGAGTTGAAGAAATGTATAGGTCTGGTTTTAAATTATAAAACCCTCTGAATTTACTATCTGGAAGATCTGGGAGGTATATAAACATTTACATCATGCTGCTATCTTGTTTTGAGTTGGCTTTTTGTTAGCTACAAGTTAATTTGCTTTCTTTAATCGTTAAACTTATTTACTAATACATACAGTGCAGTACTTTCACCTAGCAAGTAACCACTAAAATATATCTACTGGAGTGAAACATTCAAACTACAAATGGAAAAGCCACCCAGTCAAGTGATACTACAGTGCCTTTTAAACACAACAGACACAGTGCCTGGTTGTTGGAATGACCTTGCTGGGGAGGCTTGTAGATACCATGTATTATACAACCTGAGCAGCGAGGATGATTTAACCCAATTACAAGAATTTTAACTTTTCTATTTCCTGACTTTTAGGGGTTAAAAGCTGTAGCCTTAAGCTGGCATTATGGAAGGATTTTTTTTACATTGAGTAATGGAATCATTATTTCTTCCTCAACTGAAAGGGGTGTCTCCAAGAACAGAGCCATGTGGCTAGGCAGAATGCAATTCCAAAGGGAATAATATAGTATAGGAATTGCTTAGGCAATTAAAACTGCTCAGGGAATTTGTTCTGTCCACTCACCAGAACATCACATTCACACCTCTGGTCCTGCTGGAAGGGAGCCTTTTTAAAGGTTCTCTGTAGCCATGACCTTAGCTTTCTATCCTTTTAAGAAGTGGTTCCTAGGCCAGCCACTGTCATGACATGGGTTAGCATCCTGATCCTGCAGGAAATGGAACCAACCTTGAGCTCCCAATCCTTTATACCCTGGGAGTCTGTCAAGAATGGCAGCTGCACTGTTGTAGTCTGTACATCGGACATAAGACTCTAGCCCAGCATTTCTGGTGCTAATCTCTGGTTTTTGCAATCCTCTTTCTCCCCCCTGCAGCCATGAAACATAGAGACTGAATATAATTCAGCAACAGACCAAAATTGTAATGCCTTAATATTTAGTAACTGAAATAACACAGAACTGCAAGAATTGGGATCAAATACAAAAGGTTTGCATTATCTAAAAAATCTTTTTTTGTTTTCCTAAATTCTTCCCTCAAGGTTTCTTTGTTTTAACTATGCTCATCTTTACTAATTATAATGATTTTTGTTAAGTGCTCTACTAAAAATATGATTTTTATTATGTGTATTACCAAAGTGGATCTACATAATTAAGATATGCACTTAAACATCTATGTGCACATTTAAAAATGTGTGAGTAGCTTTTAGATGTGCAAATTCCTTTACAGCAAACCTTTTTAAAATTACTTTTTTTCATATCTGCGCAAAGTGCATGTATCTACTGAACGAAACCAATAGTATTTACTCAGGTTTTCCTGAAAAAGAATTTGGACTAATTCATATTAATTTTAAAACTTTTCATGTGAATGAAAAGAAAGTGAATAATATAAAGACAGTAATTTTTTACCCCTCTCTCTTTGAAAAAAAAATTGAAATTTGTTTACTTTGCAAAGATATACCGTGTATCTCTTGTCTAAGAAAAGAGATGCTTTTGAGAGGTTATGCCTATTTCTTTTTTACCCTTCTCTTCAGTAGCTTCCATTTGCCCAATGAAAACCACATTGTCGGGTTCTTCGGCAATTTCCCCAGAACTGCTCTCCAGTCTTGTCGGGGTAAAGGTGGTAATACTTTGTTTTCCACTGGCTCTTATGGATTGTCTCAAATACCATGCCATCGCAGAGGAGGTGGGAAGCTAGCTCTTTTACTGGTCTCTTGTGGCAGAGTTTTTAGACTAACAGGACAGTCTGCTTGCTGGCAGAGGGAGAAGAAGAGGGTGCACCCTGGACACTGCAAGTGGCATTTTAGGGTCTTGCAGCAAAGGGGCTACTTGAGGCTATCCAGTCCCAGGAGGGCCAAGCCCAGACAGGAAGAAGACTTGTAAGAACCCTGAGCCTGGAATACTGACCCTTGATTACTGCAAAAATACAGTCAGGCTTCTCCTGGCCTGCAGAGCTCTAGTGACTCCAGCTAACATACAGGTGTCAGATCCTGGTATGGATTGCAGTTTCTGTCCTAAATCTGAAAATACGGTTTCGCAGTCCAGGTCCTCAGTTCAAACTAGGAGGAGTCCCAATCTCCTAATCCTCACCCAAGGGACAACGACGAGTGAATCCCACTCATGCCACTGCTAGAGCTCATTTTTTTCGAGGCCAGTAAAAGCGACCCCTGCCCTAACAACACCGCAGCTTTCCCTTTTCTGTTACCACCTTTCCCAGGGTGCGCTGAAATCTCTTTATCATTGTGGTTTTTTAAATGGAATGATTTATTTCTCCATTGTGTCTAGGATACCAAAAAGAGTTGAACTGGATTCCAAGATGCACCCCAGAGCAAGGAAAACCTAACTGTAGCATGGACTCCATGGCTAGCTACCACGTGTACTTCGGAGCCACTTGGGCCCAGCTAGCTGTGTTAATTAAGGGTTCTATTTTATTGCATCTCGGCTTCTCCTGGTTTGTCTCCATTATAGTGGTCTTAAAAAGAAGTGTGCACAGGCACACACCAGAATGAATTCACAAGAAAGACAAACGTGGATTTCTCTGCCTGTCAGTTGATAAGAGAGTGCACAAGGCTTGTCCCAGCAGTCGGGAACAAACCTCAGCGAAGAAGAACTCATTCCCTATTCTTCCCGTTCCTGATCCTGTCCCTGCCATTCAGGCGCGTCGCTCCTTGGGGACGCTGCGGATCCCCACAGCCGCTGCAGCCTGTGTCTCCATGCTCGGGTTGGGTAGCCTGGGCCAGGAGGGGACAGTGTCCATAGCTACAGCTAGAGCCAGATTTGTGTCTCTCCCTCCTACACCCCTTCAGTCCCGATTTTCTCCTCGTGGAGTCTGTGCTCATAATAAAGAGAGTAGGGTGCAGTCCCTCTTTCCCGCAGGCTCTGGGTGAGGCCTTAGGCTAGTTTTTCTCTCTAAGTGGAGAAGGGGAGTGTCCACCCCTGCAATAAGGGGGCTTCTCTTAGCGCACGCAGAGCTGTTCCTGTAGAATAGGGAAGTGGGGAGAGGAATGACACCGGGGACATAGTGGAGCTCACACTCCTTGTCTTTTCAACCTTGTGATTTCATTTAATACTAGTGTCTTGTGGACTCTTATTTAATCTAAGCCTCTGTTTTATCTGTTGTGAAACGACATAGATAATAATACCTCCTTTGTAAGGTTATTGAAAGCACTTGGACATTCGGAGTGAGTGTTCAGCAAATGAAAAAATAAAGGGTGGTTCCATTAATCTCCTTCCGGGCGTGGAGCCTCTATAGTTTCTGGCTTTCCCACCGCAGCGCAGGGACACCTTACTGCCCGTGGCGCTGAGTAGCCTGTGGGGACTGTGAGAGGATCCACTCTGGCATCCAGTGAAAGATGGGCTTTCGGGGAATCATGAAAAAACTGACGCTCGAATTTGCCTTGCAACATGGTGGAGAAAGGTACAAGGATCTGGAGCCCAGGGAAGAGTTGAGGGTAGAGGAGGAATTGAAAGGGGAAACTGAAAATTTCGAGCTCTTGAAGTTCTGTGGATTTTCAAAGGCCTTTCCTAACCTTGGCAGAAATGACTGTGGGGGTGCGATCAAATCTGATACCTGCAGATGGCGCTATGACGAGGTGACGGCCTGGAGATAGGTAGCCAGGGACTCGAAGACCGCGGGAAAATTTCCGTGACTCGGACCCTGACTTCTTGCTTCCTGCCCCCCCCCCCGGCTTCCTGTTCCCGAAGAGAAATCTAGAACAGTGCAGCATAAGTCTCCCCTGTCCGGGTCCGCGCGGGGCTGTTTGGTGTTGGAATTAACCCGGAGAAGACGACAGGTTGGAAATCCTGTGTCTCGAGAGCATCATGCCAGGCAGTCCCACCGCTACGTTCATTACAGGAGTGAGGGGACTCGCGGGTCGGCGCAGGACCCCGGGAGATTCGCAGTGACACCGTGCCACCCTCAATCAGTGGGGACCGCAAAGTGAACGACCACGGTTCTCTGCATAACTGGAAATGGAAGGAACCCCTGTTTTAGCACGAGAACTCTATCCCGCAGGTTAATTCTAGATCCGAGAAGCCTGCAGGCGACCCAAACTTCCCAATAAAACTGCATTCAACAGAACCTGGACCACGGTGGGGGACCCGAAGGGCTTTGCATTTGCTTGAGAGCGGAAACCGAACCTTAGAGGCGCGGCCTGGTTTGCGTTCATTTTTTCCAGACTGCCTTTAGGCTAATTGGGTCGTCCAAAGGAGGCAGACTCACTACCCTCGCACGGACCCTGTGGGTAGGGTTAAAAAACAAAACAAAACAAAACAAAACAACTCGAAACTCTGCTTTTCCTACACACGCAGATGCAACTCTGTTGAGACGCCGCAGCTCAAAAACTAGAGTAGCCGCGGACGGTGTCCTTATGTGGTCACTGATCGGTGTGGCTTCTACGGATGCTTTGACCCAGACAGGGTGAAGTTCCTTCTCCCTCTCGCGGGGAGGCTTTACTCTGCTTCCCCACAGGGATCTTCCCTGCTCCGAGCCTTGACTGCCCCTGCCGCCCCGCAGCCACGAGTTTGCCCCTTGCGCAAAAATGTGTTCTCATTCATTTGAGGATTTCATAAACAAATGTAACCATATCACACGGGCTCCGCGTCGTCCTTCTGAAAGCAATTCCGCTGTTGAAAACTGAAAAATGGGTGTAATTTGCATTCGGAAAGTGATGCTAGGGTCATGGCAATTTCCCGGGCCGTTATTTATTTTTATTTGAAAGTCTTTAGGGAAGATTTGCTTATATACTCGGAAACCTTCCAATGCGAGGGTACCAGCAATCTCACTCGCCTTCAACGCGGCGGGGAGGGGTGGAGAACAATTACTGAGTGACGCTAATATGGGGAAACTGAAAAAGAAATGTCGATTGTTTTTATTGTAACGGAAGGAGTGAGCAAACAGAAAAACCAACCCCGGGTGATCGGAAACAGGCAGGCGGAGAATTAAAAGCGGGTTTCAGGCGGCAACAGGCCCCTCCCCTGCCCTCGGAAGGAGAAAGCGGGTGAGGAGCGCTCGCAGCCCCGGGCCGAGCCACTGCCGGCAGCAGGATTTCCACTCTCTGGACGACCTGGCGGGCTGCTTGCCCTCTGGGGAAAGGGTCTTGAACCATGAGCATCGCCAGTAGGAAGGCGGAGAAGCCGCGGGAAGGCCTTGGCGACTCTAGGAGAATCTTCCGGGCTTCTCTTAGGGGCTCCTTTGGCCTCTTCTTGGCCTGGTGCGTCCCATCGCGGCCATAGTCCCGCGAAGTACAGGCCGGCAGGTCAGTGTGCGGGCACCGCCTCCTCCCCTACCCCCCAGACGGCTAGTGTTCAGGGTCCCGAGAGCTCTTTCCCTCACCGCATGGCTTTTTCCTCTAGCTGCCTCCCCTGCCTTCGCCCGCCTTTCTAAGCGCAGATCCGCCCGGCTTCCACTCAGGGTGGACCCTCCCTCGCCTTGGGCATCGGGTGCACTGTTAGCTGCCACGAGCGGCGGCAGACGCTGGGAGGTCCAGAGGGCGGAAGAGCGACCGCTGACCCTGCGGGGCCGGGACATAGCAGTGCACGCATCGGGGTTGAAACCTGCGGCCCCAGCGTTGGCAGCGCAGCTTGGCGAAGAATGGAGAAATCCAGCCGCCTTTTCTCTCTATGCCGTACCCAGACCTTCGCTTACCCTGAAAGAGGCACTCCCGTGGGCGAACTGCATCCGAGATCTTGCCTCTACCGCATTTCCCCTCAGACGGCTGGAAAAGTGTGTTTTTCACTGTGCTTGGAAAACCCTTCCGGGAGCTCAGACTCTGGCTGCATCGATGCCCGCAACTCCCTGAGCAGGGAGAGAGGTGGGCACTGTTGCTTGGGCCTCGCCTGAGGTCCTGTCTGTTCCCAGCACAGGGGCAGGTTGGAGAAATCTCTTCTGCCAACTCTGCTCTTCATAAGTGCAACTGGGAACAGCAGGATCCCTCTCCAGCGCATACACACGCCCCTCCTCTAGCTATACCCGTCCCCCATCGCAGACCCCTGGATGCAGGCGCCCAACCGAGCAGCCCAGGGCTTCGGTCAGTGTTGGAGACCTAGGAGAGGGCTTCCCGCTCCCTGCACAGCCTGTAGAGCCTGGGTCCGACCTCGGCAGCCACCGAGCGCCGTCTGCCAAGCCGCGCGAAGACGTTCTCGGAAGCAGCTAGATTCCGGTTCGTTCTAGGCGTCTCTCCTCAGGTCCTGCTGGTACCTGGAGGGGGCTGCCGCAGATGACCGACCGTCCGCGGCGCTGGGCCCGCTGACAGATTTATGAAGACTTTATAGCATCTGGCCTGGCCCCGCAGGGGCAGGGAAGGGTCCAGCCAAAAAGGCTCACCGCGGTTCAAACTTTTCCCAGCCGCGTGCCCAGGCGGAGCCGCCTCTGGAGTCCTGGGCCCTGGCTCCCTTCGGGCCAGTGTACATGTCAGTCCCGCCAGTGCTGCGCTTCTGAGCATCCGATTCTCTCCACATCATGTGAAGTCCCCTGCTTCACACCCTCCCCCAGCTTCCAGTCTCCCACTGAGTAAATATTTACCCAGAGAGAGGGTCGCTCCTCAGAGGAGGCCACGACTGCGAAGGGCTTTTGGCTTCTTCCGGGCCTGTGTCAGCTTCAGGCCTTACTGGTCCTGTTTTGGGTTTGGCCTTAAGTTTCTTTCAGTAGAAATTCTTCCTATCTCTCTGTGATCTCCCCCGGGGCCAGTGCGGCAGTAACCAGGGGGCACTGACCCCAGATGACCTTTGCTCTTTTTCGCAGTCCTGCATCACTATTCCCACCATCAAGGCTTACTGATTTTCAGTGCCTCTTTCTTTCCATCCCTCCCTCCCTCCCTCCTTCCCTCCCTCCCTCCCTCTCTCTCTCCCTCCCTCTCTCTCTCTCTCCCTTTCCTCCCTTCCTCCTTCTGTTTTTCCGGTTCTTTCATGGTACCACTGGTTTCGTTTGTTGGGTCTCGGGCTATGTGGCCACAGTACTCAGTGCGCATCCCAAGAGTAGTCAGCATCAGCCCTTTCCTCTAGAATCCCCTGAAGCTTTGACTCCTCTTGCTCCCTCTTGTCCACTGATACTTAGTGTCCCAAAACACTGAAGAGACTAATTAGCGATTTGGGGAACACCTGCACGCCCGCCTCCCCCGCGCCCCCCACTATAAGGCTCCCTCGGAGCAGGGCATCCGTTGCAGCTAAGACCGCACTCAGCCAAGACCAAGCCCTGCAGGTGGAAATGCAGAGATAGCGAAAACAGCGCAATAGATGAGCAGCTGAAGGAGTTGCGGGGGGATGAGAGGTGTTGTGTGTTAGATTCTAGACAACTCTAAACCATAGGAGTCTCTGGATCTCTCCAGGCTGGTGGTGTAGAACAGCTAAAGTCTTCACAGAACTCATAGACCCACACTGGGTATGCCGGTCTTGCGACCCCAAAGACAGAACAGTTTTTTACCCCAAAGAGTTCACTGGGCTATGGCAAGCTGAGCAGAGTCTGCCTGCAGAAGGTTGCTACTTACTGTGTATGTCTGAAAGGGCGGTGGGATGGGGATTGGCCAAGGGGATTCTTGATCAAGATGTCCAGCATGTTCATTCTTGTCCATAAGCCTAAGGCAAAATCTTAAGCTCTCCGCAGACACCACAGTTGCAACTAATTTGCACCTAAGCCCTAAGGAGGTGCTGCTTTTAAAAGCTTGGATTCCCAAAAGGACCTCAGCGTTGTAAAGCGCCTGGTGGTGACACACAATAGGTATGGGTTAGACCAGGGTGAAATTGCTATGAAGTCAAATTTTGAGATTTTAAACAATGGGAGGAAAAAGGCAGACAAGGTCAAGTACTGTATTTTTAGTTGTGGAACTTTTCAAAAGAACTCAGCTGTAAAGAATTAAGGATGTTTGAATTTATCTTTCCCTATTTTTCAAATCCATCATATCTGTAAATTTGAACTTCGCATGCACCCCCACCATAGAAGAGTGAGGATCTGGAGATTGCTGTTTGTTTCAAAAAGCACAGCTGCTCATCAGTTTTTCCTGGATTCTTGTCACTTACTGGTCTGAGATCTGGGCCCAGTCAGCTCCCTGTGTGTAGACCAGGGCCACCCACATCCCTTCGGATTGTGGGAGGATCAGCCCAAATCCTTTGAGCACAAGAAGGAGCGTTATCACTGTCAGTAGCAAGCAGTATGTGTATCATCCACCGGAAACAACATAACTCCCAAGTACATTAAAAATGTTCCTCATCTTGTTTTTAAATTTTGATTAGCATTCGACAAAAACCTTACTCAAAATGTGAATACTTTTGGCCTCCAAAAAAAAAAAAAGTACTGTATATTCTAGGTTAGATTTAGAGTGATCGATAGTGGAAATTCAGAAGTAAGCTAGCTAAACGGAAGACAAAAGAATTACATACATGTGCAGGCCCGCTGTTCACCTTCTTGGGACCAAGTCTCTTTCATATTAAAAAAAAAATCTCTTTGCAGTGGTTTGTTACTACTGCTGCTCCTGGAGTACTGGCAAGTGTTAGCACCGAGGTCCAGCAGATCAGCACGCTGGCCTCCGCCAAGAATGCCCAGCATACAGGCAGGCAATCGGTCAGCTTTGGCTGTGCGCTATCTTTAGCTGCAAGTGGTTTCATTCTTTGCACACCTCGCGGCTCTGCCTGGAGCCTGCATGGCTAAGGTCTATCCCAAGCTGCTGGGTGGACCCACTAGAGACTGCTATGGGGATCTAGTCGCGGAGATGGAGGAGGGATCTCCACCTGGCGATAACAGTGGCCTCCACTTCTGGCTCTGTCTCCTCTCAATCTCCTTGTCTCTTCGATGGGCCTTTCTTCTTATACCTGTGCTCTAGGTAAGGTAGATTCGGCCAGTAACAATTCTGAGACGCCAATCTGTCTCCCAAATAAGTCTCATCCCCTTCCCTCTTCCAGTTTCTCATATTGGGACCAAACGCTTTCATTTGCTTATTCAGCATTTTTATCAGCCTGATTTTGCTGTCTGTTTGCGTTGTTCCTTGGAAGGTGTCAAACACCCATTTTCATTGTATTTAGTCACCCAGGTGCGGAGCCAGCTTGAAAGAGACAGCGGAAGGACTTTCCTGGACCGCACTGTCGCTCACCGGCCCACACCAATCACTACGCAGCTTGCCCTCGGGCCCTCCTCTTTGGGGGGCGTGTCTCTAGTGAGTGATAGACAGAGCTGCCCGGCCCCGCTCAGCCCAGCCCACGTTGCTGCTTGGATTGAAATGCAGAACTCAAGCCTCTTTCATCGGGGCACAGACTTCCTTTTACTCCTTCCTTTTGCACTCTCGCCGCCTCTTCTCGGGAAAAAGCGGAGGCACCCGCGGCCCAGGGCATCGACAGGCTGGGCCACTGAAGCCGTAAGAAAAGTTTCTTTCTGGAAGCGCGGAACTGGGGCCCGGTTGTTGTGCTGCTCGGAGCAATGGGTGAGTGGCAGCGGGGGACACTGTCAGAGCCGGGAAGGGAGGGAGGGAGCGAGCGGGCTACAGAGGGAGGGAGAGAGCGCGAGGGCGCGCACCCTTGAGCGCTCACACTCTTCTTATTGACTTTTCTCCTGTTCCTACAACTTGTAGGAACATGCAAGGGTCAGAGGCTCACAGCAGTTCATTTTAAACGCTGGCTACTGGATTGCTGTTGATGCCATTTTCGGATTTTAAGAGAAGGGAGCGGTGGCATTAGCAAGCCCCGCAGCCCCAGTGGCGGACCAAGTTTTGTTTCACATACATGCACATAAGCAAACAAAACAGGAGAAAATTAACCCCGTAGTTTCCCCTAGACCTTGTCTAATTGCACAGGTCCCCAGGCGGGGCACTGGGGATCAAGCAGGAGCGGCCCAAGGACTTTAGTACAGAGTTAGCCGAGAAGGAGCCGGTTTCCCCGCCTGCTTCCGAGACTTTTGAACACTCGGAGCGGCCCTGCGTCTCACAGGCACCACTGGAATGAGGGCGGAGGTCTGACTCTACCGCAGTGGTTTGGGGCCGTTCGACAATGCTCAGGACAGTATGGTCTGGAGAAACCCCTAGCCTTTAGTACGGAACGATTGCATCCGTCCTGCCCCCAGATGCGCGTGGAGGCCGAGTGGCAGGCGGCTGTCCCAAACTGAGGGTGCGCGTCCTCGCGCGCCGTGTGTTTGTTTTGCAGAACCAGCCTTTGGGGAGGTGAACCAGCTGGGAGGAGTATTCGTGAACGGGCGGCCGCTGCCCAACGCCATCCGTCTTCGCATCGTGGAACTGGCCCAACTGGGCATCCGACCGTGTGACATCAGCCGCCAGCTACGGGTCTCTCACGGCTGCGTCAGTAAGATCCTGGCGCGCTACAACGAGACAGGCTCTATTTTGCCAGGAGCCATCGGGGGCAGCAAGCCTCGGGTCACCACCCCCACCGTGGTGAAGCATATCCGGACCTACAAGCAGAGGGACCCCGGCATCTTCGCCTGGGAGATCCGGGACCGCCTACTGGCGGACGGCGTGTGTGACAAGTACAACGTACCCTCCGTGAGCTCCATCAGCCGCATCCTGCGCAACAAGATCGGCAACTTGGCCCAACAGGGCCATTACGACTCATACAAGCAGCACCAGCCCGCACCGCAGCCCGCTCTGCCCTATAACCACATCTACTCATACCCCAGCCCCATCACGGCGGCCGCCGCTAAGGTACCCACGCCTCCCGGGGTGCCTGCCATCCCTGGTTCGGTGGCCATGCCGCGCACCTGGCCCTCCTCCCACTCTGTCACTGACATCCTGGGCATTCGCTCCATCACCGACCAAGGTAAGGGCTCAACGGCTGCTGTGTGGATATGCAGAGCCTTCCTTCCCACCCTCGCCTGTGTATCTATCTGCGACCTCCGCCCGCGTCTATCCCACCACCTGGGGCTTTTTCCTTTGGAAATGTAAGGAGTCCTCCCAGGGGGTGTCCTGATCTCATTAACTTGAAATTCATGCCCTTCGTTTCCTTGCCACACACAGTCTCCTGCCTCATCTCAAACTACCAGACCCAACACATTCCCCCCATCCCCAACACATGGTTCGCATTTTCCACCCTCCCCCGCCTCTCACGCCGGGGCTGCCTCAGACCCGTTCGCTCACTTGGGGAGCGCGGCCGGGGCTGGACTTGGGGGGCAACCCGGGAGGCCCGAGCAGGCTCGGGGCTGCAGGCTGCAGACACCGCTGCGGGCAGCCTGTTTTGGGATCAGACGCGGCCGCGAGGAATCGGGCACCCTGTGGAAATTGCAGTATTCTTGGATTCTGGCAATCAGGCCAAATTTGCTCAGGCAGGAAGTTCAAATGTCACCTAATTGGTTTCGTTCTTATGCTTCACTTCATTTTCCTCGGAAACGGAGGTCCCGAAGTTACTACTAGTAACTTGCAAGTTACTGCATTGCTCATTCTGGGAATACCTTCCTGCTTTATTTCTCTCTCCTCCCTCCCTCTTTTACCTTAACAGGCTTCCCTATATAGTTACAAAGTGGCACCAACCACCGTTGTGTTGGAGACTAAATGCTTGGCGATACCCTGCTGTCCTCTGTTCTTTCCCGTTTTCCTCGCGCCCGTCTCTTCCCTTTAGGGTCCCTCCGTGCCTGGGAATGTGAGTGAACATCTAGTCTCTGAACGTTTTTAACCGTGCCACCCCACTGTTTCTTTCCTCTCTCTCACCCTTGACCTTGCAGTGTCCTAGGTGTCTTTTCTGCTAGGTCAGAAGGATTCCCGGAGTCCTCTTGTTACTACGGGTTTCTTTAAGAGACCCAAGCTTGTTTTCTTTTACTGCGTTGTTTAAACAAAACCAAAACGTGGTAAACTTGTTTTTCGGTAGCGAGAAAAAGAAAGTCAAAATGCCCTAGATGCAGAATTTAAATGTTGTAGAGATAAAGAGCCTGCCTTCTTAATTTCTCAGCTAAAAGTTTAAAAGGCACAGAGGAAAACTTAAATAGGAAAGGGGAGGAGGATCATTCCTTTAATTATTTCCTGCCTTTCTTGGTTACCATCACATTGTCATAATTATCTTTTTAAGTAATTAAAGCAGAGCCCAGATTTCTCATCTTCTTGTTCTCTGACTGAATTTACAAGATCTTTCTAAGAATTCAGTTTTGTCCTATTCGGAGCTGGTTGGAGCTTTAGTTGGAGAGAGTTTGCCCTTGATTTATAGGATAAATTGACCTTACTGACATTTAAAGGAAGCCCCTGTTCATGGGAAAGTGTGAGATCAGCAGAAATGGGGGCTCGCAGGGGGATCTCAATTTCTTAAGATAACTTTAGGCTTGTGCCCACCGATTGCCTTTTGTCCAGAAAGGCCAAGAGAGACTGGCAGTTCTGGGCCAAAAATACAGTTTCCTGATGCAAACAGGAACACAATATAATTCTTTGGAGAGGGGGAAGAATAGTGAAAGAAGACTGACAGGGTTGAAAAGAAAACTTTTCTTCCCTGGGGATCCTACAATCAGACCAAATGTCAGTTGGAAACTATTGAATTACGGAGAGGAGTAACTCCTTATTCTAGATGTTGTTGATTCTGGATGCCAGCTTTAAATAACCTGTTTTCTGATAAATGTGTGACTATAAAATGATTATTTCTATAAGTGATCATTTCCATAAAACGATCACTGCTTCCAAGCACTGTGTCAGATGAATGTGTTTAAAATTAAGTTGTAAGTGGCTTTGTCAAACTTTGGTCCTGCAACCATAGATCCCAGAGACAAAAACACACTGCTCATAGTCTTCAAACATCTTCTCTTTAAAACTGCACTTGGTTACTTAAAGATACCAATGATTTAGTATGCAAACCCCTAGGTATTGTAATCAGTTCACACAATATAATTTTCTTTGCATCTATAGTAAGAATATAAAGGATAACTGATGGCTTTACTATTTTTTCAAAATACTAAGTTCTGCTTTCATTTTCTTAAACTTTTCTATAAAAACAAGACAATTTTCTCTATAATCTTACCACTGACATTTACAATGGTAACTGTAGTATTTATCTTTGAGTCATATGCACATAAGCTCACATATTTAATGTATATAGAGAGCATCGAGTTTGGTCACACACAAGATATGCACACACAAGGCAGAATCCTATGCACATATATTTTGCATGTGTATTGTGGGTACCATTTAGTTATTTGTTTGCAAAGAATTTTGCAGGTCTTTTGTTCCATCTATTGACATAACTACTAGGTACCTACAGCCTAGGGAGCATTTACCTGGATGTGTCTGCACAACAGCACAGGGGTCTAGGTTAGGCCAAGACACTCCTCTCTCTCTCTTCGATCCGCACCAGTCCCAGACTACTGTCAGCCGCAAGTTGACGCTGGGTTAAGACTGGGAGAACAGCACATCCAACTTCCCGTGTTATTTCCCTGATTTGGGAAAATTTTGGCAAAACACTCGGGATCCTTCCACTCGTTTCTCCAGGGGAGTGAGGAGGGGAGAAGGAAATCAAAGGCAGGTTGTTAAAAAAAAAAAAAAGAAAAGAAAAGAAAAAGAAAAAAGTCTTCCCGCAGGTGTGGGTAATAGACCTGGGAGAGGCCTGCTTCGAGGGGAATAGATTTCACCCGGCCTTGGGCTGGAAGCCGGAGAGACCGCGCCTGCGCCCGGTGTCCCTGGAGGCGGAGGGCAGGGGACAGAGGTCGTAGCCCTAGGGCTCGCTGGTCGCGGGTTCGGTCCCGTCTCAGGCGGGGGCGCAAGGTTTAGACCTCTAGCCTGAAGCCTTCTCCTCCTCCCCAGGCGTGAGCGACAGCTCCCCGTACCACAGCCCCAAGGTGGAGGAGTGGAGCAGCCTGAGCCGCAACAACTTCCCAGCCTCCGCCCCGCACGCGGTGAACGGGCTGGACAAGGGAGCCTTGGAGCAAGAAGCCAAGTACGGGCAGGTGAGGAGGCGAGGGACCCGCCGGTGGGCCGCGTGGCGGCGGGGTTTCGGTGACGGAGGACCCGTGTCGCTTTCTGAGCCTCGACGGAGGGGAAGCCCAGGCCGACCTCCCGTCGTTGCACTGGCCCCATCATGGGTTGACCCGGGCAGGACAGAGGCCTCGACCTTCGCGGGCGGAGTTGAGGCCTTGACCCCCGCCAGGGACCCCGGGGCTGGGGGCAGCCCTGGAAGCGCCTCGGGGGCCGGGCTCCCCGAGGCTTGTGCTTCCGAAAGACCTGGCGACGGGCCTCCACTCCCGCCGAGCGCTCGCCCGAGGTCGCGGCCTGAGGCCGCGGGTCCCCACGCTCGGACCCTGCGCGCGCCGTGGCTCCCCGCAAGCAAACAAGCGAGGTTTGTCCTGCGGTAGTGAGAGGAGGGCAACCAGATAAACTTAATAAAATTGCCATTTCCCGATTAAAGGTCATGTCGTAACCTCCCAAGGGAGCTTAGTGAGAAAAACCTCAAATTATATGGACTGGCTGTCGACCGTTTAATTCTTTCCCCTCTGTCCCTCCCTCGACTCTCCTAAAGAAAAATTAAGGCACCGTGGTTTTTTCTTTTTCTTTTTTTCCTGAGAAAGACTAAGTAACCACCACAACAAAAGCCTAAGAGTTTTGAGTCTAAATTCATCACCACGCTAGAATCAGGAATTCCAAGCCAAAGCTCTCTCTAAAAACAGAACAAAACAAAACAAAACAAAAAAACACGGGGGGGGGCGGATCTTAAAACATCCTAGGGTTTCTTTGAACAGAGCTAGATAGGTTTGCAAGTTTCTTAATACCAAATTTCAATCACAAAAACTCAAAATACCCATTTTCATATTATTCTTTTGAAGTCTTCAAACTTTCAATGTTTTCTTAACTGTAAGAACTAGCTTTTTATGTAAAATGGAACTTTAGCTTTATTTATCTGAGAAAAAAATCCTACTTGTTATTTTCTCTAACCCATTTCAATTTCCTCTTACATCTTGCATTTTATTAAAGTCAGATACATATTAGTAGCTCTCCCCTGATAAATATCACAGAAAATAGCAGCAGGAAAGAGTCCCTTTCCTGAGTCTGTTTCTACTGTTAAGAATGTCAGCGAAAAATTATACGAAAGTTTGCAACTTTCTTTTACAAAAGGGCCCCTAATTCGGAAAGAAGAGACAACATGTACAATGGTTAAGACCTCTGATCTTCTAGCACCACCACCATTTAAGAAAGTTATTTAACCTTTAAGAACCTTCATTTCTTCATCTGTAAAATGGGGGAAATAATAGTCTCAACCTCTAGAGACTTAGTGAAGAGTCAATGAGATAATGCAACCATGTGGCACATAGTAAGCATTCATTAACTATTAACTGTGGTTGTAAGTGGCAGTTAGAGGTTGACTTACAATTTTTTTTTGTCAGAATATACTTTGTTCATAGAACTAATAGCCAAAGAGCATCAAGGTATTTTGTTACAAACAATAGGAGTGTATATAAAGTACTTAGCATAGTAGTAAGTATTTAATAGATGCTCAGTAATTTTTATTAGGTCATCGTTTCTTAGAATAACATAGTATAGAGTTGAAAAATAGTCTCTAATTCCTACATATAGTTGATGAGCCTCGTTTATATAAAAAGCAGTGTCATAATCCAAAAATAGTTTTTTATCTTTCTTGAATTATAGACCTAGCATATAAACTTGTTTAGAAATGATTAACTTATACATACAAAACTAAACCCATCAATTTAAAAAATAAAAATAGAACAGTTTCAAACAATCTATTCTGAACATTGAAAATTTATTACATTTTATACACCAAATATTAAATCACTAAATTATTAGATTTATAAAAGCAAGTAACTTAAATAGTATTATTCTAAATACTTAAGAGAACAAGTTAATTTTTTTTCCACAAGAAAGTTATTTATGTCAAACTTACATTTGGAAAGTTCTCAATTACAATATGATCATCTTCTGCATTGCCATGTAGTAAGATAATTCAAATGATGTAAAATTTCAAAACTTGAAAAGTTTCTAAGCACAATTAAATCAATGGTTACTCTATTACATTGATCAAAATAGTGCTTAATGCTGAATGTGTGTTAAGTAGACACATAAATTTAGGCTATGTCATTTGTGAGCACATTTGGAATTCAGACCTTGATGTCCTTGGGGGTAAAATTATACATTTAATACTTGCTCATAAACATGCAAAGGTAAGGTATATTATTTTATATATACATATATATGTTATATATATATTGTTACATATATCTATTTGATTATAAACACAATTTGAAATCTTTGGCAAAAATATATTCTCAAATTTTTTGCACATAATACTTTCAGGGCACTCATGGTTGTTATTGAATAGTGCAATATTATGTGGTTCCAGTTTTATTTTAGTATATAAAGAAAGAAATTGAAAAGTCAGAATCATAGGAGCATAATCTTTTCATAGAAGACACCTGTAAAATTTCCAAAGAGGCTGAATTGACAACTGATTGTAGATAGAATTGAGTACCATAATCTAGATTCCATTTTCAGTGTAAAATTCAAAGAAAGATGCGCAATTGTTAGTAATTAGAATCTTATGCATATATGTTACACACATGCCTATCTTTTGTTTTGAAACATTAGAATAGAATATTCAAACTTGTCTTACACGTTAATATTACACTACAATTGATATTTTATAGTGCCATTCAGAAATTCTCATTATCTAGCTCTGAGAATAGGAGAAGAATATTTATTTATTTTGACTTTTTTCACCACATTTTATATTAGGTTAGAACAATCTAATCTCATCTAATTATGAATGGCAATAATATTCTTTAGTTCCTAACGGCTGGTTTTCTTATGTTGAAAACATAAAACCTCTATTGAATGCAATCGCAGGGCAAAAAACCAGAGAATTATGGGTTGGAATATAGCTGCCCTTTTACATGGTACTTAGTGAATCAATGCCTCATTTTATTTAAAGTTTATAACAGTTGTACAGCTTTAGAAAAATTTTCTACAATTGAGTATACTTAGAAAAAAAACTTTTGTATATCTGGTATTCTAAAGTTTCTGATAGGTTTATAAGCTTTGAGTAACTTCATTTTGGGGTAGTGTTTATTAACTCGTACATCAAGTTTGATATACATTATATAAATTGAGATGTCAGAAATAAAGGATAGTCTATAAATTCTTGAACTTAAGAAAAAGTTCAGATGTTTGAAAATAGTTGAATTTGGAGACATAAATTAATCTTAAAGTCTTATGAGGCATTTGTTTGTATATTGTATTTGAAATGTAGTATTTCAGAATACTGAATATAATTTTCAGAATTTTATAAATTTCAGAATACTGCATTATTTTAAAAACTGGCTGTCCTTGTAGACATACTGTTTTTGTGAAAAATTAAATGAAGTTGCACTGGATTTTCTTAATATCAAAGTTAATTTTATGTTAATTTATAATTTTGTAAAGAATGCAATCTTAGACAATTGCCAGTATAGTCTTTGAAATTCAGTGTTATCTGTTATGAAAAACATTCTTTGACTTGTTTAGCTTTTAACTATTAGTGTTTAAAAACAAAATTAATGATTATATATTAGTAAGGTGTGTCATATAAAATACAAAAAAGTGATTAAAATTCTTAAGTCTTCATCAATTTTAATAACATTTTGAAAACATAAACTTAGAAAAAAGAAATTTAAATAAGAACTTTGCATTACCTAGAGACATTTAGATCTGCAATGTGATAACTAAGCATAATTTTGCATTAATATTGAAACCATATTTACAACTGTCATTTCGTTTGATCAGATCTGTTTTACTAAGTCATTGTATAATTAATTAAGAAGGGTAGAACAACAGTTCAGAAAAATGATTTTACAAAAAATAGAGAAAATTCTGTTTATGTTTAGATCCAAACCATTTTCTTGCTTACGATATATATTGAGGTTGAAGCACATCTCTATAAGTGGCTAAATCTATTTAGTTGTAAAGCCAAGGTAAACTCATTTTATCATAAGGGGAGGACCAGGTAGAACTGATGAGTGTACGAAAGATTGTGGGTAGAGGACTTGGCACTGCTATTTGCATTTTCTTCAAGAGAGAAAATGTTGAGTAGACAATTCCCAGAATTTGAGGAATAGTCTATAACCTCTAATTGCCAGACAGTTGTCATACCAGTTTTTTTTCGTGGTCATAAGTGTTTGGCTACTAATGCATTTCCATTTTCTTGGAGGTGGGAATAAATGGAACCACCATAAATCAACTAATGAAATGGCTAGGTTAGAACTTTTATTTACTTTTTTCAACAGCTTTATTCATTTTGCTAACTTAAAGTGTAATGCTTGTTTTGTAATAAAGGATGCCTTTTTTTTTTTAAAGCAAGAGTATCACATCTTTTGCTTTCAAAAGGCTGCACTAACATAAGTATACAAACGATTATGAAACACCTATAAGGTGTTCTGTTTTGTGGAGATATGAGATGATTAAGGCAAGTCCCTGTTCTCAAACTGTTTATAATCTAGCTCTCTGCCATACAGCTTCTCAACATATTCATTTAAAAACATATTCTTAAAAACTGGCAAATCTATATTTTTAACATTTTAGAACAAGTGGAATGAAAACGCATGCTTTCATTTATTCTTGTGATAACCTGAACTAGACTGCATTGCATCTCATGTATTTTTCTGGACTATTTCCTTTAATGTCAATGGAATAAAATCTTTTTCTAAAAATATTCAACAAAGCAAGTGGCTTTTTTCAGGATATGCAGTTTGGTCTATTTTACTTTATATTAGTAAATCTCATTCTCAAATTTAGATAGTAGATAGTTTGCTTCAGGGAGGACCCTTATACAGATTCTCTCATGGCTTTTGAGGAAGATCCACATAAAAAAGGGGTTGATGGATTGAGGTCTTATTTATGGAATCTTTAGGTAAAGTCATTTTCAAAAATGAGATTTCTATTACATGCCCATTGCTAGGGTTTCATTTAGAAAATTTGTTTACTCTTCCCTGGGGATTCCATATGTTGGTTGATTTATAAATCATATTTATAATCCAATTAAATAAGAGTAATTTAGCATGTTTGCTTCCACTAAATTTATGGTGTACATTTGGTAGTCTCTACTCAGCCTAACTACCTTTTCAGATTAATTACATGCCCTTCACTGAAAACATTAAACAGATTTGGGAAGTTTAAGTCATGTACCCTTTTATTGGAAAGAAAAAACAAACATCAGTGCTACCTGTAGTTGTTTTCCTTTGTGGTGGAAAATTTTACTCCTTCAGTGATTGCTTCATAAATAACAATTACTTTACCTAGTAGAAATTTATATCTTTCACTAATGTCATATTTCAAAATTAATAGTGAGAAAAGTGATGTGTTTATTGAGTCACTAGAACAAATTAATAGTGAAGGTACACTTAAAAGCATGTTGTTTGTTCTCTCATCTTGCTTATACCATTTCCCCCCTAAATTTCTAAATCTGAATTTAAAAGGAAAATGAAAAATTAAGATAAAACTTTTCACTACAAGTCTGGGTCATAACTTAACCTAAGGGAAAGCTAAGAGTGCTTTTTCTTCTTTTTTCTTTCTGTTTTTTTTTTTTTTTTTTTTTTTTTTTAAAGCAAACACTTTAGCCTCTCGTTGCCTTTTTGTACAAGACGAGGAGGTCAATCTTCCCCAAGCTTCCCTTCTTACCCTTCCTGTCTGTAATGGAGGAGACTACATAACTAAAATTACTCTAAATATATCACAGGTTTTAGAGAATTTTGAGATATTTAATACTAATAGGAATAATATAAAAGCAAGTTTGGCATCTTAAGTTTGAGAAATTGGAAAAACATGGAAAAAATTAGTAGTATTTTTACATTTGACAAACAAATGTAGTCATAGAAAATGTAAGGCACCTGAAGAGAACATGGGCCTTAATCTCATGTTCTGCCTTCCTCTAAATCCTAGGAACAGCATCTAAAATGAGAGCTTCATCCAGCCTGGTTTCTCATGGGGAGTGTCTCTGGGCAAAAAAGAAGTGGGTGCATGTAAGGGGATTGAGGATATTGCAATAAAACAACTGAGGAGTCTCAAATAAAGGGGGCACACCAAGGAGCAGTGGTTTCAAGGAAAGGGTGTGAGGAGAGGAAAGGGAAAATGACAAAGCAAGTATTTCAGTGAGAACCATGATTCTGGGTGATAGAAAAATAAAAAGAAAATAGAACAAGTAGAAAAAATTTAGCTGTGATGAGAAAGAGAACTCACCAATGTATTTTGTTTCTGCTGACTAGAACAGTGTTTCTGTCATTTATAATATCAAATAGCGTAGCCTTATGTATTTGCAAAAAGTTGAGCAAAGTTTTTCATTATTTTAAAAGTGATTTAACCTTAACATTGTAATCTTAACATTTTGATATATAATTCTTGACACACATCTGCATCAATAGGATAAAATATTAATTAATCCTAGAATAGAAGAGGCCAAATGCAGGCCTTTCCATGACTGAACTGGAACAATTCCTTTTCGAACTAATTTCTCATCGTTTATTGGGGAAAATCCTAAATAAACATGAGCAGAATTATAATGTCTATGCAATGCTAGATTTTTTCTGCAATTTGATAGCTATCTTCATACTTATCTGCTGAAAGCCTTAAAGTATCTCCCTTGAGCCATTCTCTAATGAGTTATTCTCAGAAAGAAGGAATTTTTTTTTCTCCAGAAAAACAGAATGAGGATCTAGGAATGAGAATAGGGTTCTAGAAGAAGAAACAACCTTTTACCAGATGTTATCTCAAAAGATGCTCTGGTTTGAGATTAAATTGTGTCTGTTTTTAAGTTGTCCAGTAAAAGTAGAAAATGTTTTGTTTGCTACAGAGGATCCTGCATCAGATAGGGATGACAACTTCTCTTAACACAAGGCCACTGACTTACCAATTGGCCTAGGGTAAATGGCTAAATTTCTTTACCTGTATTCTTGTCTATAAAAAGAGGATAAGATTTCATTTATATTCAAATGTGATGTGCAATGATTTCTTTGTTAAAAAATACGGTATCGCCCTTTGGGACTCTTGTAATACATTTTAATTTTAATTGAACATTCTGTTGTACTACTTATAAATTATCTTGTAATTATTATAAACACAGTAGTTTATAATGAGCTGCAATTTATCAATTCTCATTATTTGGTAAAATGTGTTGGCTATTTCTTGGTACTAGGACATAGGACATACTCAGGAAGCCTTAGTTTCCTTTCTCTTTTCCCATTTTTCCAAGGACGGGAACTTTGGCAAACAGAACACGCAGTGTATGTTCTTACAGACCAAGGACACAAGTTAACCCTTCTACTTTTATTCTTATTTTGTCAGAAAGCCAGAGAAGTGTTAAGTCACTCATGCATATACTCTACTCCAAGTATTACTCTAAGTTGAGAAAATCATTTCTGAGGACCCCATCAATGAAAATAATCAACAAATGATTTAAATTAGAAGACAATTCCTATGTTACAGTTGGACTGGAAAAGTGTTAATTAACATGTCTGCTTTGCTTATCTCTAAGGATTAAATCAATTTTACTAATAACTATTATTTGCATTTTACTTTCACTAGGAAATATGTTGATATGTTAATTCATTCACATCACTATCAGAAAACAGGACTTACTCTTTATTTCTAAATAATGTAGAATTTGAAGGAGGAAAATTAAGTTACTTGAAGAAGGATGTAGAGTGTTCATGCCAGAATAAAAAAATCAGGCTGTTTTTAGTGTCGTTAATAGTAACAACACCAACAATAATTGGATGCCAAGAGTGTGGGTTTCTAGTCAGACTTGCCTGCCAGATTGCTGCATTTTGTTTGCAAACTAAGATTTTACATTTAAATTCATTTCAGGAGCTTTATCCATGTGGCTTTTAAAACTTCACATCACAGGGCCCCAAAACTGCAAGCCAATTTTCTAATTACAAAACCACACATATACTGTTCTTCTGTATTTCCAGAGCCAATTTCCTTTTTGATAAAATAGCCCCAATCTTCATTTAAAAATGCTTACAAGACAACTGCCTAATTTTGCACTCCCTTGTCCAACAGGCATTTATTTACAACTCGTGATGTTTTAAAATACGGCCCATGTTTTATTTAACAAAGGTCGTGCTCATTTTGAGTTTCTAAGCTGACAGCACACACTCTGTGCCCTTCGTTATTGGAAATGAAAGTTGCACCAACCGGGCCCTTCACAAATGCCTCAACAAAAGAGCCAAACAAAACCGAAGTACGGGAAGGCTGACAAAGGCATATGGATAGCTGAACAGATTCGAAGAGTATTTAACCACCATTAATTCTTTCCTCACCCTACATTGCCTTTCTATAATACCAAATAGCAAAGCAAATACTGTGAATTTTCTGGTTGTAGCCTTCTCAAAAGCTTTATGAAAAGAATATCTTGTCTTTTGGCATTGTTCGTTTACGAAGCAAGACTGTCAATGCATTTAAAATATAATTAAGGTCAAATCTAAAAAAGAATCAGAAAGTAGAGTCAATATTGTTAGCTGCTACTACTCAGAACTTACAGTCTCCTTCTAAGAACCCATGAAATGTAAACTACTGTAATGTGATTATTTTCACCTCTTCTTTTTTCCTACTCCTCTTAGGCACCAAATGGTCTCCCAGCTGTGAGCAGTTTTGTATCAGCATCCACCATGGCTCCTTATCCTACCCCAGCCCAAGTGTCGCCTTACATGACCTACAGTGCTGCTCCTTCTGGTTATGTTGCTGGACATGGGTGGCAACATGCCAGCGGTACCCCACTTCCCCCCCACAACTGTGACATTCCCGCATCGCTGGCGTTCAAGGGAATGCAGGCAGCCAGAGAAGGTAGTCACTCTGTCACAGCTTCTGCACTCTGATGGGAAGTTCCATCTGCAACAGCCTCACCGGGGTTCCCCCTGTCAGCACACCCTCCCCCTGTTCCCTGGTCTTGGATCCCACCCCTCCTACCCTTCAACCCTTCTGCCTGAAGAGCTGGCTTTACGGACTCACATCTTTTGTGCCGATGACACTTAAATATTTCTTGCCATCCTTCTCTTTCACAGAAAACCTGACATGACTTTAGGATTTAAAAACAAAAGCAATACTAAGGACTGAATGAGAGACATTTGTGCTGCCCACACACTGTTTAAATGTAGTGAAGAAACCTGCACCCCTCAAAGGGCTTAAGGAACTTTTAAAATTAGTCTTTGGTAAAACCACATGTGTATATTTATTCTAAATCAGCCTAAACTTTTGAAATGTGCAATTGTTGAGATTTTGCAAAATTAATAAAGAAAAATACATATAGAAAAAACTTATGTTATACCCTCTAATCAAATAAGGTGACCAATAAGCTTTAATTCATCATTAGGAAACCAATCAATAATTGATCTGTTTGAGTGATCGTTTGTTTATTTTTAAGAGATGACCTATTTTGTTGGAGAATATATGTATAACACAAGCAATATCTGAATTTAGCTCTTCCTCGTGTTTTGACTTGGTTCCCAATATGATAATGTTTATATTTTCTATTAGTTTGTAAATATGGATGCTGGATGGTACATTTGTGTTTTCATTCCACGGGATACTCCCCTCCCCCACCCCTCTTTATTTTTTCTTTCTTTTTGCAAAGATGGCTTTCTGGCAATGTCTTTGTCCTTGTTTGATGGTGGGCTCCTTGGGCTCCTGGACCTGGACTTGCCCCAGATTCTGTGTGTGCAGTGAAGGCTTCAACATCTCATGAAGGACCCTTTCTTTCTACAGCAGAGGATTCAAAAAAACATAAAACAAGCCAGTCTCCCATTTTGTATTCTAATCAAACAACACACATGCCAAACATATAAAGACAAGAGGGTGGAACATATCTGAACAAGAAGGGTCTAAAGGAAGTCACTTAGAAACTTAAGTTTAATGTGAAACGCTTTGCAAAGACACTTAAAATGAACTTTATGTTAAGAAAACCACTGTGAAACTAAATTGTACTGTTGTTGGCTTACCTGTGTGTTCCGCAATCTCAGCCCAAAATTATGTTGTGATTTAAAGAATATGGAAAATTCTGCGCTAATGAATGTAAAAATGGCTTGCTGTGAAGTTTACAATGTTGTACAGAAGCATGTTTCACATGTAGGTAAACTGGTGGTGGTATTAGAAATACAAATGCTATTTAATTTTTAAAAATTCCCTTTATTCATTTCTGGAGTTACAGGACACAGTTTAGCTGATAAATCTTTCTCGACCAATTTTAATGTTAATAATAGAGCTGTGGGGTATGTGTGTGTGTGAGCGTGTGATTATGTGTTGTATTTTAAAACAATTTTCTTGGACAAAATTCTACAGTTTTTATCTCTTCTGTTTAGAAAGTTTTCTTGCTTGGCAATATAGGCTTGAAAACACGTTTTTAAAACATTTGTACAATCCATCTATTGGAAAATTAATATATTGGAGTTTTGGGGTATTAATTCTGTGCAATAATTGAAAAGGCACATCACTAGATATGGATGTTAAGGATGCATTCGTCGGTGATTTTGATTTCTTCCTATCTGTGCTGTGCACAGACTACATGGCGATCCAGTTCCGTCACATTGGTTTCATGGCTTCATTTAAAACTCAGATGGCTAGATTAGCTAGGTTTTCAAATCACTAGGATGTAAACAGTATGCAGATTTCTGACATACAAGTTATGTTCGAGGAATTGCTTTTTTCAAGCAGCAGATATCTTATAGAGAGCTTTGAACTGCGTTTATTTCTAAAGCAACTGAAAGTCAGTGCTACAAACAGAGGATTATAACTTCGGGAGAAGAATAAGCAGAAGCAGCAGATGAACTCTCAGGGCCATAGTCTTCCTTTGATCTTGTAAAACTCCTGTTGACATCTGGAGTTCCCAGTCTGGTGAGAAAATAGACTATAAACTGAATGGAACAAAGATACTAGTCCAATATTTGGGTGGAAACTTTAAAACCATACTGTACAGGGACTCTCCTGCCATCCAGAAAAACTGACATAAGGTACAGAATTATTCCTTATCAGATGTTTTGAGGTGGTTATTAGGAGTCTTTAAAAAAAAATCAGCCGTTTTTAACAACTAAATGTTATTTTCTTTATCTAAATTAAGAAATCTCTTTTTATTGTGCTATTTATAATTTTTTCTGGTTCTTGTATTTTTAAAAATCTAATATTAATGATACAGTTTTCTTTTTTTCCTTTTCTTTCCCCCACCCCACTAGGTCTTTTCTTAGCAACAATGAACTCATATGAAGTAAATTTATAAAGACAACAAAAACTCCAGATACAATTTTCTATTCAAAGCAAATTATGGTTTAAAGCTACTTTTAAAAAAAGAGAAGGAAAATGGGATGGGATATGGGGTTAGGTTTGTTTGATTTTTAAACATTATTATTATTGGTTAATGTTGACATATTTCCCCCATTTCTTAGGGGGTAAAAGTGTTGTTTTTAAACTGGAAAATGCACTCTTCAGAGATCCTTTTCCATCCCATACACATGGAGAGGTTAAAGGTTCAATTTCATGGCCTCTATGCAGGCAGTGCTCTCTCTCACAGGATGCAAGAGTATTACCTGCAATGATAAAATGCAGTTGTACAACAGATACATTCTTATTTCTCTTGCTTTTTCCTACTTTTAATGACCCTCTTATTGAATACAGAGTTGAACTATAAATCAAACACGTTGGAAAGGATGTACAACTGAAGGCTGTATATGTTTATACAGTATGTCAAAAAGCCTTTATTTTTATACTTCAAATGCTCTAAATTAATAAAAAGTAATACTTACCATGTTATCTTTTATTTTTTTATTCTCAAATGCTTTAGTGACATAGCCTCACGATAGAAATATCTCATACTAGTAGTTAAGAACAGGTGTCATCTAGAACGTGCAGATATTTTTGTTGACTTTAACTACTGAAGTAGCATCATTCGGGATGCAGATATAAAATCAAGTTTGGTTATATCAAGGAGTGCATGTTAATACAGGAATCTTTGGAAATGCTAAGAATGTACTTCTATTTTGAAACATTTTCTCCTGCATAATACATATTTTAACACTGCAAATAGCAGACTTCACATCTGAAGCTGTCACTTATAACTAATAACCTGGAAATATACTTTTACTCTAAACATTCTTTTAAAGAATGGCATAGGTAAGAGTTCTGAACAAAAGTATTTGCATGCAAATACAGACAGCACAAATGGGCCAATGGATTGGTTCTAATTTGTGATTTCAAAAGAATATATTTCAGCAACGAAACTTGTTTTCATAGGGAACTATGTGAAGGAATGTAGTTTAATATAACTTCATATTTTCATCATAAAGGACTTCAAATATCATTTCAAATATGATCTGCTTTAAACAACAGTGCAAACTATAAAGTCGATTTAGAAAAATATAGCTGAGATGTGTATTATTCCTAAAGAAAACCAAGAGATTTACATCTTAACATAAGTCAACATTTTAAAAGGCCATTTCTGTGCACTTTAAAAATATTTTCCTTGTGACTTTTAAATACTATTTATGGAAAAGTTTAATTCCTCATAAAAAATTTAAATTTTGGCTTAATTTTTTTTTCTTAAGCATGTCTTGACCTCTTGGGAAAAAATGATTATCAACACATTGGATTTTCATTGTGAAGCAATGTAAGAAAAACATAGGTCACAAAATTGATATTGCTTTTATAAATTTATTATAAACTTATAAAGAAATACAGCTGATTTCTATGCCATTTTTCTGTATTCAGTTTACATACTTCATTGCTTCAAACTATGTTTCTTCTCACAGTTTTACGGACATGGCCAAAACTACAGTCTCAAATTGTCTAGAGATAATTTTTGAAGTATCAAAATAAATTTTGTTCTTGGAATGTTTTCCCCTTTATAATTGTATATAATTATACAATTACAATTTATAATTGTATCGGCTTAGATGATTGATAGTCTGGCCTTCTCAATGCACTGTATAGCAAATATCCATTATCTCAAGGAGAAAAAAACACTTCAGAGACAATCACCAGTTCTCTTGAAGCCATAAATAGGTATATTCATAAACCAGCAGCATCACCGCACCACCTAGAAAAGGAAAGAGCTGGTTATTACTGTAAAGCCTGTGTGGTAGTATTGTCTTTCCCACTGGGTGTCTGAATCCATAAAGTCTCACACACCCTATTGGGCAGGGGCTGCCCAGAATCATTTCTTGAGCTCCAATACATAGATGAAACTATGGAAAATGTGGAAAATTCTCAGAGCAAAATCAAGACCATCTTGAGTCTCCAAATACATTTTCCTCTTTAGAGTTTCGGTAACTTTTGTCATTTCTCATCAGATTCTTTTTCAGACACTTTTAATTTTTAAAAATAAATAAATATAGACATTTAGTCATGTAAAGGCATGTGGCTTTCCCAAGAACAGAAACCTTTAGATTCTTCATATGTAGGCAAAGGATTTATCTTTTTCTGTCCAAAATTAGTATTGTGGTAGTTGCATTCAAGAAAAAAATCTCTGAGATGGTACTTGATGAATGAGTCTGTTTTTCTCTTACAGTTCTCAAAATTGCATTGTGAAAAATAGCTTATGACTATTTAAAAAATCTGTATTGCAAAACTAAGCTAGCTTTCAACCTTCTTTTGCTTTCATTCCTTTTATCTGCTTAGGACATATATGGATTGCACTTGAAAATTTGGTAGTGAGGATAGGGTGTCATAAGACCACCATTTGTCTTAGAAGAGAAGAATTATATAACTGGTTGCAAAGAGGCTTGGTATGTAATATGTCAAATGGAATATGATACAGGAAAACAGGCGCCAAGCCTGCCAAATACCTAGACATCAGGAGAGCATTTGTATGTGGATGATTTTGTGTTCTGTCTGATATAGTAAATAGCACATATCCTTTAAGATAATCTCTATCTTTTCATGCCCATGTGAAAAATATCACAAAATCAAAATGTGGACAAATATCATCAGCACAATTTAGAGAAGACTTGCCTATATGAACAGGAGATTGACTTGTGATGGAAAAAAATAGAACTGGATTTTGATTTTAGTTGTTTTGTCATTCACTTAAAGAAATCTACAGGTCACACGTTTGTGTCACCTTATATTAAAGATAATTATATTCCTGTAATTTTCATTTTAAACCATGCAGATATTCTGTGAGACTCCCCTCAGCTGCTGTAGCCCTCTTAGCTCTCTGGCAAACATGAAGGGATGTACTACAGAGGATCATTAATATGTATGTAACTAATGTATTTACTTTTATTAACTGTTCACAATGTAAGACAAGGTCACATGGAATTGGGCTGGTTTTCAGCCTAGGGATATTTGGAGTTTAAACCACAGATTTCAAGTTTCTCCTTTCATGGGAGGTACCTGCCGTCTGCCACATATAGCTGCTAAGGCTGTTATAAAAATAAGATGAGATATTTACCAGTGGGGGGTGGGGAATAAGATGAGAGGCTTCTCTAGGATGAAGAATGAAAATTCCAGGTTGACCTTTCTTTTTCTTTTTACCATCTCTGTCTCTCTCTGTCTCTCTGTCTCTCTGTCTCTCTGTCTCTCTGTCTCTCTCTTTCTTCTTCTTCTTCTTCTTCTTCTTCTTCTTCTTCTTCTTCTTCTTCTTCTTCTTCTTCTTCTTCTTCTTCTTTTTCTTCTTCAAAATCTTATCTTTAACTCAAAAGTCTTATCTTCCTCTCTACCTTTCCTTTGTAGTTGCTAGGACTTGCACATTTGGAATGAGAGAGGAGGCCAGCTCTTTGAATGAGATGTCCAATTATTCACAATGTTGTTTAGTCTGGACAGTACATTCACAGCGACCCTTTTCATTGGATTTAACACCACAGTGACACAGAATACCTCATGCAAAACATTTAAAAAGCCAACCAAACATTTGCAAGCCTCTAACAAAACTTGGGGTCAGATTATTTAAAGAGTTTTGGATTAAGGTTCCAGTCAATTACCATTTTAGTTTAACTCTCCTGGGTCACCACCTTTTGCAGGCCCAACCCCTCCTGAGAAAGCTGGATTAGGGCCACAGTCTTACGGTTTTCTCAAATACTCAGTTGACTAGCAGGTTTTTACTGTGTGTTGAAGAAAAAATACCACATAGTTGGAGAGAGAGTTACATTAAATCACCAATATTATTATTGGGTTCATTTTTATGCATGGGCCAATGACTAACAAAGCAGGTCTGAATCTCAAATATGAAGCAAAACCCAGGCTTAAATGCCTAAAAAAGTTGGGATAGATGGATTGGGAACTGAAGAGTGTTTTCTAAATACCAGGGTATGAACTGTTCACCAGCTTAAATTTATAGACTATATCTCAGGTTGGTAGAAATGCTGGTTCACTGGGTTGAGATCTAGAGGTAAATGTGCATGTGTGTGTATATGGTAGGGGAGGAGGACACTGGTGTTAATAGGGGGAAGTTCTAGGAGAGGTTACCAGGATGTCTAAGTAGGTGAGTGTGGCCTGGTAAAAAAAAATACGTGTGGTCTAGTACATACTTCCATACTTACTCACCAGGTTGCAAATAGTCCAAGACTATTTGCCCAGGCAGTTGAATCTGCAGCAGTTATTTTCTTATCTATTTACATAGGGACAGCTGACTCTCCCTGTGGGAATGGCAGCCAGTTTATTTGTGGGCTTGCATCCTGAGGTAAGGCCCGGAGCCAGAAGCCTCCACCACCATGCTGACAGAGGCCAGGAAGGTGAGCACTGGGCTGAGGCTTCACCACTCCCCAAAGGTGACTGTGAAGACAAGTAGCTCTTGCTGTTTGTGGAAGCAAGTTGTCCTCCTTATCTTTTTTTGGAAATGATTTTGGGACAGGAGCAAGAATGAACTAGGAGCACCAGGAAAAGTTTTATTGGGCCAGCCCTCACACACTGAAAAACCTCCCCTTCAGCCAGAAGCCACCATGTAAATATATGGGTGCTCACTCAGACTCTCACTGGCTGTGGATCCTTTTCTATTGACTTAAGCTGGGCTTTGGCTTCTATCAGCCTTCAGTGAGGTCATAAATAGTACCTTATAAACAAAGGTAGAATATTTCTAATGGATGCATCTGGTATCTTGAATACTCATAGGCAACTTTGTATCCTCAATGTTTCTGTCTTTCACAGTGGGATAAACTTTTATTGTGTTGCTGATAGACACAAGAAAAAAGAAGATAGTAGAACAATAAAGAGGAAGGATATAAGTAATAAAAACATTATTACCTGGTCCAAGCCTCATAACCTTGGGAAGCAGCCCCTTGTACAAAGCTAAAATCCTACAAGCAGAAGAAAAAGATAAACATTCTTATTCTGAAAATAAAATGAAGTTGTACCTCAGCTTTATTGAGATGCTGACCCAGCATTTATAAAAAAAAATATTTAAAATTATACATATCCCAAATGAGACAGTATCTGGCGAAATATTCTCTGCAATAACCTGGACAAGGGTAAAGAGCTCATCAATTCTTTATTACCCAAGCTATGCTGGTCCAATCAGAAATATGACTTTCATCAACATGATGGTTTCTGCTTTCAAGACAGGTCTTACTTTCAAGACAGCTGTGTATAAGGACAAAATGACTTTTGTAATTAAATTTAAAAGACCACAAACTCAGTCGTCACCTAAGAAAATATGATACAGTTTAAATAAAAAGTAATTAAAAATTACTTGTTTACTTGAGAATGAGACCTGGGTGAGGAGAGATGAAGAGACAAAGATAAGACTTAGGGGGGAAAAAAAAGGCCAGCAGAAAAGGCACACACTTTAAATTTTGAAAAGAAAACTACTTTCATAGAACTCTCATGGTTAATTCTCCCAGGAGGATATAATTAGGTGACATTTTAATTAGATTTACAGTGAGAAGACAATGATTCTCCAGCCCACACGTGAACAGAGTACATTATATGCAATAGCATATTATGCAAAATGACAAGCAAAAAGTTCATTTTAGCATTCTAAGATAAACATGCAGCACATTGTACAGTGATGGCTCACGTTTCTTGATGGTATAAGAACGTTTTGCCAACATTTCATTATTGTGTTATCCCTCAGTTTGTCAACTATTCCCTAGAGCTTCTCAGACAACCCAGTTTAGGAGGGCTTAATGACTTATCAAAATGGAAGTACACCTGATTTTACCAATACTTGAGTCGTTCTCATTCATTAAAATAAGAATGTTACCCTTCTTCCTGATAGACCGTTGCCATTGTTTTAAAACAGGTTCTGTACTTGATCTCTCCAGGAACCGGCTGAGGCCCTTGAATCCTACTTTTGGCAACATCAAAAGGGATGTTAATGACTGAAGCTATTGTGCCCGAGAGAAGACCAATCCCAAATTTTCTCCAAAACTCCAAGGTTGGATCCTAAAAGAAAAGAAGAATAAAAATACCAGAGAGGGAAGCGGAAGCCCCACAATCAGTTAAACACTATAAAGCAATATGTACTTAAGCAGAGCACTGCACTTGAGGCACCCTCCTGTTATTCCAGCGGAACGCATTAGGATTTCCTAGGCTGGAACTTGTTTTCTTGACAATCCCATTGGCTATGTTTTTACACATGGTCTAAATTGCTGAAGTACACATTTCCTCACACAGGATTTATAAACACAGTTCATAAAGAAAGACTGGTATGGCATATGGGGATGATTTGTATAATTGGGCTTCACAATGTACTTAGTATTACTGTATCAAAACAGGAGAAATCCAAGCACACTATTAGCTAATTGGCCAGAATATTTTACAAATGACAGCAACTTCCACCATGAAGCCTACTAAAATGCTCATTTGTGTGTGGACCCCCACACGTTAAATTAAATCAAGGCTACTCTCAGTCTGCTGCTATTCCCCTCCAGGTTTTTTGCATTTATTTTCACGTGTAGCTGATCCACTGTACTGAGAAGTGCTAGCTTCCTGTTATTAACAAACCAACTTGGGGAGCCCGCAAAACAGCCTGTGACATTCTGTGCATTATAAACAGTAGTAAGTCACTGGACCCCACAGCCTTCCCCTGCTCTCTCTTTTGGTCAATGTCTCAGAAAGGTCTCGGAGGAATGATTCAGGGTTGTGCCACGATACTATTTTATTCAGTAAAAGAACTAAAGGAGGAAACACTCCGCTTAATTAAAAAAAAAAAAATCAGATCTGAGCATTGCATGCTTCTAGCTTCTATGGAAGAAAACTTCTGAAAGCTCTGAAATTTTCAACTGAATCAAGAGCCAGATACCGTCACAGAAACTCCTCTGTGGCTAAATATAAGGAGTGAGAGGTTCGCTAATAATTCTTGGATCCAGGCCATACAGGTGCCGGGTAGGTTTAAAAGGATTTAAAAACCAACAGGGTGTTTCAACAGGAAAAACAATGCAGTGATTGCAGTGTGAGTGAGGTGTGTTTAAATAATTCCCCCTCCCCCCAGTTTTTCTCTTTTACAAGGAGAGAAAAATGCCTTTATGTTGCCCTTCTCCATTATGGCACAGGAGCAGAACAGGAGCTCTGGAGGACAGCAGATTCGGGACCAGCTCTGGTTGTCTTACTTTGCATGAATCGCACAGAACCAAGTATGTAGAGAGACCTTTTTAACACCTGCCTTACTTTTGTACTGTATGATTTTTCTGAGAAGTAAAAATAACAATAGCAGTAAAATAAAAAAATAATAATATGAGTATTATACAAGCCTGGCAGGAAACAGGTAGTATTATTATGAAGCTTGTTTTCTAAAGACTAAAGGCACCCTGAAATAAAACTCTCTCATGCTGTCTCTGTGACACAGCCATGCTCTCTATTTCAGTTGAGGACAAGAGTGAAAAGAGTGTGCACATTGTCCTTCTGGGGAGTTCAGGGTACCTCGTCAAGCATGCAACCTCTCCTATCTGCTGATATGCTTGCTAAGGATTAGAGTTGAAGATGGAGGGTAAACTAAGACACTCACATTGTATTTGAGACACTGCTGGAAACAAAACCTATAATCCTAGAGCCATCAGTGTTTGCTGGCACAAGTATGTGTTGAACCTGTGTTTTGTATACATTTCCCAGCACAATAATGAAGTCCCACAGTAGTTCCCAAGTTCAGCTATGTCTCAGAAACACCTAGGAGCTTTACAAAAATGTGGATTTCTGGGCCCCACTTCGGGTTCCCAGATCAGAATCACCTGGAAAAGTGCCTGAAAGTTGTTTTAAAAGACCTTCAGGACTTCTGAAGCTGCTAAGCTGAGGACCCTTGTCTGGGAATTAGTGATTTTAATATTCTATGCAGGCAAAACAGATGGTCAGTTGCTCCCCTCTCTGCATTCTAAGAAGGAAAAAAGTCTTCATGGATGGCAAAGAGGTATCCCTCACCATCTGGCCTCTGGACCCCTGTCCAGTCTCTTCATCTAAGCCTACGATCTGCTTTATGCAGCAGCCCAGCCTGGGAGAGTCCTCTTAGCTCACCTCTGCTTTCTTTGCTACATGTGGTCAACCATCATGAAATGAACACAGCCTCTCAAATGCCTCTCCCCTTTGTCTGTTCCCTGCCACTCCCACTACTCTGGCTTTAGTTCACATTCCCATTAACTTCACAAAGTCTTGTTTTCTTCTTGTCCTCTATTGTCTATTTTTCACAGTGGTACCAGGGTCCTCTTTTTATAAAAACAGATCTGCTTCTGGCATCTCTCTAGTCAAAGACCCTCAATCCTTCCCTAGTGCATGGAGAGAAAAGTCAAAGCTCCTCATTTGGCCTTCTCCCCACGGCCCAATATGCTTCCAACTTATCTTTCTAGCCTCAAGTTCTACACCTCTACCCCCAAAACCATATTGTGTGTGGTCACACTGATTAAATTATAATTATGCAAATTTATACCAAGCACTTTTCATGCTTTTCTTCTCCACCATATTCACCCACAGCAGTCCTACTCCTCCTCTACGGTCTAGTGTAAATCTCATGTTGCCAAGAAACTATTATGTATCCTTGTCAAAATTGACTTCTCCTTCTGTACTCCTGAAATACTGTCTGAACCAGAATCATTGCCCTTGCTATGGCTCACTTTGTGCTTGATTTATTTTATTTTTATTTATTTATTTATCTATTTATTTATTTTTGGTTTATTTTGCTGTATCTATTTTCCTGAGTTGGCACAACATAGGAGCATGTGTTAGTCTTCTTTGTGTCATCTCTTGCATAGAATACACCATAGTTGCTCAATAAGTGTCTGTTGCTCGGCTTATCAATGTATTTATTTTGGTAGAAACAATGAAAATTAAACCTAACTTTTAATCATTATTTCTTAAGACTCAGTGTTTTCTAGCCTGGAAATGAACTCCTATTAGAACTTCACATTTCCGTCTTTCTGTTAGAAGGCATTAACATGGGGACATGATGAGGCATTGGATATTTGCAAAGCAGAGTATTTCAGGACAAATGAATTCAGGTCACAGATTCAGGCCTGGGCTTGCTAGACCCCATTACTCAGTGACTCACAGAGAGAACCGTAATATGGCAGCCTGTGACCAGATTTTAGCAAAAGAATGCAATGGCCACAGAGTAAGGTCTTGAAATATTACTCTTTGGGTTCTTCTTTCTTATACTTCCTGATCATTCCCCTAGTAGGGAGAGGCATTCACTTGCCTCAAGAATGAGGGTTATCATAGCAGGACTACAAAAAGAGAGAAAAAGGTAATATTTAGTGTTTTGGATTTTCAAATTAGACTCTTCCATGTATTACATCAGTTAATCTGCATAATCTTTGAGATAATAACTATTATTATTCCTATTTTACAGATGAGTTAACCAAAAAATTAACTATAAGAAGGAAATTTTTGTTACATTCTAGTGAACTCAATACTTTGCCTTAGAGCACAGTTTTTCTACTGATACTTCTAAGGGTCAGTGGGTAGGCTGGTGGAGGGGATGTCTGAGAACCTCCTGAAATTATAAGCAATGCTTCTGCATATGTGCATATGGGATTTTTCTGGAGAGAGTGTATATAGATTTTATCAGGCTCATAAAAGCTTAAAAACAACTTCATAACATCATTTCCCCTACCAATAAATTTATAAAGTTCTTAAGGGCAGTTCAGGGTTGAAAATATGGGAGCTGAAAATAGGAAGCCCTATTCTTCATGGGGGTTATCAGGCAATTCATCTTAGTGAAAAGATTGCTACCCACATTCCTGCTCTGGACTCAGATTACTCATACTTCAACTATATCAGTGAACTCGCTGGTTCTCAAAGTGTGGTCCCTGAACCACTATCATCAGTGTCATATGGAAACTTATTAGAAATCAAAATTAGGGTTCTATCCCAGGCCTACTGAATCTAAACTCTGGGAATACAGCAATCTGTTTAAATAGTTTTCCAAATTATTCTGATTGATGTTAAAGTCTGAGAAAACTGCTTCACTGAAGTTTATGGTTCATACCCTGGATCCTTGGGCTGGATAAGTGATGCTCTAAGAGGCTCTGGAGGTTCTAGAAAGCATTTTAAATCTTTCTTTGGTGGAAGCAGGGCTACAGAACTAAAGGCAATGCTGTTAACTCCCTAAGCTCAGTCCAAAGCAAGAATGAACACTATGAGGCTGTTGGGTCTCAATGACAGTTATCTCATAGTCTGAATGGGTATTCTGTACTGGCTATATCGCTCTGGTATTTCTGTCAATAACCACAACAACAAATAACAATAAAATTAATAGCAAAAATAGAAGCAATAAAATATGTTATGATATTTGTATTTTTCATATCATTCATTATGAAAAATGGTACTATTAATAATATTTAATATAAGGTATAATGTTATATGCAAAAATATATATAAAACACATTTTAAGAACCCTATGAATTAGGTATGTAACACCATTGTACAGATAAGGACATGAGACTTAAAGAGTTAAATCAATTGTCCAAGATCATATCAGTTTTAAGAGGTGGAGCCTGGATTTGAGTTCAGGTTTTTCTGACTCCCAACCAGGTACTCTTAATCATTGTGTCATATTTCTGTCATCTATCATTCATTTGTTGTGTATTCATCCAAAAACTATTTATCTATATGTGCCTGGTCCTACACTGGTGCTAGAATTGAGTATGAGGGTAAATGGTCCAGAATAAGGGTGGAGTTGGGTATACCATCAAGTATCACAGTATAGCGTGATGAGTACCAAAGTGGGGGAATGAACAAAATGTGGGAGGAAACGTGCATCAGAGAGAAGAAAGTTATTCCTGGGCTTTCTTTATCAACGTCCTGTTAGAAAGTACTGAACTTCTGCCTCTAAAAAACTTAGTCACATGTCGGATGTTTAGGAAGTCAACACAAGACATCTCATTATTACAAGTCACCACGTATTAGCTGAATGGCTAGCCTTCATACTTGAGTATCATGTTACTTGGAGTGTCACTTTGCCTTTTCCATTAGTTTATTTTAAAAACTGGAAAAAGATGATGATGATAAGACACTCACCATGTGTACTGTGTCAAACATATTCTGTATATTTAAGCCTCACAACATCCTTGAGAAGATGAGATAACTGAGGTTTACAGAAATTTCTTACCTTTGAGGGAATATAATTTTAAATTAGTCAAAAGAGAGCCAAGATTCTAGTATTTAGAAGTAAAGAAGCCAAAATATTGAGAAGCTCTAGGACTGTCAGGCATCAAATAGTAGAATTAGATACATACACTTGCCACTTAGGACTTTAATTCAACATCCTAGAAAATCACCTCTAAGTCCAAGAGAAGACAGAAGTGGTAGAAGATAAATTGTGGAATCACAAGATTAGAAGTGAATTCAGAATGTCACCCAACCTAAGGAGTGACAGCAACAAGGTGGCAGAGTGGAAAGCCGTGGACTCTCCTTCCTCCTACACACTTATTCAACAACAATTCTCAGACAACTTCTCTGTTTGAGAAAACTAAAAATTAGTTGAAAGTCTCCTGTACTCCAGGTAAACATGCAACCAGACTCATGGAAACCAATAGGAAGATTAAGGACACCCTCCCACCAGAGTACATGACCCAGCCATACAATCAAGAAGGAGAGGGAAGAAACTGGTTTGCATGTCAGAAAAGTACCCCAACTTTTCTGAGGAGACTCCCCAAAGGACTGGCTTTTGTCTTGCCAACCTTGGCGATCTGATGAGTCCAGCATAGTCAAGCCACCTGGAGGTACTGGAGATGATGACATGGGCTGATAGATGCCATAGACCCTCCCCACTGCGCAACATGGAACAAGCTGATAAAAAACCTCAGCTCTCGGCTTCTTCTTTGGGAGGCAAAGGGTTGATCTATGTATCCAGCACCCCAACTTCTCTGGGCTGCCCAAATAACTGGCATCTTTCTTTCTAGTCTTAGGGTTCTGAAAGATCTAGCCATCTGGAGGAGAGCTGAGATGGAGGTTTGGACTGGTAGATACCATAGTTTTCCTCTTGTTCATTACAGAGTGAGTACACTAAAACAACAGCTGTCTGCTTCTCTCTGGGGGAGGGACAGAGTTGGTATAGGCCCCCAGAATCTTTGTCAGACTAAATTATGGGGGTCTTCTCCAGTATAAGGCCAATCCACAAAGACTAGGAAAGGTGTCTACTTTGTCTAGTGTACAGACACCAACACAGAGTTAAAAAAAGACCAGGAATAGCTAAATCAATCCTGAGAAAGAAGAATGAAGCTGGAGGTACCATATTTTCTGATTTCAAACTATATTACAAAGCTATGGTAATCAAAACAATATGGTACTGGCATAAAGACAGACATATAGACCAGTGCAACATATAGACCAGAATAATGAGCCCAGAAATAAATCCAAACATATATGGTCAACTAATGTTCAACAAGCGTATCAAGAATATATAATGGAGAAAGAATAGTCTTCAACAAATGGTGCTGGAAAAACTGGATATTGACATGCAAAATAATAAAATTGAGCCCTTATATTACACCATACAAAAAATCAATGAAAAGGAGATTAAAGACTTAACCATAGACCTGAAACCATAAAGCTCCTAGGAAAAAAGACATGGGAAAAGCTTTGTGATATGGGTCTTGACAATGATTTCATGGATATGACATTAAAAGCAGAGGCAACAAAAACAAAAATAGACAAGTGGGACTATATCAAACTAAAAAGCTTTTGAACAGCAAAAGAAACAGAAGGCAATCTATTGGAGAAAATATTTGCATACCATATATCTGATAAGGCATTGATATGTAGAAAACTAATAACATGATTTAAAAATGTGCAAAGGACTTTAATAGACATTTCTCCAAAGAAGACATACATTTGGCCAACAGGGACGTGAAAGAATGCTCAATACCACTAATCACCTGGAAAATGTAAATCAAAATTACAATGAGATATCACTTCATATCTCTTAGGGTAGCTGTTATCAAAAAACGAAAGACAAGTGTTAGCAAGGATGTAAAGAAATTGGAACCCTGTACACTGTTGGAAAATGGTGCAGCCTCTATGGAAAACACTATAAAGTTTCATCAAAAAATTAAAAATAGAACTATTATATGATCTAGCCATCACACTTCTGGGTATTTATCCAAAAGAACTGAAATCAGGATCTCAAAAAGATATTAGTAACCCCTATGTTCATTTACAATATTAACAATGCACAATATTCAACACTATTCACAATAACCAAGATGTGGAAATAACCTAAATGCCCATTGACAGATGAATGGATAAAGAAAATATGGCATAAACAATGGAATATTATTCGCCTTTAAAAAGAAGAAAATTCTCCAACATGTGACAACATGGATAAACCTTGAGGACACTATATTAAGTGAAATAAGTCAGTCACAGAAAGACAAATACTGTATGATTCTGCTTATATGAAGTATCTAAAGTAGTCAAATTCATAGAATCAAAAAGTGGAATGGTGGTTGCCAGAGGTTGGGGGGAGGTGGAAATGGGAAGTTACTCATCAGTTTCAGTTGAGCAAGATGAATAAACTCTAGTAATCTGCTGTATGACACTGTACCAATAGTCAGCAATAATGTACAGTTAAAAATTTGTTAAGGGCAGATCTCATGGTGTTTTTACCATAATAAAATAAAAAATCTCTAAAAATTGATAGAAAAAAAGAATGTCATCTAGCCTAAGTAAAATATTTAGGATGAATAATATCTTAATTATTTAAATGGATATTAATGTTGATGAAAAATCTGTTCTGTCACTAAAAACTTCCATAATTTGCTCCAACTGTCATCAGTCAGGAAACTTCTTTGTTCCTAACCCACATTCCTCACACATTAGCCTAAATGATTTTACTCCTTTGCAAGGGCAATCAACTGTCACCATTCTTGATATAATTCAACATGATTTTAAAAACATTATTAAAATAATCTTCATGCTTAAAAACACAGTTCTTTTACAATTTTTATTTATAAGTAGTACATATTATTTCCTCATCTACAGATGAGTTTTATTCTTTTCCTCTATTTTCTAATTTTTCTCATAAAATATGGGGCTGATAACTAAGCTGGAGCTGAGTAGCCTGAAATGTTAATGAATATTACATGCATTGACCTTATTTCGTGATAGTAGTACAAAATCCAATATTTACAGTTTAAAAAAATTAATAATTTCTTGGCAAACATTTTAAGTCTGATGTTGACATTTTATTTCATGAATGAGAAAACTGAGACAGGCAGAAGGCATAAATTACCAAAAAGGCATGGCTAACTAGTAAGCACCAGAATCGGGAATCAATATCAGGTCTCTTACTAGAACTCTCTGTTTCCATGACATTGTGATATTTGTGTGAATGCAGAGCTGAAAAGGTGTATTTGCCAGCCCCTCTTAAGGACCATCAATGAGTTTCCCTGACAGGACATACTATTTATAGATTCTCCACAGTTTAACAAAAGACACTAACTAGCATGTGCTCCTAAAACATTGACAGCTGTGGTGTTCCACAACCTCTAAAAATTTAACAAAAGTCACCAAGTCATCCAGAAATGGGATCATATGGACTCAAAATAGTTATCAACACATTACATATTTTGTAACTAATTTAACTAATTAACTAATTAACTCCAAACAATATAGCCAACAGCTAAAAACAGCACCAGTAATTTAAGGCAAAGGCACTTAAGGAGTTAATATGCAGAGAGGCAAAATATTTTAATCAAAAAAAGCATATGCCTCCATTTTTACCTTCCCTAGCATGAGATTTGATGCCTTGTTTTATGACTGGCCAGCTGGCTGCTAGCTAGATAAACAGAGAACCTTTGCCCATCTCACAGGCTTTTGTGATTAAGGTCTGGCGTCTTTAAGAAGACATTCCACTCTGAGACATGTTAGAAGGAGAGGGTTAAGGAAGATGGGATAAGTCGGATTTGTTGGCTAGTGAGGACTAGCGGTTGGAGGGAGATTGTCCAGAAAGCCTGATGCTCCTTACAAGGCAAGGTTGAGTAGAGTACAGCAATGGGCTTTTCATTCAAGGGAGCTCAATATGAATATACACTTCAAAATCTAGTCTGAGAATCTTCCTACTTCACTTCAGCCCAAATCACATTTCCTTTGCTCCTTGCAAATTCAATCACCTTTAAATTTTCTCCTGGAACCACACCAAATCTGAGATCCTCTTGATTTTAGCTTTGAGTAATTTTAACAAAATTCTTAATGACCTAACTTGAAGTCAGTAGCCTCTGGTTCCTCAGATAACTTTAAAATGAACACACGGAGAGAAATGTTCTGTGTTTAGGATTGAACTTGGATGATTCTAGAGTGGATTTAATGTTGCTTGTCACACATCACTAAAATATGTTTGCCATTTGAAGAACTAAAGTTATTGTTCAGGAGTGACTTTGGATATACTTTGGATAAGAAAATTAAAGGCAACACGGTGGTCCTATGAGGAGTCATATCTGCAGGTACCACAGAGCATTTCTTTGCAGAACTTCTTTATTGTGCTCCCTCCTCCCCCAGTGGGTGAGTAAATTGTTGGATGTCGAGAATGTTGTGACCATAACAGGGTGATTAAAAAAGAATTGAACATTTATATATAAACGTGTGGTCAAAACCGATTTTAATGTTATTTTCATAATATTACAAATGGTCAATTTGTGCTAATAGAACACATCAATTCTATACTTAAATTAATTCCATCCCCTTTGTTACACATCATCATCAGCAGTTGAAGGGGGTGGTCATGATACAATCCTTTATTTCCTCAAGGATGTAAGCAAGAGGTGATACAAACAAAGTTTGTGATGCACCCTGACATTAAGAAACTGCAGAAAACCTACTCCAGTAATACATTTTTGAAAGTTCCATTTTCAGCTTTGATTTCAGCCTTTGAAATCAGCCTTGATTTCAAAAAAGCACTTGAAAAAGTCTTCTATGTTATCCTGATTAATAAGACACTGAAAGGAGGATGGATGGTTGTATAGCTGAAGAACCCTCATCTGGCTAAACAAAATAATTCCGTGAAAGTAGGTCCATGTGGCAGCCTGAAGAGGGGCTGGATGAACCTGAGTGAAGATGTGAAAGGTCTGCTCATTGGATCTGTTGATGACACAGTCTGGGAGGGGAAGCTACAATGATAGATGAGAAAGTCAACATCGACTGAAAATTATCACAGGCTCTAGCACTGGACTGAACCCACAGGATTAAATTTAATCATAATGAATACAAACTACACAAGTTCAAGATGAGAAAATCTTGATTTGACTGCAGTTCATGTAATCTGGGATTTTAATCGACCATAAAGCTTTATACGTGCCAACATCTTGATGTAAAAGCAACAACATTCTACCCTTCTCCAAGCCTCTGACAAATTCCCCCCAGAATTCATCTCTGTACAGTCTTTGGCTGTACAAAGAAAGGCGTGTGTTCAGATCACAGGAATGGTTGATCCTAGAATTATTCACCTCACAACTATAGTATCGTGTTTTGTTCTGACACTGACATTGACAAATCTGATGCATTTATAGTGGGAGAGACAGACTGCACAGAGGACCAGAAACTGTCATTTAAAGAGGGGTTGAGCAACTGTGAATATATTCTAAAGAAGGAAAGACTCATGGCTCACATAGTCATACATTTAAAGAAGTATAGTACAGTGCTTAAGAGCATGGGCTCTGGCATCAGAGTGCCTGGATTCAAGTTTTGACAAGATCTAAAGGAGAGGAACACTGAACTCTGATGCTCTCTGTGAAGACCCCTTCAAAGCCTCTAAAAGGGCTGTGCCATGTCACATTCATCTTTGTGACACATATACCAGGCTTGACACATCATAGGCATTTAGTAAATGCTTTATCTCTCCTTTGTAAAGACATACTACACAAAGAACCAAGGTCTCAGAAGCAATTATAAAGGAGGTACATACACACATTGGTTAAGCACCTGGTAGCAACGGCAAGGCAAATAATAGCCACTCTTAACGCCTGCCCCACAGCTGGCAATGGTTGTCATGAAAATGATGTGGTGTGCTGAAATCGTAGTTGCCTCCTGGTAACTGAGCAAGAAGGCAGCTTGAGTGAGAGCGAACTGCCTTTTTTTTTTTTTTTAAGGAAGAAATTTATATTTAAGATATTGTGAGTTTTAGTGGGTCCAAGTCAACTAGAAATAGAGTTAGCTCTCAGAAAATAAAATATCTTTTATCTTCTCTAATCTTGGCTCTCTTTTGTTTGTTTGTTTGCTTTTTCATAAACTTTGACAAACACATTTACTCCCCTGATGTCATGGTATTGTGCTGTTTTATCCCTCAATGAAAATACCTGCTATTGCAGCTTAATGAAAAAATACATTCGTTTCCACTTCACAGCTATCAGAAGAATCTATTACAGTGTTTGTTTTCTCTTCATGTGAGATAATTTGGGGAAATGCTAGCTCCTCATCCACAGAAGGTCACTAACTAAAATGAGATGGTTTAATTGATAAGCACTCTTTAAGGAATGTGGAGTATTCCCAAGATCCTATCCTGGCAGGGCTCTGGGCTTTGGAATGAAATCAAAGTCTTGTTAAAAGCTGAGCATCTAAATGTAGCCATTCAGAAAATAACCATGAAAATTCCCTTTTTCCCCTTAAGCTATTTGTTCTTTAAAGTGTTGCAAAATGTAAAATAATTTTAAAGGTCTTACCCACTTAGATCAAATATAAAATACATACAATGTCAAAATGGGTTAGGGTTTAAGCATAACACTTATAACTTGATTATTTAAAATATATATACTATTTCATGTATAAGTGATAAGTGTGTGTAATATACATACATCTCTGTCTCTCTCAATGTTATACACACACACACACACATAAATAATTTACAAGGATAGATAATACCTTCTGAGAGTCAATTATATCACTGAGTATTATCATACAAAATGCAGAAAAGTATTAATATATTTCCTTGGGAAGTCATAGGATTTTTCTGTTTTGGTGTACTTTATCTGTTTCTTGCCTCAATAAAGGCACTGACTCCAAGGAAAACTAACAAACCAGGTTCCCAAAACAAAATTCTAAAGGTTGAGAAGTCAGGGCAAAGACACACTGAGATGATTTGATATGAAGGTAGGCAGATAATCACAAAGTCTTTGAACCAAATTTATTTCATTAGATTCTACTTCTAGACTTCTTCTATAAATGAAACTTTCCCATGCCCATTTAGTTCCACTTATGTAATATGTTTGTTCAACACGATCCTTCAGTTAAATCATTAAAGGGCATCAACTGCCTTACTATTACATGCTCAAACACTCTGGCCCAGTTTCCCTCTGCTGCCTCCACTGCCCTTCCCCCACAGTTCACTGCACACCAGTTACCCTCACCCTTTAGCCTCTCCCGTCTTCTCCGAACCTCTTTCTGCTTCAGGGTAGTCACACATCCTGTTCATTCTCCTCATCTTGGCCTGGCTTATCCTCATCCTTGAGCCCTAGCCTAAACATTGCTTCTGAAGGAAGGTCTTTCCTATACCCTCAGCCTACCCCACCATGTGCTAGATCAAGATCTGTGGTTATGAATTCCCACAGCTTGATAGATGTCTTTCATGGCACTTAGTGTGATTGCCACAATTTTCAGTTCCTTGTGTAATGATTTGTTTATCGTCGTCTCTTCTACTAGACTGTAAACCCCATTATGGCAGAAGAGGTGCTGACACAGTGAGATGGTACCTGGCACACAGTAGATGTGCCATGAATACTTCTGGAATGAATGAATAGAAGGAACCTACTGAGAACCTAAAGATACTTGCGCTTCATTTCCATCCACTTGGGTGGTGCCTGACTGGAAAACTTTGGTCTTAAGTTTATTTAAGAAAGTGTCAGAACCTCTGCCCCCTTTCTTTTTGCCCTCCCCATACCCTACTGCACCTCAACATACACACCTCAAGGAGTCTGTGAAAACTGCCAATGAAAGATACTACTTTTCACTGCAGAATCTTGTCACATATTCTTAAATTTTATAGATAATATAAACTTGTGGTTTTGTCGCAGTGGTTACTAGAAAGGAGAGTGTCCTTAATGAAACTTGAATGCTCTTGCCCTTCCCATTACCAGGTGATGGTAAGACTAATGATTGGGAAGAGGAGAATCAGAAAAATAACTAGCCATAAATTAAATCCTACTATGATCTAATTCTACTGAGATTCTTCTTTAGAAAATACAAGCAGCTCTGCCCAAATTCTCCATATGAACCCAAAGGTGCACTTTTCATTCAGCTTATTGCACATCTTCAGGAAAAATATAGCTCCAAATTATGAAACTAACACATTTCCACATTTCTTCTGATAAACTGAAGTGGGTCTGGCACCACCCTCATGCGTTCTACAGAATTTACAAAACAAAGAAAATATTAAAAATCAAAAGAAAAAGGAAAATATTTTTGCATTTCTAAAAGGCAATCTCTTATGAATATTACCCTAGTAGAAAATAACATATTTTTGACTTGATGCTGTCTGTAGTAAAATGGCCACAGGGTCAGGTCTAAATGGTTTATTAAGTAAGAAAGATTGAACATATGAAAAATTGTTCTCTCCTAGAATATTTCTAACCCACATATGTAACTTATATCATGGCACAATTCAACACAAAAGGTCTACTGTTTTTGGCAGAACATGCTTACATGCTGCAAAAATGCTTAATTAGGATGCAAGTTGAAAGCACAGTTTGATACTCTTGACAACCATGCTTTAGGCAGCAATTTCTACTACTATTATTATTATTTTACTTATGGAAACCTATGAAAGGCAAAAATATAGAAGAAGAAGACAAAGTTATTAAAGACATTTTAATCTCAGGATTCTCATTTGTGTGTCAGCATCACAAGTATTATGCTCTGAACATGTCCAACTTGGAAAAGTAATGAAAGAAATTGTTTTTGGAATGAAATCTTACTCCCATGGATATTTGAAAAAGATGTCAGCATTTAAGTTAATCAATATCTGTTTCTAGTGGGCTTTACTTTGAGAAGTGATGGCCTCTTTCTGGGAAAGAGGGATAATTCTTTAAACTGACATTCCATTCTATTTACTTCAAGATGTAAATAAATGCCTCCATTAAATGAATGCCATGGTCAGTTAACATCCAGAGCAGTCTTTTCTTTATTGTAGCTACTTATTCACCATTCACTAGGAACAGCTAGATCCTACAAATAAATCTAAGAGAATATAACATAGGGCACCATTTTCAAATGGGTAATCCCAGTTTGAATTCTGTGTCTTTATGGATTACAGATTAAGGATGTAAAAAGGGAGGTCCAGTTTACAGATCTGAATGAGGCACAAGAGGAACCTGGTTATATTACCTGGATATTCGAGTTATTTCACTTACTTAAATTTTAGTTACCATTTTTAAGAGATAACTGTGACAAAAAGGTAAAATGTAGAGTTAAAGCATTACATGATATAGTGAAAAGAGTTCTGGCCTCTGTTGCCTTCCCTCCACCTGCTATATGACCTCAGATAAATTATTTCAGTGACTTTCAGCTGTGGGCCCTAACTTCCCATTTGGTTGCCTCATCTGCAAATGACAGTTATTGTGGTGAGGATCAGGGAAAATCATGGAGTCCACAAAAAATGGTTTTGATAGTATGAAATGGCATAGAAGATGGTGATATTTCTGTGACAACTTGAAAAATGTATCTACCAGAGATCACCAATCTGAAGAGTTACAAGTTAACAACTTTAGGAGTGGATATCTGACCTGAGTTATCTGGGTTTATTGTTTTAAGTTCTTATTTTACCTCTGTAGACATAGCCTTAGAGTTCAGTAAAATGTGAAAAAGTTAAGTAGGTACTCTATTTTGTGAGATTCTATTAAAATTTTCAGTGATTTATTTTCTATTATAAAAATAATACACGCTTATTTTAGAAGCTTCTAACAGCTCAGAATGATATAAAGAAAAGGACTTTCCCTCCACTGCTGCTTGCTTTCTCCTGCTCTCCCTCTTTTGCGTCCTTCCCCTCCCCCCCCCTCTCTCCTTTCCTCCCCTCATCCTCTTTCTCTGTCTCTCTGTCTCTGTCTGTCGGTCTCTGTCTTTGTCTCTGTCTCTGTCTCTCTGTCTCTCTCTCTGTCTCTCTCTCTCTCTCTCTCACACACACACAAACACACACACACACACGACTCCCCATTTTCACTCCCCAGAAATAACCATTATGGACAGTTTTTTGTAAAATCGAATACTTTGAAAATGGAAAACATTTATTTATGCATTTAAAAAAACCTTTAAAAAAATCTAGAATTATGCCATGCTACTCAGGGTTGGTAAAATCTCAAATTCCCTTGGAAAACAGAATGACCAATTGCTGGGCGAGGGAACTGAAACAATAGTCCTGTAAACAAACTGTTCAAAGCTATGGCTAGAGAGGGCCCACAGCAACGATGAGACAAAGCCTTTAAGGAACAGCACTTCCTCCTTGTGGTTAACAACTTGATGACTTTCTTCAACATGTTTTAATGATTATCATACCTTCCCCTTCACAAAGGATTGATTTATTATGGTTTAAATTTAAAGAATACTGGCTTCCCAGTTTTGAATTAGGCTTATATTACACAACACATAAAAACTGACTTTGTTCTAGGCAAGAAAAATCACAGTGTTCATTTAAGTTCAAAAGGAATGGTCCTGGGGGAAAATTCCCTCGTGCGGTTCTACATGCTAGCTAACTGGTCCCATCACCAGCTTTGCCACCTCTACTCCTTTCCCCATAGCTGTCATCAGCACCACTGCTCTCAACACTTCTATGGCACTTTAAAATTCACAAACAACTTCACATGTTCTTTATTCTAATCCTCAAAACAATTTAACAGGTAGAAGGTACAATCTTAGCTCTCCAACTTACAGATAAAAATCTAAAGCTCGGAGTAAGGAAGTGATTGGCCCAGGATTATTCATCTGTAAAGGTATACTTGCCCAGGTATACTGATGACTTTTACATGTCTATCTCCAACTCAGATCTCTCCTGTCAAGCTCCAGGATGCACAATCAATACTTAACATCTGCACTTTAGAATTCAAAATGTGGTTAAACTCAGTTGCCAGGCTAAGTCCATAATATTCTCCCATAAACTTGTTTCTCATTCAAAGGATTTCTTTCACAGTGACTGGCACTATTATTCTTTCAGTTGTTCATGCCTCAAACCTAGGCATCCCCTCTACCCACCATCTCTTTTCTCAACATACACATATACCCCAGCACCACATCCTATAGATTCTGCCTTCTGAAGATTTCTCAAATCTATCCATTTTTCACTGTCTCAACCATGAACACTGTAGTCCAATATTCAGTATCTCTCATCAAAATCATTTCCATGTTACACCTTGCCTTTCCCTCACCACCCCCATTCCACTCATTTTCCACATGCAGCCAGAGTAATCAGGTAATTCCTCTGCCTAAAATCTTTTGTTGGCTTCCCAGGGCTCTTCAGATAAGAATTCTTTGTGTGGCCTATAAGGACCAGTGTGATCTTATCCCTGTAAACTGGCAAGATAAATGAGCTCATCCTATAGGTTCAGAACACCACGATGTTGTTTCAAAACTAAATATTTAAGCTTCTGTTTTTTTACTAATGCATAACATTTAATAAGTTAAATGCATTGATTATAGAATGAAGTTTGCACTTGTGGATTTTTTTAAGCATTAGTAACACACAACTATATATACATCTTATTAATCTTCCTGAATTTCTTTCTTAAATGTAACCAAATTTGTTTTAACACATGCATTACTATATACATGTACAAATATGTGTAACAACATATATTGTATTTATATCCTATAAGCAAATAATTTATGTAACTAATTTATTTCATCGTATGTGATCCCTGTCTCACGCCTTTGGAGAACTGGAGATAGGGAGGCTGGGACACTCCTCTCATGTTGTCTAGATTACTCATTTCAGAGTCTGAAAAAGAGGGTCAGCTTCATGTGTGTGCTGACCCTCTTGCCAGGGCCTGCTCTTAAAAGAGCTTCACATTTGGTTTATGGTTCAACTGTCATTGTCTTAAAATTCTCAATTTTTAAACAAGGGGCCTTGCATTTTCTCTTTGCCCTGGGCCCCACTGATTATTTAGCCCATTCCAGTGAAAATGAATCTTAATGTATTAAGATTAAGAGATGAACTCTTTCGTGTCATGCAGGACCAAAGTGTTTATTGCGTCCCATTTCTGTATTTCGTGAACTCAACAGAAGAGGACCAGCATAGTCAGAACTGTCAGTCAGTGGGAAGATCTATATATATTGCAGCTAATCATAGATTTCAGACCAACAAAGCATAAGCTTCTATTTAGTAAATGAGATTTCCAAATACAGTGAAACCTGATTAACAACTTGGGCTTGTGAATGAGGTACTGCCTACAGATGGTTAATGTAGAATATGCCTTGAATTCAGCTGTTACTTCAGATAGGTCCTGGCTTGAAATACGGGGGACAGCTGGGCCAAGACAGGTATATGTTACTGAAGAGTCTGGTGACAGTCACATTAGAAATATTTTTGTGATTTATAAAAAGTCCTTCAATACTTCTGTACTAAGCAAAATGAAAAACCGAACCCTTGTAGGAAACTGACTGCATATGAAAATGTTTCGCCAACTGCTGTTTCCAAGATTGCAATTTTGATAGCAAACAAGCAATATGATGGTGGGGAGAAATTCTGTGCGAAAGCTTACAGATGCTTATTTTAAAGCACATCCTTTACTACTTTTACGTCCTAGAAGTTGAAAGGCTGCTGGCATCTGGAATTTATCACTTAAAAATAATAATTATTATTATTTTGATTCAAAAGCAAATGATACTAGAAGAGTTGGTTTACTACTTGCTCTCATTTACTTAGGTGAACTTAAAACTTAATATTTAGGTAAGATTTAATTAAAGTTAGACTGACAGTTTTTCCTTATGAGCTCAGAATTTATTTAGACTATGAAAATTTTAACTTTCGGAGAAAGTTATATTTCTGAGATAAAAATTAAGTCAGAACATAGCTTCTAGAAATTCCCATTAGTGATAAATGGGAAACATTCAGGTGTAATGGTACATTCAGGTAAAATGTAACTGGTATCAGATTTGGGTTCAAGTCTGCTTTGCTATTGACTATGCGACCCTGGGAAAATTACTTGATCTCTCTAAGCTTCAGTTTCCAAATTCTAAATAAGGATAACAACAAAGAATAAGGTTGCTGTGAAGATCAAATTACATAAACTGTGTAAGTGTTAAATACTCAACAAATGTAGCTATCATCATCGATAGGATTTTCCCTCCAGGATTTTAATCTATTAAATAGTTACCTTATTGACAGGAATAATGTTTTTGACATTGTAGTAGAAGCCAAAATAAACCATGTTGAAAACCCCATGACGTCCCAAAGTTGCTGTAAATCCTTTGTTGAGGCCCTGGAGTCCCAAGCCTTCCTTCTTAATGATGTGTCTTGCATAACTCATAGTGGATGGTTGCTGCAGGAGAGAGGGGCAAAGCCAGAAAGATTATCTTTGGGAATGTGAAATAGAGTAAATTCTGAATGTAGCCTCCTTTCAAGCCAGAATCATTAGGGACTTTTTGTCCCCAAACATGAACAATCATGCCTAAATCCGTGCTTTTAAAATTAGGAAACCCAAAAAGTAAACAAAATTGCATGCATAACAACAGGCCTTAAAGGGAAGATTGTTGGCAAAGAAAAACATAGTTGGTGGAATTAGTGAAACTCATGTCATGTAATAACTATCACCACTTTCAACATGTAAATAGTAGTATCCGATTCTGGATTATCCACACTAATGGAGGGGATTAGGCATATGGATACACTAGTAGTCCATAACTGTATGTAATCCAAAAGGAATTTATATTTGGTTCATGAATTCAGCACATTTACCTTTCCAATTACATTTTTCTAAAGCGGATGTTACAGTTAGTCTTGATTTCATTGCCTCAGCAGTTTAAACTGGCACTAGGTTAGAAATTGGGCATGGATAAACAGCAGTTGATTGTAGACTTACTTCCTCAAGAGAGCAGGCAATCAATGTGTGTATTACTTGCTATGATAGATGATAAATCAATAGTGTTGGGAGTACTAGGTTACTTTAATTTACTCCTTTCTAGCCCTCTGATTGATTACCTGAGGTTAAAATACCTTGGCTGCTAAAATCCAGTCTATTGCTACTTGTGGAACATGGTAAAAAGCTCACCATAGTTTGCCCTGAGGTTTATAATTCATTACGATTACAACTTCTGTGAGTTAAAAAAAAAAAAAGGTTGAGTGACTGTTTCCTTTCTGGAGGTATAGTACAATCAGTATCTCTCCTTGTTAAATTCTGACTGAACAGTAAATAGGGGGAAGTATTCAGTATTTATTTATTTATTTTGCCCATGAGGCAAACAGCTGACATGACATTTGTTTGCTATTTCAATGGAACAGGTTGCTGGGGCAGTTGTGGCAGTCTGATGTGCTCTCTGACTAAAGAGTTTTCTTATCATAAGCAATTAGAGCTGAATCAGCAGAGCAGCATAGAATAAATCCAATCAAGGCTTTTCATCCAACTTGTATTTATAGCTATGTAATTAACATGATACATTAAATGAGCTTGTTTACATAGTAAATCCTATAGTTTTTGCTCACAAATGTTTTTAAAACTTTAGCTACAATTCTACACTCAATTTCAGTTTTTCATTTGAGAGGATTAATTACAATAAATTATAGTAAGCTTAAGAAAACCCTTGTAACATGAAAAAATCACAGGAGAACGTATCTTAAAACAATAAAAGACATTTCATATAGAAAAACCAAAAATTTTTGGAAGGTTAAAGTTCACTCTCTGTTTTACAAATGGGACTTTGTTTGTGTTCTGGCACATTGACTATCAACCTGAATTGTTTATTTTGCTTTTCAAAATAGACCTAAGGACAAGTTGAGCAGAAGTTCATTTCTGTTGGAAAGACTCTGGAAGTGCTGAGAAAACTGCTATGCACTGCTCTCTTTCTTTGAGGAAGGCAGTCTGGAGGGCAGAGGAAAGAGGAAGTGGCTTTCCTGGGGATGGAAGGAATAGGTCTGAAGTGGGGCTGCCTGGGTCTAGCCTGACCAACACTGGTGCTCCCTGCACCCAAACCAAGCTTTCTCTCCATCCTCACTCACTCTGAGGCCCTGAGGGCAGGAGAGATGAGAACTCAGAGTCCATCTAGAACCTAGAGCAACAGAGGAACCAACAGCTTTGAATGGAAGTGCAGATTAACATGACTTTCCCTAAATAAAACAGGTTGAAAGATATTTCCATTGTTTAAAAATTCTAGTGTGCTAAATTATCAGAATTAAAAGAGATGACTCCTACTATATCTTGGTGATGATGAACAAATATTCAAATGACATATACTGATAGCCTATTGCCTGATTTTCACTGGCTTAAGTGTTAGATGGGTACAAAGAAGTATAACATGGATTTTGAACTCAAGTGTCTTGTCAAGTTTGAACTCTAGTTGTGAATCATTAAGTAAATCAGAGGGTAGTATAGTAGCTAGAAATAAGAGTTCAAAACACACAGAACCCCAGGTTTGAATCTCAGCATCACCACTTGCTAGCTCAGGGAATTATTTTACCCTCTGATTTATCCTCACTTCACTCATTTGTGAAATAAAGATAATAATAGAATCTTCTTCATAGGATCGCTGTGATGTTATATAAATCAATGAATTTTGTCCTGTGTAAGCATTCTCTGTATGTTAGCTGTTAATAATAAGAGCAATTGGGCTGATAATAAAACATAGTTATAGTAATAAAATAACAGGTAATTATTTTGTTAGTCGAAGGTGACAACAATCAAAAGATGGAGGATGATTTGAGGGAGAGGAAGTATATGTAAAACTAGTACCTTCTTTCTCATTCTTTCTGGCTATCTCTTCCTTTTACCCAGAGCTCGGGACCCTTTTGACAAACAAAGTCTAACAGAAATGCCTCCAGAGTGTAAGATATAGGTCTGCTTCCTCTGAGGCCCAACCAGATCCAACCCCTGGGCTGGAGATCTCTTTTCAGGGATAGTTTCTTACCCCAGGGGCTTTCCTCTCTGGAGCAGTAGGTCCTGCAAATTGGCTTCTCCCCTATCCTTTGGTAAGCATCTCCCTAAGAACTCTCGACTTGGTTAGTGTACGAACTGTAGAAGCAAGACCACACAGGAGCAAAGATTGAGATTGGAAAAGCACATTAACTGGGTCTCCACTTCACACAGTTTATAGCCCAGAGAGCACATTCACGCATATTACTAAGTACCTGGAACACAGTAAGTGTTCATCAGTATTATCCATTATCATAGATGCTTAGTACTTGATGTATATCATCTTATTTAATCTTTTCAACAAGTGTTTGAGATTGGTATTATCAATAACCACATCTGACAGATGAGGAAACTAAGTTCCTGGCTCAAGACCACAGAGTAGGTGGTAGTGCCAAAGCTCAAACAGAGCCCTGCCACCACCCCAGACTCCAAGTTTGTACTTTTATTCTCTGCACGGTCCTGTCATCCTAGCATATATGATTGCTTCTCTGAACAGCCCTGTAAGGTGGGCAGCAGGTATATTCTCCTCATTTTGCAGTAAGGAAACCAAGGATTATTAAGTAATATTCCCAAAGTGAAAACACTGGTAAATGGCTTCACCAGACTTCTGAATCAAATTTGGTGCCGTTCACATTCTGTGGACTCATTCTTGTTATAAACGTGTGGTAAGATTTTCAGAATTTGATAATCCAACTTATATAGGTGACAGATACATAATAACAGATTTTTTTTTTGGCAACTTGAGGCCTCAAGATAAAGGAAAACCTGAACTTTAATTCCCATAAAAATTAGAAGTGTACTTTTTGTTTTATTCAGCGACATTGTGTCACACACATGTAAGCAAATATTTAATTAGAAAGGCAAAACACGACTTCCACTAGGATGCTTAAGTAGGAAAATATAGAGTCATTTTGACTAGATCTCTGTAAACACAAGGAATTTTCCTAAACTTATTTGATTACTGGGCTTCCATTTCAAAACAAAATGGTGACTGATTAGCATCATCAGCCAAATGATTCCCAAACTATCCAACGCAGCAGGTCACCCGCCAGTTCAGTTTCCTTCCAATATTTATAGTCATTCCAATTTTCATATCTAGTTAACAATTGTGGGCAAAACGGCATTTTAACTTTCTCAGGTATAACTTTCATCGACTGCACCAGAGCTGTAAGCATGGAAGAATAGGTGGATCGGAATGCTGCTACTATTGTGATACCATATTGGTTTATAGAAATCTCAGCTCACTAGTCCTTGCCAGAAGTATTTCCATCTGAAGGAACTCAGAGTCTTCTTTCACTTTGATTTCAGCTATTGCCAACTGCCAACTCTGAGAACTCCCTGTTCTCTCATGCATCGTTTATTCAACAACATCTACTGAGAGCCTCCTACGTGTCATGTACTGCATTATGTATCTAGTATAGTACTTGGCTCATATTCTAGAAACTTAAATATTTTTGCTTTGATTTTTATTTGGCGAGATATGCTGATATTTTTATATCTACCTATGAACTATTCCATGATGGTTATGAAATATGGAATCAAATTTCTGTTTTAAAAGTCCTTAAGAAGCTTAATGAAAAGAGAAGATCCTTTGCCTACACAATACTTCCCAACACCACTTCAGGGCACTGATTCCTTACTCTCTGAGAGACTGGTATTACCAACAAATCGCTAGATGACTTATGGCAACCTGAGCTATTTTTCCTGGAGTTCTTCCATCCAACTACTGACCATAGCTGACTCTAATTAGGAGTCACAGATAGAGGTTTTAGGCAGCAGGAGCTACTCCCTGGGTAAATAGCTATCAGAGAATGGCTAATAGGTACAGGTATGGTGTGTGTGTGTCAGTGGGTTTCCTCTATCTCTAAAGCCAGAGAAGAGCTCTAGGCATACCATGTCAAAAGCACGCTCCACATGTGTTCCTTTCCTTGCTTCCTATGGCAAGGTGAATTTTGCTGCATTTTAGAGCCAATAGAATATGGGTGTTGCACTGGATTTCATCACATGGCTGAAAAGTAAACCGGATGAGACTTTTGTACAATGGAGTGAGTGTACATATCCGGGCCTTCAGAGAAATACTGCTTTGTTAAAAAAGAGGATACCCAATTGCTACATTTAGGTAGGAAAATAGCCTTCCTCTTCAGGAGATAGAAGATAATTTGTGCTTTTCATTACTCGAATGAAGTCTTGAAGCATTTTCATAAATTTGAAAAAAAAGAAAAAAAAATCTTCCTTTTTATTTGAGAACAAAATATAAGTAAAAGGAGAGGAATCAGGCTAAAAATTCCACAGTTACAATTTCTTTTAGCTTAGATATTTCACCAATTCATCATTACAGTTTATTTGAATAGGACATGATTATGGGCAAAAAGACACCCAGAGTATAATTGTATTCTATCTAGAGTTTACATTTGATAAACAGATCTAGTTTAAAACAATCTGTGAGTGGAGGATAATTTGCTGCAAACAAACTCTCCCAAAGCAACGTCAATGCCAAGCTGCTACTGAATAACTGTCGCTAGGGAGCACGGGGTCCTCAAAGAGACATGACATTGACCCTGCACTGTTGGCAGAACATGAGGGAAGTTGGCCAAACACAGGGGACACTGCTAAGAGGAGATTGACAACGTGGAAGTGGCCTTTGCTTTTTCCTGGTTCCAGAAACACTTTCGATTTTTCCCTTAAGCTTCTTAATTACCCACATTTCTTTACCTTAATGAAAGCGCTGTGGTTGACTCCAAAGAACCACCTCTGTTAATGCTCAGTTCCTCAGAGCCACTAACTTTACTGGGCTTTATTTTCCCTATCCATAAAATAGAGATAAAGCCGCCAACCTTCTAGGGATAATGGAAAAATCTGAAATATCAAGTTTGTGTGAGCATCAGGCAAAGTGAAAGTATACACAGCAGTTACCAGAGCGATGGGATTAGAGGAAGGTGTTGGCAGAAATCATTAATTATTTTTCATTATATAGCTCTGTATTACTTGATTTGTGGAAAAAAAACCACATCTATTACTTTTGTACTTTACATAATTACATGCATTTAAAAAATCAAATAAAGAAAAAAACACACATGGCATCTTGAACAGTATCTGGCATATAGTAGATGTTCTATAAATGGTAGCTATCATCATTATTTCAAAACCTCAAATCTGAAAGCAAAAATCTAGGGCTCCTGGCACAGCTGAATGGAAGCCTGAAATTTATTTTCTGTAAATGACAATAGAGAAACAAATTGGCTACTGCCTTAGGTATTGTTGAAAGATAACTGTAGAAATGGAATCATATATATAATTCACTTTTCTGCCTGCAAGAATCATAGGCTGGAAAAAAATAATTTATGTACTAAACAGTTTCCAGACAGTGTTTCACACAATAATGCAGGAAAAATTTGAACTTAACTCAATACATCATTCATAAATGTTGACATGCCCTTGAAGCTGGCTTCCCACACTATCTGTAAGCAGAGCCACATACTCACTCTCTACATAACTCAACTTTGTCTCTCTTTCTTGAAAGAGATGATCACAAAATATAGTTCTTTCACTTTATGTCGACTCTACATAATATAGCTAAGTTTCAACATTTGTTAATTGCCCATGGAGGAAATAATCACTAAGCTTTGTGGTATCATATGATCTAATTGGTTTTTATTAGATTATTAAGCTCCCAGAATAGTGTCTAGAATCTATACTTAGTGGTATTATCCAAAACCAGAATCAAACCCTGAACTAATTCTTTAAAAATACCTATCTTTAAAGATTCTACCATCAATAATGCATTTGCTATCTATTCATCGATCCTTAAAATTATAATCATAGAGCATAGGTAGTGTAGACTATTTCTTTCTTGGGCTGAACGTCTTTAAAAAGTAAATAAAGATGAAACAGGCTTTAACAATTTCCTGAAGGTTTAGTTTCATATTTGGGGGTGAAAATGCTCACGTTCATATGTAAAGTAGATAAAAACAACAGACTAGAAGGAAAACTTGTGCCCCATACACATATCAGAGGCCAATACTATAGACCTCAAGAGAAAAAAATATAACGCGTTAGTCAAATAATAACTTGGAAGTAGATTTCAAAGGGGTGGGAAGAACTGGGAAACAATTCATACATGATTTTGCTTCTGGGAGAAATTCACATTTTCCAGGTTAGCCGAGAACATGCCAGCCAAAAGCTGCTTGGCCTAGCACAACTGCTATGGGTCTCCTACTTATAAATATACAGATAAAAAAAAGATGCATTCAGTTAAGGGGGGAGAAAGTTCCTATAAAGATGACAAGCTACAAAGTCACACTTTTGGCAAGACTGGATGTGCAAACGATATCCAACAGAGGAATCCTCAGGCAGGCCTAGTCCTAAGCCAAAGAGACTACCAACCAGAACAACACTTTTCTTGGGTTTAGTTTGAAGGACGGGGGGAAATCTGGGGCTATCCCGCTTTTATCTGAACATGTTTTTACACCCACTGAACCAAACCAGAGCATGACAAAGCTGTGATTACTTTGCTCCCCACAGAAGGTCAAGCATATTTAAATTACAGACCGGTTTTCTTTATTTACTGTGAATGTTAAGATGCTGGCCAAGATTCTGGTGTTAGAATTGAAGGAAGTGTGGCAGGGATTATAGTCTTTGATTGATATGGTGGTAATTTAAAAAGTGGAGGAGAGACAAGCACCTATTGAAATACTTATTCAGAAGCTGGAAGGATATGAGAGAAGTATCAGAAACCAAATTAACCACAGTTTCCTTAAAAATTTTAGGCTAGTTTATGGCTAACCTGGGTGGGAAGGTATATTTTATGGCTAACATACTTCTGACTGGTTAGAGAATTAATCCTAGATCACAGAGGGGAGAATCCAGGCAACTGGAGCCAGCAGAGTACCTGCCATTCCTGGAAAAGTCCTGATGGGAACTAAACTTGGGGCTCCAAGAACATAACACGTGGAGCCTCTGCTCTCAGCCAGTAATGCCCTTGGACCCCATCTAGAGGGGCCTCTGTCCTGGATCTCATGTTTCAAACAGCCCCATTCTGGCTCTCTGCCAGCCATGCCCTCCCCAGAGCGCCAAGGGGGCATCTACTTACATTCCACAACCTCCTTCAAGACGATGATTTGTGCACCTGGGACCACGACAGTCCTTTTACTTCAACTTCATCACTCTGCCAACGCCTCTAAGACTGTAAGTGTAATATTAAGTGTAATATTGACTACTATTGCCCTAGGCTGTCTTTTACTTCATTCTCAACTGCAGCAACTTCTTATAAAATTTTCATGTTTAAAGGACCACGTTGTGACTCACTTCAGACTGACAAAATAGGAAACTCCACAGTTATTGTGTAGGATCCATAGTAGTTCAGATCTAGGAGTGGGTAGGAAGGCTGAATAGTAGACATGCTGCCTGAAGAAACTCCCAGTATTGGCAGAATGAGAGTTATCTACCTGCAAAATAAGCCTTTGGGGAAACAGTTTCACTTTTCTTAAAGGTTCTGCAAAGCCATGTGGCCATCCTGCTGGCCACCCAGCCACCTAGAGCTTCACTGCAGCTGGCACCTGCAGTGAGCCTGGTTCACAACCTCTATGTGAAGGGACTACGAAGTTTTGAGTGAGAATCCACATTAACTTTATACAGCTGTTTCACAGGAAGAATATCTTGATTGTGGTAGAATTCTTTCCAAGGTGGCTTCAAATGTTTTTAGTTTCATCTCTAACTTCTGTTGGTCCATGCTAGTTATTTATAGTAAACAGATACCCAGCAATTGTTTATACTAGTGGACCCACAGCTGAGTGTAAAGACCTTGTCAATAAGCGCTCTAACTAGGCTGCCAGCCCTTAAGCCCTGATAAAGAATTCAGGCTATGTTGGCAGCTGAGAATGACTTAAAGAAGACTGACCATTGCTCAGTAAGCTGTTTTTGTGCCCACAACTGGAGTCAGCTGTGACCGCTCAATATTAATTGAGGCAATATCTCAAGATAAATCTGTCTCTATTTGCATCGAGAAATAGTTATCGTTGGTTAAGTGCCTACCATGTACCAGGTGCTGTGTTAAGACCTCTGCATATATCATTACATTTAAATTCTCATAAAAAGCCTGTTGTAATAATAACTACTAACACTTGTTAAACCATCACTGTATGCCAGACTGTATTGACAGCTTAACCCTCATTACAGAATTTGGTGTGGCTATCACTATTCTCTAACAAAAGAGGAACCTGGATGAGCCCTAAGATGGGTCAGCAAGTCATTCCCACCTGGATCAGCTAAAAGTTTCTCCCTAAAAGCAGGCTCAATTCTTGAAGAGCCATTAGAACATTTCTTTTGGATTACTTACTTTTCTCTGTACTGTTCTGTATTTTCTAAATTTTCTACAATGAGCAGCCATTACTTTTTTTGTATACATATTTTTATAATTATATAAGCAATGAGAAATATATGGAACATATATCTTGTAACTACGAATTTCAGAGAGTGATGGTGAGACAAGGGAGAGGCAGGGGTAAGCAAAAGAGAAAAAGATAAAGGACTGTGCTAAAAACCAGCAGTTAGAATGGGTTCTCCCTAATGCATTTTTTCTTTTTAAATTTATTTATTTAAATTAGTTTCAAGTATACAGTACATTGGTTGAACATCTATATAGTTACTTTTTAAAGTAAATGTTCACAGAATATTGAATACATTCTCATGTTAAACATTCAGCTACACAAAGCCCTTCCCTTTAATTCTTGCCTTCTTCTCCCTGACTCCAATCTCCTTTCCAAAAGTAACCCCTGAGAAGTTTGTACGAATTACTCTAGACCGACATTTTCTTATAAGGAAGTCACTACCCACATGTAGCTATGGAGCACTTAAAATGTCCCAGTTCAAATTCAAATGTGCTCATACTCATAAAATACACACAAGATTTAAAGGCTAAGTATGAAAATAAGAGTGTAAATTATCTCATATAATTGTTATAGTGATTACATGTTGAGATGATAATATTTTGGATATACTGGGTTAAATAAAATATAGCATTAAATTAATTTCATCTACTTCTTTTTACCTTTTTGAATACAGATATTAGAAAATGTGGCTCATATTACATTTCTATTGGACAGCAGTGTTCTAGAATCTAGATCATTTTAGTACATTTATACACATATGTATACACAGAAATATAAGATTTTTGGTGTTTTCTAACATAAATATACATTCTTTTTACTTGGATTAAAACATTTTTTTTAAAAAGAGTATAATTTGTAAATGCATTGGGCATTAAAATAATTCCTTTCTTTCTCCCTTTCTCTCTCCCTTTTCCTCTTCTCCTTCTCCACCCATACTTCTTGACAATCTACAAAACCTTGGAGTGAAGAAAGCAATAATTATTCTTGGCTGTGCAAATGCTAAAGGGAGCACACCTAATATTTAGATGAATTCAACACAAGTACAGACTAACAAAAGGTACCCTTTTGTTGGATAAAGGAAAGTCCTAGTCAGTAGAGGAAGGCTTTGGAGTTAATGGGACCTAGACAAAAGACACAGGAAATAACTGCATTGCCAAAAGTGACTGGTAGTTATTTTTAAATAACTAGATTCAAATTTGCTATTCTTATCGCATTATCTCTTTCAGATATTTTTTGCAATAGGCATAGTCCCATTACTTTGCGATGGGTGATTATGTACTACTAATTACTTCAGATTTGATCAATATTGCCTATAAAGTGCCACTTCAATTCAGCTACTGAATCCTGATAGTTGCTGGAAATAAATGCTGACACATGCTGACCTATGTGATCCCTAATTTGCTAAGTTCTGACTAGTTAAAGATGGCAAATATTTCATAATGTACCTAATAGATTTTATTTTGTCTAACATTTGACAGTGAATCCAGTTTGGTGCAAAGTAAATGACCCCATTTCTGCAAAAGAAATGATCCCAAACAAGTGCCCTTTCTCTTCCACTTAAAAATGGCTATATGTATACAAACGATTTACACGGACTGCACTCATGTAAATGAATTGGGAATAAATACACATATCACTCTTGTGTTGGGCTGGAAGAGTGTTTACCTTGTTCTAGCAAGGCTTTAACACATGCAAAACATTAACAGCTCTTACTTGGCTTCAGTGTAGAACCTCCTTGAAGGCAGAGGAAAGAAAAAAAATGTTAGCTATGAGCAGAAATGCTGTGATAACTCATTATTTTCCTTCTTGTGAATGTTCCTTGGTGCTCTGTTCCACTTGCGTCCTCTGGTTACATGCCATCTTGATAAAAGACTGCAGTTGAAGGCCTTTATATTTCCTTGCTTACTCATTGCTGCTCTAAGACAAGCTTCCCAGTAGAGAAAATCAGGCATTGGATAGGGAGCTCTAAAATTTTCTTCTAGCTGATAATTTTCCTAGTCTAACAAATCATTTTTTCCTTGAGCAGATTCCATGGGGGCAGGTTTTTTTTAAGTTTATTAAATTCATTGGGGGTGACATTGGTTAATAAAATTATATAGGTTTCAAGGGTACAATTCTGTAATACATCATCTTATATTACATTGTGTATTCATAGGGGCTGTTTTAAATGCTCCATGTTGATAGGACATTGGAAAAATATCTTTTTTATTTCTTCCTATTCTTCACCATCTTTTTGCATCATTCTAAGAAGAATAGTGAGAAAGCAAAACAAAAACAAAGACTAGAGTAACAGGGATTTTCAACCTTTTCTGAAGTGCTATATATCACTGCAGTTAAGACAACCTTTTGAAACTTAAAAGGAAAATCTCCTTTAATTAGGACTGATGTCATCTGAGGCTGATCAGCCTGCAAGCCAATTTTTACTACCTTCAAAGGATTAACCATGATGGCTTCTGTTAGTCCAGATCCCAGTCCAGCAATGGCAAATGTCTAGAAAAATTAAATCAGTTGATCCTTTAAAACAGATACCATCTGCTGTAGCAGGCCAACCCTTTTCTCCTTGGTCTTTGGCAGCTACAGGTGAATAGGGCCCTCTTCTTCTTCCCACACCCCTGCTCAGGCAGTATCAACAGGCAGGAAGTGAGATGGGGGTGAGGGGAATCTTCACCCACTAACAGCTGCTGAAGTGGTAGGGAGGGGATCTTTTCTACAGAGAAAGCCAGATCAGCAGTTATTCCAAACCAATTTATACCACATGCTACCAAGTTGTGGAATTAAATTAAAATGCTAGAAAAGGATCTGGAATACCTATCCCCTTACTTTTTCTCTACCTTGTGCTTGGCACCCAAAAGAATAAAACAAGAACAGTTGGATTTAGTGGTTTAAAGGGAATTACTAGGCAACTGGAAAGAAGCAAAGGCAACATATTCTAAGGGAAGCTGTGTTCATGGAACATTGTGTACCAGCGATTAAATGTCAAGATCCATCATTTCCCAAGTGGTGATGTCTACACAGGTTTAGTAACTTCCTTATTCAGATTTAAACAAAAGACAAGCTTGACAGACTATCACAATCTTGGGGGGAGGGCAGTGGGTGGAGTAGGGAAAGGAGTGAGGTAATTTCAAATTAAAGCACAATAATATTATCACCTCAGTGGCTTTTGCTATAGTCTATTCTAGTATAATGTGAAATAGAAGTGTTGCCAAATAAAGGAAAAACATTTCCAAATATGTTACCATAGAGTACATTAAAACGCTACAATAAAAATACGTAAACATGTGTTTGTCCATTAGACCTAAGTGCATTTTTGTTAACATTTTCCTTGTGGGAGAAATTTTAATTTTATAATACTTCTTTAACAATAATTTTCTATGGCTTTAGCAAGTGAATAAGAACTAGGTTCATAATTTTTTATATATACTAAAAATAATTTTTTTACATTTCCTCAATAATAGGAAAACTTTAAATGATTACCTTCATAAATGTGTTCCGATTGGCTTGCAAGCCAATTTTTACTACCTCAAAAGGGTTAACCACGATGGCTTCTGTTAGTCCAGATCCCAGTCCAGCAATGGCAAATGTCTAGAAAGATTAAATTAGTCAATACTTTATAATAAGTTATCACATGTACTGGGTTAAGCATCCTACTTATAACACTATACTGCTAAATGTTATGATGAGACTAGAGAAACTGACACAAATGTATCATATACCATTACTAAACAGCTTTAGTTTTTGATTAGATGCTGACAATTTATGAAGAAGAAATCACAGAAGTTGAAAACCACATCCTAACAATTCAAAATAAAATGTCAAAGCCCCCTCAACAGTGACTTTTTTCTTTAATGATTTAAGGTGAATACTAAAATGTCTGCACATGTAAGAATTAAAAGAGAGTTTGGAGAGCTTCATTTTTAAACATTTACTTAAATACAGTTACTGAGCTGATAAAAATTCCAAGGAGCAGAACCACAAATAAAATATTTATAAAAAGCTAAATTTCAGATAACCAAACAGTACAGCCCAAAACATTAAATGTACAGCCATGTTCTTAGAGTCACTATTCTAGATGATCATCAAACCAAATTGTTTTTTATTCATCCTTTCACGCTTCTTTAAAAAACTGATAATTGCCTTGTTCTTCTAGGCCTAGAAGTAGAGGAATGAAAGCTAAGATCAGAAAGTCTAGGTCGTTCTGAAGGGCTTATCTAAAATCTAGAACATTTATCCAAGAATGTCCACATGACAAGTTCTTATTTGCTATCCTTTAAGAATTTGGGCAATAGGAATGAAAGACTTTCTAAAAATTTCCTCTAAAAAACGCTTTAAAAAATTAGGAAATCTGTATCAAAAATAACCACAACACACACACACACACACACACACACACACACACACACACACACACACACACAGAGCAGGAAAACAAAATGAAACAAAGCTTCAAACCTGCAAAACAGATGCTAAAAAAAATAATAATTCTTAAGTGCTGAAGCTCTAATTCCAGGAGAAGAAGTAGTGCTATATACAACTAAGAGAAGAAAAAAGCCAATGAAGTGTAAAGAATAGATAACTCTTATTAGGAGTCTCTAATTTCTTTAAAGTAGGAGAATAAAGGACAAAATGGAGAAAGGAATGTTCCATAACCTCAGAAGGGGAGGCAAGGTGGAACGGCAGGATCCAGAGCTAAGAGGTGTGGGTTTAGGTCCTGGTTCTGCCACTTATTGGCCGATTTAGAGCTGCCATGTACATTAGTTTGTGCCTGCACCCCACTTGCCAAGCCAGAGCCCTGGAGAGGCATCAGTTAGAAAAAAGGGGTGCCTTTAATAATTCACATAAAGACATCATATGTGCTCACTGTAGCTCTGTGCTTAAATCACTGAATTTTTTATAAGCCACTGTTTTCTCGTCTGTAAAATGGAGATAGTAATATCTAATCTCTCTAACTAATAAAATTAATACAGTCAAAATCATGTGTTAAACTCCTTTGTAAAGTGCTATACAAAAACCATTTTTATTGTTGCACATAACAATAAAGAGGAAGAATGGCATTGTATACAGATTCTAGGAGAGAGGAAATAACTAATATTGTTTTCCTTTCATGCCACTCATTACAATTTTAAACATATTTGTATAGGATAACAGACCAAATATTTTATTCGTTTATATCAGACTTCCATCATGGAAGCCAAAGTGGGGAAAAAAATACTAGTCCCAACTTTTTTGACTGAAAAAGCTAAAATCCAGATGTTCAGGTTTTTATTACTACATGCAATCTTCCAAGTAATTCACTTTTTTGTTCTTCTATAAATTCAGCTACATTTGATGTCAGAAATAGTGTTCAGCAGTCCCTTGTCAAAAGAATTGATCAGCTATCAGCAGATCATGTTACTTGGATTATTCCAGTAACTGTCAGGTTCCCAGCCTCCTAGGCTTTTCATGTGAGAGCACCAGGGGACATTTAATGGCTGTTTAAGTGTCTAGCTGTATCAAAAAGAAACTGGAATAAATGAGCTCAGGAAAAGGGGGAAAACTATACAGTTCGCATGCATTTGGTAAGGTAGCTGGAGTGGCCAAATGTTTTTCTGTTTCAATTCTCAAGAGAGTCGAAAGAACTGTATTCTCTCACATGGTACCGATGCTCCACACAAAACAGCCAGCTGGCCCTCTGGAGACTATATTTTATGGTCTTTTTCTAGAAAGGTTTTTCATCCTCTTTTAACAAGATGTTTTCAAAGTTAAGAGAGACATTAAGGGAAGAAGCTGAAGAATTAAAAAAAATCTTAGCTAATTTTAGAACTCATGCTCCCACTTCTTCCATATAAGGCCACCTCATAGCCACCTTGTTTAGGTAGGAGGCTAACGAAAGGTTTCTTTGTCATACCACTAAGAGATGCTATTAGTTTTCTTAATATGATCCTTCCTAGAAAAGGGACATGTATGATTTTTTAAATAACAGATATCTTTTGGACAGTCTATTTGGCAGAGTAAATATTCTGAAATGAACTTTTACAAGTGAAGTAACTGGAGAGCTGAAGCTCAGAACACTATCCCTCTGGTTGAGTTTTGAGGTACATTTCAGCAGGCAAACTGGGGTATTATCTGAGAGGCTGGAAGTCACATTGCCAACTGGAGGGCCAATGCAGATATTTCACTTTCTTTTGTTTTGTGATTTGAAGGGAGAAATTACTGCATTTGCTATCTCTGGGGCTCTCATTGCACACATATTTGTAGAACCCATTTGGTCAATATAACTTAATGTGTTTTATGAAAAGTGGCTAAGTCACCAAGAAGGAAAAGAGTGGCACTGGGAAATGTTCAAATCACAAAGTGATTTTCATGTAATGGTTGAGATGTGTCATTGTGAGATCACTCTTCTCCCTGACTATAAAAGGACCTTCAGTCTGTGCCTGACCACAGAGTGACCTGAAGTCCTATCTTTACTATAGCTTAAGTAAAATATGGAAAAGTAACCTGTTAGGAAATAATTTTAGAAATACTGACTTTTGCGTGAATAGACACGTGCAGTATGTATGTAAAAATATGCATGTTCTGGCTTTGAAAGAGTCTTTGACAAATGTACTTTTTATTTTATATTCTTGACCATATCTCATGTAAACCTTTCTACACGTATCATTATTATCATAAATTCATCACTAGGTGCCGTAAAATAGCCAAATTGTGAGTTATTAGGAAGATGGCTTTCAACAAGTAGCTGAACATTGAATAACTCGAATTCATATTTTAGTAGCTGGGTTTGAGAAATCAAAAGGCTTTTTGTTTCCAGATTTTGCTTTACAAAATAACACACACACTTAAGTATAATAAATACTCTTACTTACCAATGCTGGTGACGGTGACACATATCCTAGCAATTTCTTATACTGCTCAAAGGTGAAAAACTGTGAAAGAAAACCAAACCCAGAGATTTATAACAGTTTCCTGCAACAAACCCTTTAATTGACTCAAATTTCTTTAGTAAATTATTACATTAACCAGCAATTTAAAAAAATGATAAACCATCAAAGAGTTTTTAATTCAGTCTCAGGCAGTTGCTCTTGGATCTTACTTTAACATTCACATTTTCAAATGCAGCTACAATAACCTACAGAAGAGCTGATGGTTTCCTCTACAGGGGTAAATGAACCATACAGCTTCCATTTACCATGACCATTTTCAGTTTTTCAAGACATCAATAGACTTCTTTTCTATGGCAGTGATTCAAAATTACAGACATAGAGACCTGAAATCTTTGGTCTCCTCTGTTTTCTCTATGAATTGCTTTCACAGCAAATGCCCGATTTTCTAACTTCTGAGCTCTGGCTTCCATCTGTATTGCTGTGTATCTCTGCCATTCCACGGAATTTCTAAAAAATTAGTGATGATGAAGATGCCATGATAAACAAGGAAAGGACCTAATGAGGTTATATAGTCTGTTCCTGCTTAAAGGCAGACTGTTCTCTACCTGAACAGAGGAGAGCGGCTTATTCCTTCCTTCAAAATATGATGATGAAGAAGATTTTATTGGTTCCTTCCAAAGATGATGTTTAGTATTATTTCCTGCGAGCGAATTTCCATGGAGGCAAATCTAATCAATCACTTCATATAATACACCCAGAATACATTTTTTTCCTCTGCCCTTTCTAGAGTCTACATTTTGGGCAACAACTCTGCTTGAACATGATGTTTTGCTCCCAAGTACTCTGTCAGATAGCTGTGAACATTACCGATAAGACACTCTCTTAGGTCCTGCAAGGGTCTGTTTCTGAAGACCCTAGAAATGGCATGGATGTTCCATGGTCTCACATGTCTTCTACTCTCTTACTTCATAACCTGGTAAAATGTAGCAAGAAAAAAATGTAGATTTGGGAGCTAAATAATACTCTGTTGTTAGAAAGAAGTCATTCTGTAGTGTAGATATGGTTGTGCATGAGAGTTTGGGCAGGCTATGAGTCATCATATCACCGGAAAGATTTCGATTCTCTTAAAGAACCAATGACTACTTTTGTGCCATGCTTCTTTAGAATAACTATGAATTTAGTCTTTTCTAGAACAGGGGTTCATTCATCCACTCATTTGACAAATATTTCATCGGATGCCTGATGTGTTCTAAGAGGCACTGGGGACGCAGCAGAAAACAAAGAGAACCCCTGCCTTCTCGCTCTAACATTCTAGTGGATGGTGATAACCTGCAACTATCCTGGGGTTATAACAATACCACCAGGGGCTACCACTGTTTTGATGAGAGGAGCACTAGAAACTGTTAACCATGGAAGGAAACATGTCATAGTCCTAGGCTTTAAAGATAATTTTTCTTCTTTTTTATGGTCATCATCATCACTCTGTTTTTGCAATTACCTTGCTGGGATTTTGATGGTAACAGACCTGGATCTGAATCCTGACCATGCTCTTAGCCTTGAAAGAGTGGGCAAGTTGCTTAACCTTTCTAGTCCTCAGGAACACAAAACTTACTTTTTAGAACAGTCCTTGAATCAGAGCATGTAAGTCGGTTTTCCTGGCAGAAAGTCTTAGTTTCTATTGTCTTTCTTCACTTTGGTTTCAAAAGGAAATAAAGATGCCTTTTATTGGTATCACTCAGGAGAGGCTGCTGTGGTCCAGGAAACATGCTATGGCCTTTGTGTGTGCTTCTGCATATAATCCATACAACATATTCGGGTCACGGGTTATGGTACAACCATGACTCTCATTTTATAGATATGTGTCCTGCAACTAGTGAGTGGAAGGGCTGAGACTTCCCCCTATATCTAACTCCAAAGCCTGTATATGCTCTTAACCACAATACTGTTCTCACTCCCGAATGAGCCGTGATTGCTAGTGGTTTGGGTAGAAATTCTCTGCCCTAGAGTTTCCTTGCTGCTGAGGTCTTCTTATCTTCCTTGACTCTGGAAGCCCAGGGTCCCTAAGGCAGATTTCAGACTTTTTTTTTTTTTACCACAATCTATGTAAAAAATATTTGCCCAATGCAGGTGCATGTATGCACATACAGGGACACAGTGCACTCTTGTATTTATAACTGAAACAAAACATTTCTATAAAATAATTGTTACCCCTTTATTATGTATAATTCTGTTTCTATGCTATTTCATTAAAGAAAATTTCTTGGTTAGGACCCACGGCATCTGGTGACCCAATAAACTGATTTCATGACTCATGGGTTATGACCCACATTTTGAAAACACTGCTCTAAGGGGCCCACATTGGGTTCAGAAAACTTCTGGAAGAATATGAACTTCACAAAAGACCTTACAACATTGTTCCCTTCCAGTGTAAGATGCATTTTTTTCCCTTTCTTTCTGATTTTTGTCATTATATTACCATGGAGGCAAACTCTTTCTGAGAACTCCTCTCAATGGCCTATGCACTTGGAAGCCTTCCAGTTTGGCAGGCGGGAACAGGTACTATTCTCAGCCCTGTGTGACGAGGAGCACCACTCCCTCTAATCCTTGGATGGCTCTTTCTCAGGCCTTGCTAGCTTTCTCACATGCATGCGCTGGTCATTTCTCAGCTAAATACTTAAGGGGTACCTCTGCAGACCTTAGGACCTTTCTCTCTATATATACTCTATCCTCTGGTACTTTGTCCTGTGAACTCTAGCTGCCTGGCTGTCCCCAGCCTCTCATGTCCCTCCCAATCCAGGGAGTCCACTGGGCTCTGTCTAGATTTGCCCTGCCTGACCCTTGGCCTGGAAATCCTCTCAAGACAGTAAGGTGAAACAATCCATAGGGTTTATCTCCTTTGCTTCCTGTCTCTCTACCCTTCCTTGTCTGATGTCCAGTGTCTTGAAAATTGTGGTTTCATGTACTTTGTTCATTTGTTGTTGTTGCTGTTCCAGGCAAGAGAGTAAATCTGGTCCTTGTTACCAATCCATTTCGGCTAGAAATGGAAATCTTGGCCTTCCAGAAACTCTGAGTAGATGTGGGAATTTAAGGAAGGAGAACAGGAATATCTCCTGTTATAAATCAATAAATTTTCTGTTGCTTTCTCTATATATGTTTCAGTTATTCATCTAAAATTAACTGAACATATACTGTGTGTAGACATGATGATAGGTATAGAGACAGTGGTAAACAAATAGCTTTTACAATTTATAATCCCTCATGAGTTTGCTTAGCATTGGGTAGTCCTTGAAAGTCTGATCATGGAATCCTGGTGTTTCCGGGTCTGCAAGGCTCAGGACTAGACCATGGGACCTGGAACGTAGTGCCTCTCATTTTCTGAGGAAGCAGTTGGTCTCTTTCTGAGGGCTTCACTTCCTTTTGCTAAGTGCAATACTAATTTTGTCTTAATTTGTAAAGGGGGACGTTCAGTTTATTTAGCATCAATGAGTCTTATTATTTTAATGATGAATTTATTTCAAAGAATACAGTACAGAAAAAACTGAATATTATCTGTTTGTGATGAGAGTAATAATTGTAACTAAAATGGTAGTACCAAAGAAGATCTATATCTATGTCCATATATGTATAAAATATTCACAGTCTATATACATGAATATCTGTATGTGTGAGCATGTATATATACATATGCACATACATACATATATACACACATGCACACACATATATGGTAACTAAATATTTTTTCTGAAGTTCGATGACATACAATGAAGCAGTTTATGATGTATGAAATCATTACAGTCAGATGATCACTTTCCTCACAAATCCTAGGATAAATATCTATAAAATGAATGTTTTCATAAAAAGAGTTGAAAAATAGTGCTATCCATCTGGCAAAGATACACGTAACTCCAAGTTATACTTAAAAAGCCAACATACTTACCATATGTCTCAATAATTTTAAGGTAAAATCTACTTGAAACAAGATGTCTGGGATGCATATACCATATCCAGTTGCCCAAAAGTTCATCTGTTAACCATTGTTCTGGCAGGGAGCATTGCTTTTTTAAAAGGAGAGACTAACTCAGTTTTGTAAAGCTCAACTTTTTTTTTTCCATAAGACTGTTCAACATTGATAAACCTTAATCCTCTTAAAGTTCAAATTGTCTCCAATGTATAGTATTAAGGAAAAATATTCCAGGAAAACTTTAATTATCAATTTCTTTATTTATACATGTAAAACCCTGAACAAATGAATATATTATTCCATGGAGACAAAGTGACTTCCCTTTTGAACAGGAACTCTGCTCTGTTTGTTTATTTGGGCAATCTTTTATCAAGTGAAGCCATTTCATAATTCAATTCAGCCCTCTTGTGTACTTTGGTGAACGTTTTCCAGATTCTCTACTGTGATTCAGATCCTTATAATAAAATTTGTGTTGACGTAATAATATAAAATCACAAAAACTATGACAACAAAGAGGATGAATTGATAGAGAAGGTGTATTTTAAATCTATGTTTCTGAATTCTAGACTTGAATTAAATCTTATTAAATTACAATTTTGGCATAATATAAAAATTTGGTGTCTGTGTGTAATTGTGGTTATTTTATCGAAAATTTTAACCTAGTCACCCTCTTAATTTACTCAGTAAAATTATATACTCTGCCCCTTCTTATTTTTTAGGAGTATCACGTATGTAAACCAAATAATGTATGTGAAAAAGTTTTATGTCTTAGGTTGGAAAGGAAGTCTTTCTGTCTAAGTTTATATTATACTTATTATGGAAAGACAAAGCCATATTTAGTATGTCAGTAGTGTGGGGGTGCCAGTCAGACTCACTGTGATCAGGACTTTTGTCTGAGAGAACATATAAAAAAGTGATCAGATTTAGTTTTTTCTTCCTTGGAGGTCCTGCCAGATCTCTGTGTTGTATCCAGATACTGAACCAGTAAGTAGTACATAAAACTCCATAGTTATGTGGTTAAAGAGATGGAAATCAGGTTTGTGGAAGTAATAATTTTGAAAAAACCAGAATAGAAAATTTTAACAGAGGAGACCAGGGGTGGGGAAAATGAAGTTAGCATTCCAGATAAATGTGTTACATGAGAGTCATATACAAGAAAATACAGTGTGTTAGTTTGCTCTGTCATAAAATGGAAATAATCTAGGGAGAAAGGTTTGTCTACCTCTCTTCTCTCTTCTCTTTTTACTCTCTTTTTTAATGATTATTGCTCCAAAGGAAAATTTATAAATTGCTGAGAAAAAGTCCAAGCTATTTTGTGGTTGTTGTGTTTTGGTTACATGAATTTCATTCACTACTATGTTTTTTATATAATTTCCCCATTAGAAGAAAGTGCCTTTACTTTAAAAAAAAATCCACAAATCAATAATTGAGAGATTGATCAAATCTAATTATAATAAAATATGCTATAATTTCTGCATTAAAAATCTTAATGTCTTATGTTTAATTCATGTTATATCCTATAGGTTGTTGTGGAATGTTTTAATGCTGAAGCTGTTGCTGTAGTCTATTTTCACTTACCTTCACTGCTCTTTTTGGTGTTTCAGCCAAGAGGGGTGGCAGAATTCCCTTGTAAAAACCTAATAACCTGTTGGAGAAATAAAAAATCTTCTATAAGAAGGGGATTAGAAAATAGGTAATTCTGCCCTTGTTTATGGAAAAAGCACCTCATCTCAAAATACTCCCTTATTCAATGTAGCACACCACTTATAAAGATTGTTTTAATTCTAAAATGGAGAGATTATGAATACTATGTTTGTTAGCATTGTTCAGAAGAATAATAAATGATACTGAGACTGGAATCCTTTATGTAAATTGCTAAACACAACCATGAGTTGTACCTGGAAGATGAAGTCGATCCTCCTTACCCTGAGGACTCTTACATTTATTTTCTCAGTTGTGTGGTAGGTAGCTTTGAGCTGTCTACAGTCTTGCATTTCCTCTCTTGTGGTAACCAAATGAGGTTAAGGTTATACGAAACCCACGAGACTCAAACTTTCTGAGGCTAACAAGATGATGAAATCTAAGTTTTAGCTTTACCAACACAAGGGAACTAACAAGCTTTGTGGCTATAAACTAGGACTTCCAGCCCTATCTTGCGTCTGTCATATTTTTTTAACTTCCTTAACATAGATGAAAGAAGGTTAGGAACATATGTTGCTGACAGAAAAAAAAAAAGTTAAACTCCTTTGCTGATATGCAAATTCATAGGGCCTGGGACAGCTATTGTTGCCAATGCTGAGGGACTTGTCACATATTCAGATGTTCTTAGAAAAAATAGAATGAGTGGATATGCTTATGATGAGATTTATAAAATGTCACCACTTATTTCATAGTATATATTAAGATTCAAAAATTTTAAATTTTCTGACCTGGAATATATATGTATGTGTGTGTGTGCATGTGTATATATGTGTGTGTGTATTTATGCCACACACTCATTTTAAACCTGAAAATACATAAATTTAGAAGAGAATATTATGCGTTATTTTCTGAGATAATCAGTTTTCCTAATGAACTCATAAGTGACTACAGATAAAGGCAGGACTCAGTGTGTCCCTGTTTTAGAATGTCCATTTTACGTAGGGCTGGGGTTTCTCTGATTGGTCACTCAAGCCTCACTCCAACTCCTTAAAATTGAGTTCTCCTTCTAGCTGTATTTGTGAAACAAGAAAGCTAAGAGTTTATTTATTATTATTTTTTATTTATTCAGACTAAACTATAGTGCCACCCAATCCAACATGGTGCTTTCTTGCTCTTCCTTGATTCACTGGCTTACACAGCATTCTCCAGTGAAGGGAGAAAAGGGTTTGTCTTACGGCTTCTAAGTTATTAGTTCTTTTAGGGTTAGGTATATGTTGGAGTGCTTACCTTAGTGCCTTCTTTTATATATGTAAGCAAGACAAAATATTTGTTAAGCATATAGATTTCATGAAGAGGAAGAAAGGAATCAAATGATCCTTCAATGTGGGTTTACTTTGCCCACTATTTTTCACTTAATGGATAGTACTAGCATTATAAATAGAAAGTGAAGCAGATGTGTGATTTGAAGAACTACGGGAACTCACAAATTCTCCCACCTCCTTTCCATTACAATTTCGACTACTGATGCCTGAAATTCACTTGTAAAATTTAAATACCACCATTTTTTATCATTTAAATTTCATTATAAATTAACTATTATCCTATTTTCAGCATGGGAGTGACTAAGCATAGGTTTGGTCTTCCCAAAAAATAAATGTGGTTTTCCTAAGTAGAAGTTCTACACTTATGTTGAAAGAATTATTAGTTCTGTTCTTTCTGTACTGATTTTTCCACATCTGGAAGATTATGCCTGCTTATGGAGGCAGGGGAATTAAGTAAAGTTTCTAGAACAGAGGGTCCCAGTTAATAGAGGCACTTGAAATCCTATACTACAGAGAACAGCTTTAGGAAGAACAGTTGCTCAGCCTGAAGAAGGTCATAGGGAGCAACATACATGAGAGATGTCTTGGAAGTGGAGCATATAGGAAAGAGATTAGACTTTTTATTTCTAGGAGATAGGACTAGGACCAACAGATAGAAACAACAAGAAAAGACACATTTTGTCTCAGTAGAAGCTTGATACAAGGAAGTATGCCTACTGGAACCACCTAGAGATAGAATGGGCTCTCCTGAAAAACAGTGAGTGCCCTTTTATGGTATATTGTCAGGTAGTCTTGATGGCCACTTGTCAAGGATGCCAGAAATGGGATATGCACAGTAATGAATGGACTTGTTGGCCCTGACGGTTGGTCTCCAATGTGCAAGATTTTGTTACTCTAAGAAAAAGAACAAGAGGACATAGGAAAGTGCTTTTCTCAAGAGACAGACTCTGTCTTACTTCAAACTTTTGCCTAAAGTAGAGCACTGCTTTCCTGGAGGACAGAAGTCTCATAAGTAACACAGAAGGTCTTCATTTTAAAAATGATGAGGGAAAATATTAAAAAGAGGTGTAAGGCAAGAGGGAAAAAAGGCATCTGCGAGAACCATAAGGATTTAATCTGAAAAGATCTGGGAGGTCCAGAGCCCTCTGCTTCATGCTGGCAATGCTTTCTTGATGCACCCTTCTTCCCTTCTCCCTGCTCGGTTCCTTTCATGTTCAATCATCCCCTGAACCAACCTCCATGCCTCCAGTCGTCCCACCATCCTGAACTTCCTAACAGCAAATGAACGGTGTTAATGGGACATTCTCAAGAATCACAGGTAGTCTTTGCAGGCATATGGGAAGCTAGAACTATCTACTTTCTTACAATGTATTCACAGATATCCATACAATAGTGGAAAGCTATGAAATAGTCAGGCCAGTACCCCTTATATTGAGAATTACCCCTCATAATTTTTTAAAACCACTGCAACTGATAGTGGTATAATGATACTGCTTGTAGGCAGCAGTTGATTGGGCATCTCACTGAATGGATCCAAATAGTATTCTGTCTCTGCCCCAGTTAATCTGACTCAAGTTGGACCTAGCAGAGTTTTTCTCCAGGATTTTGGAATTAGAATAAAAAAGGTCAGTGCCATTCTGTGTGGTTGAAATTCTAACACATAAAGCTAGAAAATCAACTGCAGTCTTCTGTCGTTTGGAGGAAGTCAATGTGCACCGATGAGAAAAAAGGAAGCTTCAGGAAAACACAAGTAAGATGGAGAAGAGAAATTCTAGTATTGTGAGTGTGACTCCACTGCCAGAATTTCTCTAAGCCTAGTTACATCTCAAGCTTTCTTGAATATTGGCATTTCCTTTTGCTTTTGATTGTTTAAGATACTTGGTAGCATGTATAACACATTTCTTTTTTTTTACTTAAATAAGTTTGCGTTGGGTTTATTACTTACAACCCAAAGTTCTAGATCCAAAAAGTAAACCTCATGGCCCTTACAACCAAAATGGCTGCTGTAGTACTTCAATTCCATGTCCTCTCACATGAAGAAACTTTTTTGTCAGTTAAATGGGCCCTTGGACTAATCAGTAGGGGCACACCCAAAATCTGAACAGGAGGATGCAGGCAAAGGCTCAAGCTGATGAGCTATTTTTCTGACTTGTTTAGATAATTACCGAAAGTTTTCCTAATTCAAATCATGATATACAGATTCTAAGAAACAAAAAGGAATTATAATGTTCTGGGAAGAACATATATACATCTTTTCTGCTAAAGAACTGATGTTTATATCCACATGCTCTGTTCATTCTGCCAAATTTTTCTGCCTTTGTGAAGTTTTGGCTTGAAATATAGAACATGTAGTTTACCAGGACAATAACTAAGGAAATTAAGAGATTTGTGACACCCATGTCAACATGCTTCATATTGCTCACTTCTCAAGAAGCAGATTGACACATTTAGTCTACTCTCTGGATCAATGGAAAGTGGGATTCTAATGTTTATGCAGAATTAATGGCAGTTCTTTCCCCTGAAAAGACAGTAAAGCCACCACTCTGGTTTTAAGTTTTGACCCACTTCAGGCCAACTGGAGAACTCTCTGGGAGAGTCACAAGGACCAGTGCCAGACCTCCCATAACATTGTAGTATAAACTATGTGGCAGATCTCATATTTTGTTTCTCAGAGTTATTACTTCTGAAAGTCGCAAGTTTGATTTTAACTATCATGTAGGAAAATTTTAACTTGGATGTTTCTAAATTTTGTTGATGTTGTTTTAAGTCTGTTGAATGTTTACTATGTACTAGCCACTCTGTTAAGAGTAAATATATATAGGCCTTTGGACATATTTCCTCTCAACTCTCACAACAATCCTTTGAAGTAGATATGATTATGTTCTTTATTTTGCAGGTGAGGCCTACTATCACATCATCGCCAGACTGGGCATAGTGACTCAAATCAAGTTCCATTGTCCTCACAGTCCATGTCTTTGACCATTGGGCTATACTGAATTGCAGTTTTTCTTAAAATAAAACTATTTTTTAAAACATTTTTGTAAAGTTAAGTTATTTTTGTTGCAAAAATGTCTTGTCATTTATTTTAGGAGGAAGCAGAAATGGCAACTAAAAATCAGGTATCTATTTCCATTTCCATTTCAATTCTGTTTTAAAGTAATGTGAAATACTACCTGCATAACTGATAGATTTGGGCTGAGAAGAATATTATTTTTTTTGTGTGTGTGTGAAAGCTTTTGGATTATTGATTAAATATTTTCTAGTTGGAACAGAATGATAAAAACAAAAAAAAAAAGCCCTAAGATCAACTTTCTTCCCCCATAGGATAACTATTACCTTTAAGAAGCATACCAGGATAATTCTGTCAATGTGAGAGAAAGACAATGCTTTCTTCAGTAATATGATAAAACATTGAAATATTAATACTAAATATTAAAATAAAAACTGTTACTATCCACAAAGTTAGTGGGGAGCACTGTTGGTTGCTCACCCAACAGATACTCCCCAATATCCCTCCTTCTTCCTTGGGGTGCAGGCATTCACCACACCCTTTGCTCAAGGAAGAAAGCCTTCTCCAGTCCAGGGGGTGGAACATAATTCTTCAGGCAAATCATAGTGGTCTTATTCACTTGCTAGTGAACCCCATCACATGTGAGGACATATGACTCAAACTTAGCCCATGAGACCAGCATGGGGAAGGGAGGTATGCTGCAACTCTTAGATTTCCAGCCTAAGGAAAAGATGCACATGGTAAGAAAAGCCCCAGTTCTTTGTTAGGTATTGTCCTAACTGCATGAGATGCCTGTGTACTGTGACGCAGTAAGATAACCTTGACCACAGCTGAAGATGGCCAGCTGGAAGATGGGAAGGACCTGGACTTTCACAACTAAATTAACCAATTCTGCCACTCTACCTCCAAATTTCTGGTAGTGTGAAATTTAAAATAAATTTACTATTTGAGCTGTTTTCACCTATGTCTTCCATTAACCTACAGCTAAAAGCTTTCTGATACACATAGAATGCTTTAACACCCCCGCTTCTGAAAAAGTCTTAAATTGTAATTTTTAAATTACAATCATAGTGAAGACAGTTGTTAAACATTAAGCAAAGCATTTAAAAGGAGATTGTGAGGACCATTTAAAAAATAGTTTTAGATTATTTCTATCAGGAGCCTGTCACACATTAAAACCCTATCACATTTGGATGATTTCCTGTGAGAAAGCCCCATACTGCAGATAAATTGTGGAGAGGCTCAGCAAATTTGAGGATGGGGTTTCACATCTCTAAAGCCATTAAATCACGACGGGTTATATACTAACAAAAGTTGTTGTTCAAGAACATAAATAGAGACAGAGTACTACAGTATTGGATCACATTTGTTTTTAATTGTCTAATCAAAACAGGCCTTGTATTACTTATGCACATCTATAAAATGAAGATCAAAACTGCACTGCATGTGTTGTTCTCAAAGATGCAGCTCACGCGTAGCTTACTTGACATACAGATTTGTGGCAAACCCCACAAAATAATTTTACCCCTCATTTCCCCAATCCCTATTTTAAAGTGTGAAGCTATTTAACATATTGGGTCAACCAATGAAAAGGTGTTGATTGTATGAGGCAAGTAAATGTGGAATTTCCTTTGAGTTCCAGTTTGGGTCCCATGCTAGTGATTCACTTATAGTAAGTCAAACCCTCGAAGAAGGCTTTCTGCTGTCTCTCATTAGCAGAGTCCAACTTTAGGTTATTTTGTTTAAGATCCAAACTAGATGCCCAAATAAACCAAGAAGATCTTTAATTGAACCTCTTCTACCTGACAATATCTCTAGTCTATCTGGATGGCTGAAAAAAAGTTACTTGTTTTAAGTAAGCCTCTGAAATCTGAAGACTTTGTGGCAACTGTTGGATAGACTAAAGAGGGCTTAAAATTCTCAAAATTCAACTCAGGTAAAGAAACGGAATAGGAATAGAAGAATGATGTGTCCTGTCTGCCCCTCCTTTTTTCCCTCTGAGTCACCTCTTTGTTGGTTTTGCAGTTATTTTCTTAACTCAGTATGTAGAAAATGTTTGTTTGGAAGTCATATGTACCATAGAGTTGGACTGCTCCTACAAGCAGGCTGAGAAGTTTCTAAAGTTGCTAGGCTAGTAAGTGGATTTTGGTGTTAAGGGCAATAACATAGAACACTTTCTTCTTTGCAGCCCCAAAGGAGGAAGGGAAACTGTAGCTGCTTCATGAGTGACCTTTAGAAGGAGTCATCCTCTGTTGTCCACCATGAAGGTCATCATAAAATACAATTGATAGATTACTGAGAAATGAGTTTAAGAAAACCATGAATAGATTATCTTCCAACTAAGAGAGGAAAAGATCAACGTACAAATCTGCTGCCCATGGGAATGGAGGCCTTCCCTGGTTTTTGGGGATGAAGGGCTTAGGGCCCATACTGCTGAGATTTGTAACCTAGGTCCAGCAACCATTACACTGGATGCCAGGATCCGGATGCACATCATCCGAGCCTGTAAAGGCCAATTAAAGAAATGATTTCCAAGTTGCAAAGCCATTTTCCAAGCCACCTGCAGCACACTCACATGCAGCATGAGAAGGATGCTTTCACCTGGATCCCACTTCTTTGCCAAAAACCTGGCATTCAGCAAGCGTCCAGAGCAGCTTTAATACTCACTGGTGAAGCATGAAATAGGAGCGACAGGGAAAGTGACACCAGATCTTCAGTTGGGGAAATTGGAAAGCATTAACACATCTGTGTACCTAACAGAGCACAATTACTACATTTTACTTCGTTTCAACAGTCAGGACCTAAATGAACATCACCATTCAGTTCTGTTCTGGGCAACGATCCAAGCTCATCTTAGTATGGTTGATTTTGAAGCCTTACTGTCAATCATATCTTCACAATTTGTTCTTCTTTCAGGCTTCAGGCATCCTCCTGATTTCTATTTCTTGTTTGGAAGCCTTGAGTCATCTGTTCTGGCAACATGAGCAACCCGAATCAGTCATTTTCTCCAAATTGTATTGAAATAGGGATCTTGCTAGTTTGTTTTCTTCCTCCTTTCTTTCACATAATTTTCCCTTTAAGGATCTCCTAATACAAAGCTGATTGAAGGCATACAATATCCTCTTTCTTCCACTGTTGGCAAATCCAAGTTTCTTACCTACATGCTATAGCTCTATAATGAAACAATGAGGACAGCATTCAGCCCTGGGTTATGAGTGCACTGCTTCCATTGCTCCATGGCTTGTGTATCCCAGGGCAAAATTCTGGCCCTGGTACCACACCTTTAGGGCATTTTTTTGACATCACTTACACTGGTTCACAGAATCCAAATGAAAGAGTGGAGTTTTATGGCTCTGTTATTTGAATTATGTACAATCTGCAATCTGAAGCTCTCAAAATTACATGCATCTTGGGGCCATTTTCATTTAGGGAAAGGAGAGAGTGAAAGCTATGTATCCTTCAAAGGAGAGAAAAAAAAAGCTTAAAAAAAGTGACACAGATTCTTCTTTTAAAAGCAACTGAATTTCAAGGAACTGCAACAGAATTAAAGTTTTAGCTAACATTCTAATGTAAAACTAATGCAAGTTTTCCCTGCTTTAATTCATATCAGGTCTTCAGGCATGAACAATATAGTTATTAGTTTTCATTACAGAGAATTAATTGAATTAAGTTTCTGCATATGGTCCTTGGATGTATTTGTTACCACAAACCATACCACTTTTATTATATGTTGTATGGAGGAATTCTTTAAAGTTTTCATGAACACACGTTTTTGACTAAACTTTCCTTATGATTTTTACCATGACAATTAAACTTTGTTGATGTGTCTAAAATAAACCACAACTGTGATTTCCTAAGATACAAAAAAAAAATTAGCTTAGCTGTCAGTATCACTTAGGAGGTAGGTCCATGGCTCCATTCCCTGGAAAGTTGGCAGGGTGCTTGATGCACTAATCATGTTGCACAGTTTAGCCCAAGGAAGGCATTAGCATGATATAAGAATCAGAACCCTGATGGAAAATGCTAAGGAAAGAAAAAGCAAAAAAGAAACTTGAGAAGCAACTAACGTAGTAAATAATGTGGGTAGAATGTGGTGTTAATTGCTCCATTAATCTATAAGTGAAGAGACTTATCCAGAACTAACTATGCAAATAGTATTAATTTTCAGTGACAGTAGATTATCTTGCTTATAAGGATGAGCACGGTTCCACTGGAAAATAAGAATCATTTAAGAGAGGTCGTTAACTCATGTGGATGGTAACTGTGAGGAATAGGACTGAAAAAAAAAAAAGAAAAAGAAAACAACCAAACAACTCTATTTCTTGGACTGGGACTGAATGGAAGCTAGGAAAAGAGAATCTGATCATAGAGTCGAAAAGTCCTTCGCCAACCAGCTTCCAGCCAGCTCTCTGATCAACAAGTCCCACTGAAGAAATTCTTTGCTCCATTCTAGTAACCCACGTCCATCCTCTCACCAATCCCCTTTTTCCTACTTTCTCTGTTTCTAATTTCTCTTTTTCCCACCCTTGAAGTAACAATTATTCATTTATTCACTCATTCATTCATTTGATATGCTTTGTTCTGAGCATTAGGCTAACCACCTTTTTCTAGGGTCAATGTGGACATAGGAATCTCATTACTCCCAAATGAACTCTGACAATGTTCTCCAAGAAGACTTCTCTGAGATGGTAGACAAAATCTTGATATTATATCTATCTGCAAATGCTTGCCTGAGATGTTTCCATATTAATAGTCTGAATGACTTGTATATTTTTAACTGAATAGAGTATGTATTATTCACACAATTACCATATATAATCCAGTTTACAAATTGCTTGACAATGGTCACTCCTGTTCTTTATCACCACTCTCTGGCATTTAGCATTAATTCAATGCTGCCTGTCAGTAAAGGCAATATGATGTAGTGGGCAGGAATGTGGGCTCTGGAGCCACACTCTTTGGGTCTGAATTCTGGCTTAACCATATATTAGCTATTTATTCACCATGAAAAACCATTTGCACAAAAGGTGAGCAAATTAATTCAAGGTATTACTGCCAGAATAGAGATTTCTTTTTTATGCCAGCTCTGTCTCAAGTGCTTATGGAAATGAGTTAGCACATTGTAAGTAATATGATTTAAGAGCTTGACCTAGCTGCAGAGCTATATATGACCACAGCTGGGTAGAATTCAGAGATGTCTTTCACAAATGGAACCTTACCTAAGTGTGTGACCCAGTGTGTTAGGAAGTCACACTCTTTTGTGGAATTCTGCTACAACCAATTCATACATGTCTGAGGCCAAAGATGTTGGGCACTAAGGGCACTGAGCAGATTACTCTCAAAGTATATGTCACATTGGGAAATGCACTACCTCTTTATGGATGCCAGTTATCACACTAATCTCAAAATTAATTTCTTGAGGTGCCTCCTAGTGGACTTCTAGAGGAATTAAGTCTATTGAGAGAAAATCTAGGAACAAAAATAATAATCATTGTGCTAAATGTTTTACAACTATTATCCCATTTAATTTTTAAATGAAATAGATTCTACTCTCTCTATTTTGTGGACAAGTATGTGAAGACTCAGTGAAGTTAAGCAACTTTCCTACTAGTCAAATAGCTGGTAGGTGGTGGAGTTGGGATAAGAATCCAAGTCTATTTGACTCTAAAACCTCTGCTCTTGAATGCTGTGATTGACTTCTGTGTTGAGAGAGAGAGAGAGAGAGAGAGAGAGAGAGAGAGAGAGAGAGAGAGAGAGAAAGACTGAGAGTGAGTCAAGTCCACCAGGAAACATCATTCTACCTCCTGCTCTAGTGCTCCCTTGGGACTGTGTCTCTAGTGCTCAGGCTCCAGGCTCTGCTTATTTATGAGAGGGGCTAATATGCTGGTTTTTAAATGAAGGAAGAGCTGGGCCACAGTTTGTGGCCCCTTGTCATCTACAGTCTCTTGCTTCAGTTTGTTTAAGTGCCTGAGTTCTTACTTAACTGATTAAAACACAAGTTAAATGGATAGTCACCAAACTTTTTGGATTTCATAAGCCAAAGTCTCATGGGCTTCTGGATATGCACAGTCTTTTAAACCTTGGATCATCATCCACATGCTGATAACTGTCATATATCACCTACTCAACATCTCCACTTGGATGTCTAATTGGCATGTCATAATTAACACTTTCAAGATGAACTCCCAATTATTTCTCCACAAACTTGCTCCATCCACAATATTCTCCAGATCAGTTAATGGCAACTCCATCTTTCCAGTCATTCAGGCCAGACACTCTGAAAGCATATACTTGAGTTATCTCTTTCTCTCATTCACCTCTATGACCCCAGTCCAAGCCTTGATCAAATCCCATTGAACCACTGCAATAGCCTCTTAACTAGTTTCCCTATATTCTAGTCATGAAGCAGTGATAGAATAGTCCTATTAAAATAAAAGGCAGGTCATGTCACTCCTCTGTTCCCAACTTTCCAATGTTCTCTCATCTTCTTCAGAGCAAAACCAAAGTCCCTTCAAAGGTTCCAAACAACTGGCTTCCATCATATTACTTTATACCCTCCACTTAATCCCACACTACTCTTTCCTTGATTCAGTCCCCTGCAGCCCCAGTGACTTTCTTGCTCTTTGGACCAGGCTCGCTCCAACAGCAGGGCCTTTGCACTTGCTGTATCTTGTCTGGGATCCCCTCCCCCACATATCCCCATGGATCGCCACTGTCTTCTTTATACTCTGTGCCAATATTACCTGCTCAGTGAGCTTGTCCTCACCTCTCTTTTATTTAAAACTGCAACATTCTCACCTTAGCACTACCTGTCCTCTCTGCCTGCTTTATTTTACTTTATAGAACTTATCTCTTTCAAACAAGTTTTATAGTTTCCCTGCTTGTTTTATTCACTCTCCATTGCTCCCACTAGGATGTCAGTTTCATGAAGACAGGACAGGGGCTTTTGTCTATTTTATTTACTGTTATATCCCAGGGGCTAAATACAGGACCTAACATACAATAGGTATTCAGTAAATATTTGTTGAATGTAAAATAAATGCATTATATTCTCGCTGACCCAGTCTGATGGTGTTGTGAATAGAAAATTGTATCCGCCATTTTGAATTATTCTTTCACTTTCCCACCAAATGTCAATTCTTCCGAATCACTTGGATTTCACAAAAATAGCTATCAACGAGGAAAGTTTGGGGTGTTTGATCTAGTGAACACAAGTAGAATTCAGGAAATGGCAACCGAGGAAACCTAGACTTGATGTGAGTTATTATCACTTATCAGCAACCAATCCATGATAGCAAACACCATTTTTACTCACCCAATCTACCCCATCTCTTCTCCATGCTGGTAGAGTCTAATTCTAGTGTTCACACCCTTAGGCCATGTGCTTAGGGAAGGGGAACCCTCCCCAGTCCTGGCATGATTGATTTAATCTCCTGCTCTTATTCTCTTTGCTCTAATTGTATGAGATATGAGCATGCGACTTAATTCTAGCCAATGAAATTTGAGAGGGCTTTTGAGACAGTTTTTCTCCTTCCTAAAAAATATGATTTTTGTGCCTTATCTCTAGAGATGTGGATTTGATAGGTCTGAGTGGAGGTTTAGGAATTTGCATTTTTAACACTATCCCTAATTCTGATGCAAAAGGTCCAGAACTATATATTGAAAAACAGAAAAAAAGTACTTTCCTATCTGGTTAATGACCTAGAGCAGCTCTTTTCCAGATTTCTGTCTGTTAGGAAGCAGGCTAGAGTACTTATTACTATATCAGGTATCCCCTAGGAACTTCATGAAACCATCCTCACTTTCTTCCACTTTCTAGTCTACAGTGTACCCACTTTTTGAGCCCCAAACTGCTAATTGCAGATATGCTCCGTGCTTTTGATATGACAGTTTCTGGCCTTGGAAACTAGAAAGCTATATTGTTACCATCGGTCACTGCTGCATGGGGTACCAGTTCAAAAACCCCCAAAACCCATTAGAGGGACTTCATTCCTACTTCTTGGTTTCCTCCTCGGTTTATTTAGAAACAACACTGAGACATGCCAAAAACATTATTATCTTGCCCATGTCTTTTCAAAAAAGATTAATATTTCACTCCACCTCTGTCTAGCAAGACTAGCAGAAATCTTGGTTGGCATAAGACATGTTTTGACTGTTTAAACAAGAACAAATTTTAAGTGAGGGTACCTTTCTCTCTTTCTGCTAATAGTCGTGCACTTTGCAGAACAGGTACAACAGGAAGTAACCTCTGCTGTAAGCAAGCAGGACTACACCCATGACTGTTTAAGCTGAAGAATGTAGGAAAAATACTTTTCTTATGCTTCATAGAATGAACCAACAAAGAAGTCAGGCTTCTCTGGGGTTCTGCAGCTGATTGATTTTTAGAGAAGCAGTACTACATGGGGAGTGTCCCTATGGATCTAGCTTCTAAACTGATTACTTGTTTGAAGGAAAAAGACCTGTGAACTACCGACTCATCTTGGTGTTTACAATTCTCACCAAAGTCACTGTCTGGAGCTCCTCTGCCCCAAGGAGTTCCATGTCCTTCTCACATATAGCCTGCATTTTTAGTTACTATTTAGTTACCATTTTCAGGACCATTCATTAATTTATTAACAAGTATTTCTTGAGCTAATATACAACCTGGTACTAATTACCAACAGCACATCTAATTTGGTCATTGCAACAGCAAACATGCGATAATTTTGTCAATTATCAAACTACAATATTCCATTAATCTGTGTAATTTGTCCATGAGCCAGGAATAGCACAAGTATATTTTCTCTAATTTTTCAAGGAATACTGAGTAATAGAAAGGTTATGTTTACTTATTATCTCAGGCAAGAAATTACATGCCTGCAGATTAATATTTGGATTCCATATTTGGAGTTTCAATTTTTTTCTCCAGCAAATTTACTCATTCATTTATTCATTTAACAAATAACCAAGTTATCTGCTAAATTCTAGACATGACTCTCTGGGTTAGAGCTAAAGCATTGAACAGTGAACATATCAGACACATTTCCCACACTTACAGAGCCTATGTTCTGATGGGGGTGCCAGACAATGAACAGGTAACAAACAAATGAATAAAATTATGACAGAGCAACATCATTAATAATTAAGGGGCTGTAAATCAAAACCACAATGAGATACCACTTCACACCCATTAGCATGGTTATTATTGAAAAAAACCTGTAAATAATAAGTGTTGGGGAGGATGTGCAGTAATTGGAACCCTTGTACACTGCTGGTGGGAATGTAAAATGGTACAGCTGCTGTAAAGAACAGTACAGTGGTTCTTCAAAAAAATAAACATAGATTTACAATATAATCCAGCAAATTCTACTTCTGGATATATGCCCAAAAGAATTTAAAGCAGAAACTCAAACAGATATTTGTACACCAACGTTCACAGCAGCATTATTCACAATAGCACAAAGGGGAAAATAACCCAAATATCCATCAGTAGTTGAACGGGTAGACAAAATGTAATATATATATATATATATATATATATGTAATATAAATGTAATATATATGTAATATAAATGTAATATATATGTAATATAAGTGTAATATATATATATGTAATATAAATGTAATATATATGTAATATAAATGTAATATATATGTAATATAAATGTAATATATATATATATATATATGTATATATATATATATATATATTACAATGGAATGCTATTCAACCTTAAAAAGGAAGGAAATTTTGGTACATTCAACAACATGAGTGAATCTTAAAGACATTATTATGCTAAATGAAGTAAGCCAGACACAAAAGGACAAATATTGTTACTATTATATGAGGTACCTAGAGTAGTTAAATTCGAAAGTAATTGCCAGGGATTGTGGGGAGGAGGGAATGAGGAGTTAGAATTTAATGGGTGCAGAGTTTCAGTTTTGCAAGATGAAAAGAGTTCTGCAGACAGATGGTGGTGATGGTTGCATAACAATATGCATGTACTTAATTCCCCTGAATAGCACACTGAAACATGGTTAAAATGGTAAATTTCACATTCTGTATATTTTATCACAATAAAAAAAATAATGCTGGAGAGTGAAAGTTATAAGGAAAATGAAATAGGAGGGTAACTGGTTGCTATGTGGAATGGCAGAAGGCTTACTAATTCTGATTGGGCTTCCTTGGAAGGCCTCATTGAGAAGATAGCTGCTGAGCCAAGAGAACTTGTATTTATGAGGTACAATCTATTGGAAAGGGATAGAAAGTTCAAAAAATGGATAAGTTTAGGGTAAAAAAATCACTACATCTTGTGAGAATCTAAGGCAGCAGTTTATAACATTTTGCTTTGCTCTTCAAGTACGGAGGATGGAAAAACCTGATTTCCAAGGTCATCACTTGGGATATCACAAAAATTATTTTAAAAAATAGTTCATGTCCTTTAGATTCATTCATCTTCATATAGGGAACTTAATGCATAGTAGTTGGCCATACTGAAGATTTAAAACTAAATCATTTGGTAAGACCCACAAAAGCAAAGCCAATATTAAATATAGAATTACAGAACCACAGCATTTCTGGACTAGGAAGGGCCCTTCAGAGTCCTCAAGCCTCTCTTCTAAAGCTAGATTTCTCTCTACAATGTCCACATCAAGTTGCCACCCAGCTTCTGATCAGCACCTCTAGATGCCAGGATCCCACATCCTTTCACAGTGTCCTCTGATTCTTGGATGACTTTTCTGTTAGAGAGAGACATCCTCCTGCTTTGAGCCTAGTTCCATTTTCAGGTGACTTTTATCTGGTACTAATCTCTAGGTGAGATGGTTAATGTTACATGTCAACTTGACCAGGCCACGCATTTGGTCAAACATTAATCTGGGTGATCCTCTGAGGGTGTTTTTAGATAAGATTAACATTTATACCAGTAGACTGAGTGAAGCAGACTACGTTCCCTAATGTGGGTGGGCATCATTCAGTCAGTTGAAGGCCTGAATGGAAAGAAATTGACCTTCCCCCAAGTAAGAGAATTCTTCTGACTTTTGGCCTTTATACTGAGACATCAGCTCTTCCTGGTTCCAGGTCTTTGGACTCTTAAGTGGAATATAAACTCTGCAGATTTTGAATTTGCCAGCTTTCATAATCTCATGAGCCATATTCTTATCCATCCATCCATCCATCTATCCATCCATCCATCCATCCATCCATCCATCCATCCATCCATCCATCCATCCATTCATCTTATTGGTTCTGCTTCTGGAGAACCTTGACAAAATACACCAGGCCATATTTTTAAAAAGACTAATTCTAGTCCTTTTGAGAAACTGCAAAATATTTGAAGATGATTATCAAGCACTCTGCTGCCTCTCTTCCTATAACAGGGCCCCAGATGCCTTATCAATCTACCCCGGAGTCCCTGGACCAAAATTCGCAATTACTTGGGCTGATGTAGGCACAGCAGAGCAAGATTATTATCTCCTTGTTCTAAATGTTATGTTTCTATTCATATAGCCAAGGACCAATTTAGCTTTTTTTATCCACACCATTCTGTTGTGTATATGTGTAACACACACACACACACACACACACACACACACACACATGTATATACAACCAGTTGCTATAAACCTACTACTCTTCCACTTCCTTAAGGCCATAGTAGAAGGAAAGAGGAGTGGGTAAGGATAAATATGTTCCAAGTACATTAAAGGGGAGGGAAATCAGATTTAATGAAGGTTGTTTAACATACATAATCTTATTTCATCTTTATTTATGGATGCAGAAACAAAGACTCCTGGAGCCTATGTAACTTATCCATACTGACATAGTTAGGAAGTAACTGAGATGGAATTGCAGCCCAGACCTCTCTGATCTGTCCTCTGCCCCACACCACTCAACATACACATTGCGGCCACTTGAAATAATTTCCAGAGTAATATAAGGCAATGAGTGGCATGAAAATATGAAAAAAAAAGATGCAAATAAGAGAGAAAAAAGGAGAAAAGTATAATATAAAGTAAAATTAAATTTAATAGCAAAGGTATTATTAATTCATCTACTTCTTCTTTGTATGCCTTCCTACAGAATTCAAGAATTTTTGTAGAAAAATTCTTACCAATAGCAGAATGTTTGGCAAAAGAAGAATAATTACATGTTTTCAGGTAAGCTTAGGGGTGAGAAAATGGTATTTTAAAAAAAATAACACAATGCACACTCAATAACCATAACTATGAACTTTAAAATTGGTATTTAAGATGAAAACTATAATGGCTAGGGAAATAAAAAATAAGACAATAAAAATTTTAAATTAAAATAAACTATCTGTAATTCTAATCTAAAGAGAAAAAAGTAAACTAAACAGAGAATTCCATTTAATCTTGACCCTTGAAAAACTGTGTTCTAAACTAGACTCTTATTTATATAAAATGTAATTAATGGGGACAAATCTGCTATCTGACTATATTTTAGAAAAATCTGACATGGAACAGTTTTCATCCAGCCTTTAGGCATTGTGGCTTCCTTGTTACAGAAAAAAGCAACAGTGTGATACCTGAGAGAATGCACAGTTATCACTCACCGTGAAAAAACAAGGCTGTATTCAGAAAATCGGCATTCTGCACATAGAACAATCTCATAAACCCCACGTGTGCACTCCTATAGGCATTCTCACATACTTGGTAGTTTTTCCTCTCCGTCTCTGTCAGTGCCCTGTGGTGATAGTCACTGATCCTTAGGTGACCCACACTCCCATGGGATTTGGCAATACACCCATCCTACAGAGTGACCAGTGGATGTTCCTAGTAACGGCCTCAGAGCTGTACCTCTCCTGCTGGAGGCCAGGTGGGTTATATGCAGAGGCCTGGCATCTCTACCAGGACAGCAAACGAGAGCCTGGGACTCAGCTGAAAGTGGATATCCTGCATGGCTGAGCAAAGTGCTTCCAACCATCCAGCCAGATGTTTCTCTACAGGGTCCTGGCAGCCATGGCTTGCTTGAGATGAAGCCAGAATTTGGCCTGATTTCTATACTGAAAAGCCTGATGGAATACTGGGGTGGTGCCATTCCATAATGATAAAAGAGGTAGTTCTTCAACTTGGCACACCATTCCCATTTGCTGGAGTCCTTCCAAAGGGAAAAGGGGCTTGAGTAAAAGTAGGTGTGCCCATCTATCCAATCCATGCCAGAGCCTGAAGGGACTAGCAGAGGAGTGGGGGCTGAGGGAAGGTGGATGGAGAAGAAAGGTTCTGAGTGATTGAAAGCTGGTGCCAGATGGAGCTGGAGGACTGTGCTCTGCTGCCTCCCTGTACACATGTGTGGCCACCAAGGGATTGCCTGGCTATGCGTGCTGCTTTACATCTGTCAGCTAAATCAAAGATGCATAATTGAAGGTGCAAAGCGAGAAACATTACGTGGTTCACAAGGCTCCCTGGAGGATTTGGAGTTTGTAATCCAGTGAAGATATTTTAATGAGAACAGAGTCTAGCGCTCTCATCGGAGAGAAATCTCACCCCAGCTGTGTTTAAGGATGTGGAAAACTTCTTTCGCAAAACACGGGCAGTCTTTCTTGATTGGTCACTGCATGCCCATTCCTCCTGGAATGTTTTGAACTTCCTCTCAAAGAAATGTTGTTTTTGAAGCTTGAGCAATTTCTAAGCATGAGGAAAACTCGGGAGATACTGTGATTGGGGACTCAGTACACATGTGTCAAGAAAGGATGTCTAGATAAAACCATTAACCTGGTATAATTTTTAGAACCAAATTTAAACATTTCCAAATGTTTAATCATAAAAAGATATATATTCAAGGTAAAAATTCAAATACTACATAAGGATTTTTTTTTAAAGCCCAGTTTATTTTTTCATACTATATATACACAAAATTTTTTTAACATTTTATTTTTCCCCTCCCCCTCCCTTCTGGTAACCACTGGTCCATTGTCCATGCCCATGAGTCTCTGTTTGTTTGTTCTGTTCATTTGTTGCTTTTAGGTTTATATACCACATATGTGATATCATTTGATTTTCAATAATATATATATTATTGAATAATATATATTATATATTATAATATATAATAATATATATAATATATTCAATTATATATATATATATATACACACACCATAGCTTCTTTAGCCAACCATTTATCGTAGGACACTTCAGTTGTTTTCATGTCATGGCCACTGTGAATGATCCTGCTATAGATATTGGTGTGCAAATATCTTTTTGAATATGAGGTTTTAAGTCTTTGGGTAAGTACCCAGTAGAGGGATTGCTGGATCATATGGTAGACCAATTCTTAGTTTTTTAAGGAACCTCCACACTGTTTACCAATTTGTAGTTCCACCAGCAGTGTATGAGGGTTCTTTTTTCTGTGCTTCCTCTCCAACATTTGTTATTACTTGTCCTGTTGATTATAGCCATTCTAACAGGTGTGAGATTATATCTCATTGTGGTTTTGATTTGCATTTCCCTAATAGCTAGTGATGTTGAGCATCTTTTCATATATTTGTTGGTCATTTGTATGTCTTCTAGGGAGAAGTGTCTGTTCAGGTTCTCTGCCCATTTTTTGATTGGATTGTTTTTGTTGTTGTTGTTGTTAGTGTGCATAAGGATTCTTTGCTTACATTCCTAGAACAGTGTTTCTTAAATGTTCTGTGGTAAAGGAATAGTTTTTTCTTATTTCTAATCCTCATGAACAAATACTTTTATAAAATATAATAAAAATTAATTACTAGAACAATTACAAAAAGTGCTCAAAGGCATATAAAGTACAAACCCAATTAAAAATCTAAATTCAGCAGATCTCACACTTGGGTGTGGTGGCAATATCAAATTACTATAACATTTGTAAACATTCTTAATTTCTGTACTTATTGTGGACCACATTTGAGCACTCATTTTCTTTGGAAGATTTTCATAAATTTCTATGTATTAAACATATGAACATACAGATAATTTTTTAAATGTAAGAGGAAGCATAATGTATATATATTGGTCTATAACTTGCCTTTCATACTTAATATATTTTGACATCTTTCATACTAGCCCTTTAAGATCTAATTCTTTTTTGAGGCTGCCTAGCATTCCATAGTATGAATGTACTACATTTAAATAAACTGGTGGTTTTTAGATTTTGCTTATAGTTAAAATTCTATATACACATTTTGATGCTTAAGTCACCACTAGCACTTGTTAGAATTTCTGCTTTGTGAGCAAAAGCAAAATGTATTGTAATTTGAAGGTTCTTTTCCTTCAAACCAGCTTGTCAATCTCTCTGAGAGTTGCACTTGTGGTAAAATGACTGGAATAAGCATTTGTTACCAGGCTTATTAGAATGATGAGCTCTTCTCTTCGTGGTTCAGACCTTACCCGAAAGCCAGCGTGAAGGAGAGGCGACTAATCTAAGTGTAGTACCCAATTTTTCTCTTGCAGTATTTTTGCTGAAGAAGTGAATTTGGGGTTTTACATGATTTCCTGTATAGTTTTTTACATTAGCGCTAGGGCTTCAAGTGGCTCAGTATGGGAGCAGTTAGCTTTGTGTGAATAATAAACCACACTCCCAGGCAGGGAGGTCAAGTCAGGAAGAACTTGAGCATCTGACTCCAGCAGTTTTCTCCAGGTACAGGGCATGACCCAGGAAAGGGGCATAGTGTTACTGATGCTTCTATTTTAGATGTCTCCAATGTAGCCAGTTATGTCAGGTATCCACGCATGTATGGAGATACTGGTGGGGATTTGTGTTGAAGGCAAAAAGACTCAAGCAGAAAGATGAATTTTCCTTTCTCCTGGGTTAGCCAAGTCACTAGGAAAAAACGAGATTCTAAGTTTGTACCATGAAGTTCATCAACTTGGGTTTGGTTAGCTTAGATGGGAGAAAACCAGCAATAACTTCCCTCTACATTTTCAGTTTAATTTTTATTTTCAGTTATTTCAGAGGTTCATAAAGACCTGAAATTCTCTTGATAAATGACAATAAACACATAACTCAGAGGCATTGAGGGAACCTAGGTTTTTGGTCTTGCTCAAAGTGCAAGTGGTCGTGAAAAGAGCAGCCCTAAGCAGAAGCATCCAAAGGCATCCAGGCTAACAACCACGTTCTAGTTATATGGTGAATAAATGAGTTTCATCAAAGGCTGATTTAGCTTCACTTCTGGAGCAGGCAGTATCCACCACACAGGTGGATCAAGAGAAATTTGAGCAAAGTATCCAGAGCTGTGTGAGCATTTTTATTACCTTGTGCTCAGTCTGCTTTCTAAGATGACACCTTGAGTCCCAGGACCACCTGTACCCAGAGAGGACTCAGAGCTCAGCCTTTCATCAGTGACCCACTGGCCCACAGCATGTAGCTCCCATGGGATTTTTTCAAAACTCTGCAAAGAGCCCTTTGAGTGGAGACCTGCCCCAGCAGGCCTGCCTTACATAGCCCTTCAGAAATGTTTTCTTTTTGTTATGAATATGCTCTTTTGAGTGGGCACGCTTCCTACTCTCAACCTATTCCCCATCAAAATCTAGGGAAAGTATTTAAAAATGTGTACCTAGTTTCCTTCTCAGAAAACCAGGAGATCTTCTCCATTACTGACATGGAAATGCTTATTCTTATCTTTAAATTCCCTGATTTTACATTCTCTGCAGACAGGCTCTAAATGTTTTGTGTTGCTGACACAATCCCTCAGTTACAAGTGAGCCCTCATAGCCCTCATGTTTTCTCACTGCTGTTTGGCCTAAGATGACCTCATTTATGTCTTATAGAGGAGAAAGGCCAGGATCACAGAAAAACTCAGTTAATCTGGGGAAAAAGAATCACATTCTTACTCCCCACCCTCGCCCCAAAGCACACAGCCCAGAAAATAATCTCATCTCCAGAAAATAATGACTAAAGCAGTTACAAAAGTAAAATCCTAAGTCCCCGAGCAATTTTTTTCTTATGTCATCTTGGTATATAATTCCAGGTACATTTTCCCATGTGTATTCTCTCTCTGAGTAGGTGAGGAGAAACTTGGTCGTTTGCTGGCAGATTACTGAGGACTTGTGCACCCAGGGTGTGTGCAGGAGATGTGGACACTATGATTCCAGGGCAGCAAGGGCTGCCTCCCCTGTGACGGAGCCTGTGCACTGCTTTGTTCTACATCGTCACAGGCCATGGCAAAGCCATCCCATGCCACACTTTACCGGACATGACTAAATAACTACTGTGACATTACTACTACATTGATTTATGAAGGTGTGTGTGTGTGTGTGTGTGTGTGTGTGTGTGTGTGTGTGTGTGTAGCGGGAAAAGAGCTCATAGATTCATAGACGATAATATCTATCATTTTTTTCCTGCATGTTTTGTGAAGGCAATAACAAGCTTGGTCCCTACTAACCAAGGCCTCTAAAATTCAGTGGGAGTAAAAAGTTAAAATTAAACACAAAACTAAGCATTATTTCTTGCCTATCACAGGGAAGGAACTGTGAGCTCCACACTGGCACACCCAGAGCTTGTCTAAGCACCCCAAATTTTTCTGTACCAAAGGGAATAGCTTAGTCAGAGGTGTCTGAGAGCAAAAAGCTACCTTACCTATAATTAAAAAAAAACAACAACACATTTTTCTTCCCAACTAACTCCCTCACTCATTTCCATCTCTAATGATGACACGGAATGCCAGCATATAGATCTAGGAGTATACCCTTTGGAAGAATGCCTGGCTCCTTCCCAAAGAAAGAGGGAAAGAGGTAGGGAGGAGAAATGATCACAGGAGAAGAGAAAGGAAGGAAGGGAAAGAAAGAAAAAAAATGAAATACAAAGAAAAAGGATATCAAACGGTTTCTGCCTCATTATTATTTTTCATTCTTGCCAAAATTGCTTGGCAGAGCCTTAGAGACTGCAGAGCCTGTTCCTTGAAAACCAACTGGATGTCTAGACCGGGCTTAAAGGCATCTCTTTAATTAGAGCCACAGAGACGTTCCTCTTCCCTTTCATCTTGGGCCTTTGTGGGGCTCAGCTCTGGCCCTCGCCATCATATTCTGAAAAGTTATATGTGCCACATCATCATTCAGTTTGTGCATCCAAACAGAAGTCTTGAAGCATTTTTCTTTTGCTTAGGTTGGCACAGCCAGCCCATGGGGTGTGACTTTGCTGCTCTCCCTTGTCCTTTTTTTCCCTCCTCTTAAGCACTTATTACATTAGCATCCTGCTCTGTGCCAGATATGTCTTCACTATAGCATTCGCTTCAGACAACTTTCTTGAAGGGCAGCAACTGTGCTCCCCTCTCTCAAAAGATAAAAACCAGGAAAATATTTGCTGCTCTCTATAGAGTTAGCTTATTTTAAAGGTGACCCAATCGAATTGCAGAGCCTGCTAATGAGTATTTTTAAATGATTTGCAACAATGACTGAAAGTCAGTTAATCTACACAAATTTTTGTGGAGGATCATAAGATGCATTTTGTAGATAAAGTAACAAAACAATAATTGTAACCAACTTCTCAGAGGCCACACAGCAAGTTGGAAGAAAGCCATTTTACGAGCTCAGTTCGTGAATCACTGTTCTGGTCTCCTGACATTATGATATATTTGCTTAGAAGAAATTTAAGAATTAAAATGCAATGGGTCTGTGGGAATAAAAATAATATATAAAAATGTGGACTATATGGCATTTAGTAAAGTTTGATCAAATTATCAAATCAACTATAAAGATATGCAAATTGACTCATAATAGATTGGGTGACTTCAAAGTTATTAGGTGTTAATTATTCATCTTGTATAGCTAATATGTGGGGTCAATTTTAGTTTTTGTTCTTTTTTCCTTTCTGCTGCCAGATTTCTGTTTATATTACTTTAAAATAAGATATAGATGAGGAGGAAATGCAGTATAGCTATAATCTGCTCTTTTTTATCATGTGAAAGTCTTAAATTATAGGCAGCCATGAGGGGTTATGACCCGATTTCAATAATATGAGCTGTATTTGCATATGTAAAGGTACCATGCAATGATAAACTTAGTTAAGGCAACAACACCAATGCTAGTTAGTTCTCTTACAGAACTAAGCTGCTCTTTCCTCTAGTGATCACACAGAATCGATTTGCCAGGTATTCAGAAACCTCAGCAGTAATAATGATCATATCAATATCAATTTATATTAGGGTACTTATTACTTATCAGGCACTGAGTTATTTTATACACATGTCATCTAATTCTTATGATAATCCTAAGGTAGATTTTTCTTTTTTTAAACAAGGAAACATGTTTATCTTGATATCAGCTTCTCAAATCTTTTTCTCAATCTCCCTTCTGCCAGAAACAGACTAAGGATTCAAAACTGGAAGAACTAAAGTACACGGAGGCAAGGGTAATAAATCCACACTGCTGAGTGCCAGAGTCATTCAGATTAGCTTTGTGCTATAGTAGAGCTTCTGACAGCACTGGGTATCTTGAGGTGTCTTGGAAGAAGTAGTTAAACAGCAACTTTAGCAACTTATCACATGATTATAATTTTTACACACACACAATAGATTATCATAGTGCATCTGGCCCAAAGTGCTTGTGGTGATATTAATAATGAGTTAACAACAGAGTCATTTGAGAGACGATAAAATCATCCTGGCCGTGAAAATGCATTGGGAAGGCGAGAGCATTCAGACTATGGGGGAGTCGTTGCCCAGAGTGGTGCCTCTCTGTGACCCAGTCGCTCTAACGAATGTCCTGAGGTACATTTTCTCAATGTCATTTTCCCCACATGATGAAACTGAGCTCAATAACAGTGCCAGAAAGAGGAGAGGCAGCTCTATGTCAGGGCTCTGTCTTTCATTGAGACTGCTTTACCGGCCCCGCCCTCAGCGGAAACTGTGTCTGCCTCCTGGGAAAGGCAGCTGAGAGACTTGTCCAAAGTCACACAGAAAGTAAGAATTTTAAACTAAGTGTGGAACACCAGAAAGATGGGATATTTAGAAAACTCAGACTTCCCTGAATTGAATATCTGAGTTTGGAAATATAAACTGTAATCAATTCTAGTATAAAGTTGCTATTGAGTATTTAAATTTGGAATTGGATCCTAATTCAAGTCCTAGCCCTACTACTTCATTGCTGTGTGACCTTGGACATGGACCTCTCTAAGCTTTAGTTTCTCCATCTGTAAAATAGGACATTATGCCAGTCTCTTTGAGTTGGTATGTGGATTGAGATAATATTGTAAATAGTTTACACCTGTGTCTGGTGCATAATAAGTCTTCAATAAATGTTAATATTACATCTCTGTAATATAAAGTGGAGTTTAAGAATGCCATTGAATTAATTCAACATATTTACTCAGACAGCTTAGCAAAAATTAACCCATTACCTAGATTACCCTGATAGTTACGTGAATGTATGAGTTTACAATTATTATGAGAAGATGGACAGTCATGTCATAATTATCTTCCTTTAGTTTAAAAAGCCTGTGTTAAGCCATGCAAAGAGATTAGGTGTTAGAATTTCAAAAATTAACACTGTAATTTTATAAAACAAATGAAATGTGCTAATTCAATTATATTCACTGTAGACTTTCAAACATCAAATATAAAATGGGCACACTGATTCTGGGGTGGGATTGGATTAGTACACAGAGGTTCAGGTGCAATCTTTCTCTAGAAGAATTTAAGACAGAATAACATTTTTTTTGGTGTATTCACTCAATCATTCTCTCTTTTGTTCACGTAACAAATATTTATCAATTGTTGCTAAGCTATTCTTGGGTGGTGCTGGAGTTACTGGGGTGAATCACAGGAGTTTTTTCCCTGTCCTTGTGGAGTTTACAGTTCGTTTAGGAGGAAGAGGATATTACACTATTAACAAATAACTGATTAATTACAAAGGTGATGAATACTTTCAATGAGAAGTATGTGTCTCTTAGTCACTCAACTACTGGAGGTGACACCAGAAGGAATCTTGAGCTGCTTGTGCTGGATAAGAAATACTTGATGGACCATCTCAGATGTTTGAGTAGAGACGGTGAGCTTGAAATAGATATTCACCATTGGATGGGGTTCCTGCTTGATTCCAAGTGGTGCTCACATAGGAGCCAGACACATGGAGCTCTTCGAGAAGACCAGAAAAAGCAGCCCCATAAATCTGTTACTATAGATAATGTGTAGCCACCCAGGATAAAATGCATCTCAAGGGTGGCTCCATTTTGGAACCTTCACTTGGTCTAATGACAATGTTCCAGCCCTGGGTAAGAGTGCTGCCTTTCACTGAAATTGTTTCTCTGGCTCAGTCCCCAGTAGCAAATGGGTCTGAGTCCTGAGGATTCCTGTTAGAAACAGTACCAATGGAGAAAAAAACGTTAGGCCAAGAAGAGTGGTTTTCATATACAGTCTCCATGAGATATGAAAGCACAAGCTGCATTGCTTGGAGACCAAGGTAATAGTTAACAAAAGGGACTCCAGACTCATGGTCCAAACACACACACACACACACACACACACACACACACACACACACACACATCCCCTCTGGACAGGCCTCAGCATGGCTTTGATATATCTGGAGATCCAACAGTTCAAACAGTGGCCCAAAATGAAGCACTCCACCATCAGGGGAGGCAGTGACCACAGCTTTTACAGTAAGGGGAGAGAACGCCCTTAAAACGTTGTTGTGATGACAGGCTCTTTAGCAGGGTCTGTGGCAAGACAACCTAAATGGCTTCAGGAGCCTTTCTTCACAGGGGATCTGAACCCGGAAGAACAAAGGTGGACCACCAGATAACTGGTTTTCTTGTTCTTGAGCACATTTGAGACCCTTTGTGCAGACTTTTGCAACTAGTTGAGTAGAAGGATTTGTGTCCCTTCTCTTTAAATCCAAGTGGGCTCTGTGACTATTTTGACCCATAGAATATGGTAGACATGATGCTGGGCCAGTTTGGGGCCTAGGCCTTATGTAACTAGAACTTCCACTTTCTTCATTTTCAAAGGCTTGCTCTTGGTGCTCTGAACTGCCATGTAAGAAGTCTGACTACCTTGAGGTCACCATGCTTTGAAAAGCCCATGCTCTCGGAGGATGAGACGTTATGTGGAGAGAGCTGAATGCCAAGAAATCCTGAGGTTCCAAATGTTTGAGTGAAGAAACAACTTTTGAAACAACCTTTGATCGTCCAACTCTCACTGCCCCAGCTGACCATGTGGAACAAAGAGGAAGCAGCCTGCAAGTCTTTCTGGATTCCTGATCCACAATAGGTGAACAAAATAACATGGTTGTTTCAAGCCCCTGCTGTTATTTGCTCCAACTCCAGCTACTCTGTACAGATGGCAATGCATAATACTCAATATACAATACTCAGCTCCAAAGTCTACTGTGGCCCTCAGGATCTCATTCTTGACTGCTTGCTTGATACTTCTTGGAACCTCAAATTGTCCTCTTGGAAACAGAACCTCAGCATATCCAAAATCAAACTCCCCACCCAAAGCTAGTTTCTCTACTTATCTTTCGAACCTCTGTTAATGATAGTCACCCTTGGAGCTTCTTGAATTGCTAGGTCATTCTCTTCTGAAATATCTTTTTTACATGCCCCTCCCATTTCCTTAGTTCTACCCTCGACTCCTGTGATAGCCTGTAATTGGTTTCCCCACCTCATCCCATTTCTCCCAACTATAATCTTTTCCCCACCTCTTTAATCTGCCCCCCTTACTTCCACCCCAACCTATGGATGTTGCCATTTCCCCTTAAGAACTGGATCTCTGAAGGTGGGGCGTCTCCTCCCACACACTTGTGGTGTGCACCCAGGGCCAGGCGCCCCCAGGGATGGTCCATGGTTCCACCTGGGGTGCGAACCCAGGATCTTCTGCATATAAAGCAGATGTGCTAACCACTACACTATGGAGCCACCCCTCCTAACTATAATCTAAACCAGTGTTTTTCTTACTGTGAGTTATAACTGATCAACGAGTTATGAAAATAAATTACAACCAGTACTACTTAAAAGAAAAGGAGAAGAAACAGAAATAGAACAGAACACAAGAGAAAGTATCAGTATTTTGTATTCAGTAAAGGTATTTATCTTATATAATTTTTGTTTCAATTAAAAACATGTTTTAAATATGTATATACTAGTTCACAGTGGCAAATGTATTTCTTACCATGGATTGTGATAAAAAAAAAAGGTGTAAGACTGCTTGTCTGAACTGTCAGACTAATGTTCCTGAAGTACAGTCCTGTTCAAACGTCTTTGATGGCTAACAGCTGCTGATGTAAGAAAGTGCTCCTCTCTCTCTGGGTTCCAAGACCTTCCTGATTTAGTCTAGTCCACTTTCCACTTTATCTCCTACTACTTGCCTTCACAGGCTCCGACCAGAGTGGGCTGTTGTCTGTTCCCTGAACACATCTCATGCTTTCTGTTCTCTGGGTTTTTACTTACATTGCTCCCTTGGCCTGCTCTGACATCTCCACGAACTGACTATTTCAGAGCTCAAGAGGCAGTGTGGCGTGGTGGAAAGGGTAAGACCTCGAAGTCACACCAACCGGAAGAAACTGACTTTAGACTCTGTCACTTATTTTTTGGACAAGTTATGTAATCTGACGACCAAATTTCTTTATCTCCAAAAAGGGACCTTGTAGGGTTGGAGTAAGTATTATATGAGATAACATGCATAATGCATTTAGCATAATGTGTGGCACCCAGTAGCTATCTATGGATGGGAGCCAGTGTCTCCAACATGCCAATGCTATGATATTTATGTTCATAATGATGTGGCTACCACTTATATGGTTATAAGTATAAATAATTAGGACATAATATCAGGTATGTTGGAGATACTCAAATATTAGTTTTTTTCTTTTGTCTTATTCTAAACTTTTTTTCTAATTTGTTTCTATTTCATATTCAGTGATTCTTGTGCTTGTTAGTCTTTCAGTGGACTAGTGGACTTAATACTCCTAGATTAGGGCTCTAAAAAAATTTATCTGGTACCCACTCATAGTTTTTCGTAAAATGGCTTTTACATAGGAAGTGCTGTAAAAAAAAAAAAAAAAAAAAAAAAAAGGAAAGGAAAGGAACTGGAAGCTGAAATGCTTCCACTCTGATTTCTAGCCAGAGAAAAGTTCTACATCTGTGGGTGAATCCTGCGTCAACCAGCTGAGAGTGAATTCTGACTCTTCATTTTAATTTTGTTCTGAACTCCAGGATGGTGGCATGTATATAACCACAAGCACCTCTTCTCAGAGTAGGTTGTGGCATTACAACTTGCCTTGGAGAGAGGCTATGAAGATCAAATCTATAAATTCTGTGAGGTACTTTAGGAAAGTGAGTATAAAAGTAAAAAGCCAGAATCTGAAACTAGTTATTTTAGGGGAAAAAAGGAGCTATCAAATCTTGAAAAGTTGGAGTGAGTCAAATACACCAAGGATCAAAAATGCAAATCCCAGGACTGCACTTACTCACTTCTCCTTAGTGAATGCTCTTTTCCTCCTAATCTATTATGCTAATACTTATGCCACATTTTATGAGGCCAACGTGAAAACTAATCAGTCTCTATTGTAACTAAGCCTGTTTAGCTGACACATGACACCCAAACGGATTTCTAGCCCTATCTGCTGGGAGGTGATGAATAATGAGGTAATCACAAAGGATTGTCTCACCAGGGCACTTTGTGAAGAGGTGGCAAAACAGGCTTTGGATCTGAAGTTTTAACCCCTTTTTACTGGACATCTGGTGCTGCAAATACTGCTTGTGACGAGGCTGTTGTAATCCTGACACACATCTGGGCCCACTCCTGTGACACTATTTCAGTGAATTTTGCAGTGCGGAAAAACATGTAGCTGCCTGCCGAACTCTACTCTAAGAATCTTCGGGATTCCAATTGGCTCTTCACATTTCTGTGGCTCTGTAATCACCCACTGGCAATAGTTTTTATTTAATGGCTTCAGTGCATTTGAGATGGCCTTTGTATTTTAAGTACTAGAGAAGGAGGGGCCCAGTAACTTGTTGACCTAGAGAAGGTGGTGGAAGGAAGCCAACTATAGTTTGAGAATTAGCAAGCAAGAGATGCACTTAATACAGTGCCAGCATCAAAATGAACAAGAACAGAAGCAACTGTGTCACTTTCTATTAATGCTAACAGACTTAAGACACAAAGAGAAAATCCGAATCTGTAAAGTGACAATGATTTGTGCTTAACTACCTATTAATTTATTTTTAATAAAATGACTATTAAAATGATTTGTGACTCATTAAAAAAAGAGTAGCACTATATGTCTGATTTTGACTCCACTGTCACCTCTTCTAACTTACCCAAGCTTTCTAATTGTGGCTGTGGCATCTCAACTACATCTGAATCCCTCTGGTTGGCGTAATAAGAAACAAATTGCTTTCAGCTGACACAAAGTTGCTTTCAGACAGACCTGGGTTCAAATATCTCCAGGTTCTTATGACAACGGGATGATTACTGAACTGCTCTAAACCTTAGCTTCCATGTCTGTAAAATGAAATAGTAACAGAAGCCATATTTTAGGGTCGTTTAGAAGATCAAATGAGCAATGCAAGTACATGGCTAACAGAATATGCTAAGTACCCAATAAATGAGAGCTACTGTTATAATTTTTTGAGGCGATAAAAATCCATGTGCTACATTGTCTTTATTCTATATTTCCTTCATAAAACAATATGATGGTGCTTGATGCAATGTCATCATTGGTGTCTTTGCAACTGAAGATAAGAGAAACATAGATGTTACTAATATGTTTGGGTAACACCGATTTATCTCAAAGTGTTACAGTGGGGCTCTCGATCATGCAACTCACATTTCTTTGTCTTTGTTTTCTATCTTGGTTCTTCTTAACATCTTCATATTTTTAACAATTACAAATTATTCCTTTCTCTGGGAATGGTCAGGGCAGGCATATGTCCTCCCTTTCCCTTCGATGTTCTCATGAATTTTCTTTTCTTTTTTTAAACCATGTCACTTAGGTACAATTGACACACAGAAAGCCATATATATTTGAGGTATACAAATATATGCCATAAATATATTGATTACCTCCAAAAATTCCTTTGTGCCCTCTTTATGTTTATTTTTTAAAAGTTTTCAATAGCCCTTCAAGTATTACTGTTTCTAAAAAGTTTTGAAAGCCATTCATAATTTAGAATGTTTTTATGTATCAGCATTGGAAAAAGATTTTAAAGTAACTAGTGATTCTAAAACAGAGCTAATTATCTAAAAATCCCAAAGAGAATCTACCTTTAACACATTATTTCCATACTATCCAAATGCTTAACAAGAATGGTAATCTATTTTTGGATGGCCAGTGTTTACATATTTCTTCTCCCAAGGGTATATTATAATTTTTAAACCTCCCTTAGTTGCTTAAAATTTCCCTTTAAAATATATAGATCCATGTTCATGACAAGAAAACTGAAGAAATCTCTCAGCATATGAGGTTTCTAGTGGCACCAAAATACTTGCATTGTTGTGTCCTTTCTATTTTTATATTTCTTTAATTAAGACTTCTTACTCTGACTCTTCCAGGGTGACCCTTGTTTTCTACCTTATTTAGTGGCACTTCTTCACAGGACCTGGAATATTTGAAGGATGAATGACCTACATTTCCTGTCAAGTCAGAGACATCGGCATCTGAACACAGCAGCCACACGTTTTCAGAGAGCTGCCTAGAATCCATCCCTACCCGAGGTTAGGGGCTCTAGTCTAGACATAGCTCGTCTCTAAGACTGAGACCTGAAGGATTGCCCTGCTTTGGTTTATATCTATTTCAGAAAGCATTACACTATGTATACACAGCATTTGTTGTTGATTATTTATGATTTCTGGTGATTTCTAGAAAACGTTTGACATTCTACTGTTGGTGAGGCATATAATCCCCTATTATAACTGTTTCTATGAGGAAATCAGATTTGACCTACATCTTTTTTACTTACATTACCCTTACTGGGAACATAGGTAGATTTAGAGGCTGCCTGTACTTCATTTGCCATATGTAATTATGTTAAATAGATAGTCAGTCTTAAAAATTTATTGGCTATATTCTACAACTCTTGTAACCCTCATGAGTTTCCACATATCTGTCTTTTAGATGTTATTTAGATATTCTGATGCCTACCTTCTGTTCTCATGTAATACTAGGCTACTTCTCTTCCTTATCAAGGAAGTCTAAATGTAAAGGGCCTCCTGGGGATCAGGTCTAAGATGCTGCATCCTGACTCCATGGTGCAGTAACTGATATGTCAACATTCCACTGGGGTAACAACAGGTGAAGATGTAGGTTTTTAAGAATAAGCTCTTGTAAACTCAAGTTTTGTTGTCTGACAGACAGCCCATCTGGTCTTCAGCCTAACTGCTGTATTTAAATATTTAATATGCTTAAAATTATTGCCTAATATATCTCTTAATTAGTAAATCTTGGCATTCCTCAAGTACTATTGTGAGTCTTACAAAAACAGAAATACTACAACTAAAAAAAGGAAAAGATACAAAATAAATCACTGATTCAATCTTATTTTTGTAATTGTCATTTTTGGATGAGAGCCAAAAATAGATTTTTTTTGATGTGGCTTATGAATGCAAAGTACAATTCCCTCCATTGTTATCAGAACAAAGATCACTTACTTTGAATGGCTCAAGATATGTAAACACAGCTGGTCCAATAAATAGCCTGAGTGGCAATGAAACACACTGCCACAGTAGAGCTGGGTTCAGGTGTGACCTGAGGACTCAGATACTCTTGTGCAAAAAGCCCAGAGGCCATAACTATGTCAGTTTCTAATTGAGAGCAAAAATTTGTGCCCTCTAGAGAAGTTTCTCCCTTGCTGAAACTTAGAACTACATATAGCCTTTTACAGTTCCCAGATCAGCAAAATTGCAAAAAAAAATTTAAAAATGGGTGAGGGGTCTTACATAAAGCTCTCAACTTTTAATCTTGCCAAATGAGAAATATTTAAAAAACCCTACTAGTTATGATCTCTATCATTTTATTAAAAAGGACATTTCGACATAAAAAAATAAAGAATATCTCTTTTAATTGAATTCATTTAAGCTTTACAAAAACTCTATCTTCTTGTTTTGCAGTGTACTGGAGAACACTTAATTACACACAGTGTGCTGTTGGGGTCCATCCTGTCTGACAAGTGCTGATTACTGATGCACAGAAGTCTAAGTTCACAGGCAAAGTCTGCTGGGGCACCATTTTCCTCAGGGTCACATCATGGGAGAGCTTGCCCAAACTAAGATGCCACATTCCCAGAATGTGTCACTTCAAGGCCATAGCTTGGCCACAAAGCACTGCTCACAGGCCACATGGGCTCTTTCAGGAGCAAGTCATGCCACTGTGAGCCTTCTCGAGAGGTGAGAAGAGAGAACTCTGGCAGCTGGGCACTCAGCAGCCATACTTCTACTGTATCAGAATCAGAGCAAGGGATGCTTCTTTGGTATTTCGAAATCTCATCCAGACCATCCAAACTACATGTTTGGAAATTCTTGATATTTACAAGAGATAAATACTGAGACATAAAAACAACTTCAAATTTTTGAATATGGAGATATTTGCACAGTCTCCTCACTTTTTAAAAAATTAGATTTTTTTTGAAACGTATGTATTTCCAAAACATATCTTCCCAAACCAAGCAAAACTTTTTGAAAGATTTACTCATTATATCTTTTTATCTTTGATATGATCACTATTTTTCTTTTTCAAAAAACCAAGTTTTAATCACCCTAAGAGTTACTGCCTGGGTTGGGATCAGAGAACAAAAACATCTGATTGGAGAGGGATGCTGAGTGGCTGACTAGGCTAACTCACTAGCTCCTCAATCACTCCCTAAAGCTGGCTTCAAAGTACATGTGATTCAAATTTGAACCTCAGCAAAACTGCCAATTAACACATCACAAACCTTCATGGTCGATTGCAAATATTCAAAACCTAGAGTGTTAAATCTGTGAATACTGAGGGTCTCCTGCATAGTTCTCTGGCAGTTCAGCGTTACATAACTTAAAGTGAGAAACCCACACTGTTTTTGGGAATGGTAACAATCACTCACTACATCTTCCTTTGTTGCGATTCAAAGCACACTAAGATAAAAGCAAAAAATATTTTAAAAAACGAACATACCAACTGCCTACGTGAATCTCTCTTGTTGTCATTATGTACTGGCCTGGCCGTAAATGGATATTATGAATTAAAATATTGGGAGACCACTGAAAACGAGAAAAAAAGCTGGTTAAAGGTCTCTTTATTGTTGAAGTACTATGCTGAAGAAAATATATCTCACATTTACCAGCATTCTTGAGGATTTCATGTTCTTTCAAAATAAACTTAAAATACTTTGTCTGGTTGCATGCATGATGACAGATATGGAGAAGGAAAAAAATCACCAGCCACTGGGTGGCTAAACAACAATGTGGAATGTTTGTGTCTTCTCAGTTGTGAGTGATGAGTTAGTGCCCCCAGACACTGCTGTGATACACGGCTCACCATCTAAGGTGCTCATATCACCAAATTAAAATTCATCTGGAAAGACCCCCTAATGGACCTAAGAGCGGTAAGTCAGAAATAGAATATGTGATAGAACGAGACTATGTGCTTGGCTCATCCTCAGATTTCACTGGTCTCAGAGAGAATATAATAGAAACTTTAGAAGTCAAAGCAACATACATTTATTAAGTATCTGAAATCTAGAACTATGTTTTGAATAAGTTTTACAAGAAGAAAAATAAATAGTCCCTGTCCTAGAGTGCAAAATCTCATTGTGTTGACAAGAAGTAGCATACTAATAGCAAATATAACCAACATATATTGAATGCCTACCAGATGCCCATTGCTGTGCAATTTCATTTAATCCTCATGATAATCCTATGTGGAAAGTTCTAAGGTTGTCAACAGGCAATAGATGAGAACGCTGAAGCTTAGAGAGATTAAGTAACTTACTTAACCGAGACTCTCTGACTCTAAAGCACATGCTCTTAACCATTACGTTACGCATGCATACATATGCACATACATATGTGCAGATATACCTACATACATACATGACAGTAGGGAAAAACAGAATTATAACAAGTTTAAGGTTCAATGGTATTCATTGATGCTTTACATAATGAATAGATGAATTATATTAAATGTCTATTTGGTGGACATTTGTAGATGTCATGAATTAATATGCTTGCCTTGACTGAGCAAGTGAGGGGAATACCCAGCTATCAGCTCAAATTCCTTCTATCCTCCATGGAAGGAATTTCTAGGAGTGCTTTCTTTGTATTCCTCTAACAGCACACGTACCTTTTGCCATTTATTATAGTGATTTATGTAGGTATTATAATTCTTTACTAGACTGAAAGCTCTTGAACAAAAAGGGTTTGGTTGCTTTCTTAATATTCAGCAAGTGTTTTATATATAGTAGGACTTTGACATTTATAAATTCTAACAGTCTAATCAATTATTCAGCAGGTATAGAGAACGGTCACCTAACATTTGCTCTTGATTTCTTTGATTATATTGTTAGTTTCTACAAATTGCTTTGGCTTGCATGTTAGCAGATATTATGACCTACGACATTGGAGAAAATCTTTTAAAAGCAGACAAAAAAATGTTTTTCTCAGTATTTTTCTTGATATTACTTCAGGTAAAGCCAGGAAGAGGGAAAGAACTAATAGTTTGTTAGACAGATTTTGATGGCAATCTATCCCCGATTCAAAATTTTAAAGTGAACAGAAGTCTCAATACCCATCTTACTAACACAAGTTATTTTAGAGTCTAGTTTTAAATGAAAAACAAAATGGTATAATAAGAACTCAGATTATCTGTTGGCTTTTGACTAATTCCAGAAACCTTTCTTTCCTTAGTAATATAAGTTGTGTCAACGCTCCTGTCATCTTATTTAAATAAATTGTTACAAATTAAAAGGAAAAGCTGGTGTTTCTATTTTATAAATAACCGGTATTTAAAATATTTAATAAAAATATAAAATAATTTAAAATTGAGTCCCCTAAAAAAATAAAAATAAAATAAAATAAAATAAAATAAAATAAAATTGAGTTCCCCATGGTACTGATGTACAATATTGTTTTAATCACCTTTGCAGTATAATATTAACACAAATAACAACAGTATTCATGTATTTCGTTCTTACCATTCATGAGATTTTACTCCCCTCACTCGAGTTACATATGAAGCATTCCATAATTGCTCATTTCCAAAGAACTGTTTGAGTAGAAAAACTAATTCCCATAGGACATGTAAAAAAGCAGTATTTAGTGAATACTTAGTGAAATACTTAGTATTTTGAGAATACTTAGTGAAAGGTAAATGACTGCCACTCAGGAAATCAGCTGTGGAAGAAGGAAAGGATCAAAACTCAGTCTTATGTTTAAAGTCTGGTTTCCAGAAAACTTAGATTCATCCCCAGGAGCTACACATAAGAACATATTAAGTTAACCAAGGATGTGAAGGCTTCATAGCCCTCTAAAAAAGATCTTTTCCCAGCTATTTTATATAATTTTACAAATTAACAAATATTTAAAAGTTTTGCAAGTAAAAAACAGTCAACTCTGGCTGTGAAAAAAGAGATACTGGTTTCAGTGTTGGGCTGCAGGAATATGCTAAGTAAGGGGTTCTACACTGCAGAAGTCATTGAAAGGCTTTGAAAGACTGTATGTGCATCAAACCCAACGAAATAAAAAAATACTTCTCTATTTCATAACCAAACAATCATTTGGTTGGACATTTCTTTACCATCCTTAAGCAGATGGGTACTCATCTGCTTTCTTCCCCATTGTTCAGGGCCAGTTGCCCACAATTAGTGAAGATCTAAATTCTTTTACTTTGCACTCCTCAATACTAGCCATCATATTTAACAGGCCTCCCACCTCACCAAACACTCAGCTCAATATTTCTTTGATTTTTTAATTTTAAAATTCTTTAACATCATTTCAATTTAGCAACCTATTCCCACGGCCTGGGTATTGCATCACCTGGAATTGAGACACTTTGAGACACTAAGTGCCACCAGCAATTTTTCTGCCCTTGCCCTGCCCCTCTCATTGCCTTGGTTTAATAATATATGCCTTTCAACCTCATCTGAACCGCTCCACTCACCCCAGTCTATCAGAACTTCTCTTGGATTTTCCTCTTTCCTTATTCTCAATATATCTTTTTTTTCCAATCATACTCAATTCACCATTTTTTAAAAATTCCAATCAATTGCTTTTTTTTTGGCCCTATCCTCAGGTTCTAGCACACTTGAAAATATCACATGACCTGAAGTTTAGTGCTACCCCAAATGTATGGTGCCCAATGTCAACTGGGAGCTCAAAATGACTCTTGACAGTTCTGCTACGAGTTCCTGGTCTTTTCTCTTTTCTTTTCTCGCAGGTGCTATTTCTAACCTTCACACCACATTTTTCAAGTTCCCTCTCCATTCTCAGCAGATAATCTTACCTTCTACTTCACAGAGTAAATAGTGGTTATCAGGGAGGACATCTGTCAACATCCAGCTCCCCTCCTCCAAATCTATTTACCTTTGCACATCCTGTCTCAGAGAACTAGATATAACTCTCCTGTTAGAGTGTATTTCTTTACCAATATCATCAGCTTATCATGCCTCCTTAGAGGTTTCGATCTGCCAAAGATTCCTTTTCTCACCTAAAACCTAGCTTAAGTCCCTTTCATCTTAAAACAAACAAACAAAAAAACAAACAATAAAACATGAAACAACAACAACAATAAAATACAAAACAAACATAACAACAACAAAAACCTTAATGAGTTGTATAGTGGCCATAAAGAGATGTCAAAATCTTCACCCTTGATACCTGTGAACATGACCTTATATAAAAATAGAACCTTTGCACATATAAATTAAAGGATCTTGAGATGAGATCATCCTGGATTATGGTAGGCCCTAAATCTAATAATGGGTGTTCTTATATAAAAGACAGGAAATGAGATGATACACAGAGATGGTATCCTGTGAAGATGGAGGCAGAAACTGGAGTAATCCTGCCAGAAAACAAGGAATGAATACCAAGGATTGCCTTTGGCCACTGGGAGCTAGGAGAGAGGCGTGCAACCAATTCTCTGGAGCATACAGAAGGAACCAACTCTGTGGACACCTTGAGTTTAGATTTCTGGCTTTCAGACTGTAAGAGAATACATTTCTAACGTTTTAAGTCATGTGCTTTGTGGTAATTTGTTATAGCAGCCTTAGAAAACTAATACACTCTCCATTCTAGTAGCCTCTCTACTTTCAATAATTTCATTTTTTTTATTCCTTTTAAACAGTCTCTACTAATTATATTCTGTTCCTGTTTGTTTGTTTGTTTCTTTTTTACCCTGGCTGTAATGCTGAAATTGCATTCCCAAAGTAATTATCTTGCAATAGCCACATTAGATGGGAAATCCCATTCCTTATCTCAGGGAGCTGTCTGCTGCATTTCACACATGATGTGTCCTCGTTGTTTACAATGCTCTTCTCTCTTGGCTCCCATGATATCCTCCTTTCCTGGGGTACTTTCTACATTTCTGAGTGCGCCTTCAAGGTCCCTTCAGTGGACTCACTTCCCTTCTTGTCTTAAATTTCAGAGTACTCAGGTTTCTTCCTAGGCCTTCTTATCACTCTCCATCTCCCACAAATATCTCACATCTAATCTCCCCTCCCCAATCTTATAATAAATACTAATGTTGGAAGAGGATGGTGTGTAGAACGACTAATACTTAAAAACCCCTTTGAGCTTCAGTTTCCTCCTTTATCTTATGATGAGGCCACCAACTTACAGGACTGCACACAGGCACTAAAAGTACATAATACAGTGGATACTCAACATAAATTATTAGTCCCTTCCCCTTTCCATATCTTTAGTTCATATGTTCATTCATTCACTCCAGATATTGAGCACTACCATGAACAGTCCTATTCTAGGTACCCTAGACAGATAAAGTAGTTTATAGTCTAGTGAAAGAAAAAGAAAATTGACTTATAAATACAAAAGAGTATTTCAGGCAGTGATGACTTCTATAAAGGAAAAGCAAATAGACTGATGTCTTAGAAATGATCAGAAGGGGCTTACCTTAGTTAGAGTGGTCAGGGAATATTGCTTTGGAAAGGCTACATGTGAGCTGAATACCGAATGATGAGAAGCCAGCCCTGCAAAGAGCTGGGAGAAAGAATATTTTAGCTAGAAGTTGCAAGTGCAAAGGAATAAGGTAGGGGTGAGCTTGGTGGGGTTGAGAGTAAAAAGGAGGCCACTGTGTCTGGAGCTTAGTGAGCAAGGAAAGGCCACAGTCTTTCATCTGGGTGATTGTGATCACTTCCTAAAGGAGCTGTCCTCGTTTGGTCTCTTTCTAAGATGAAACCTTCCTATTGTTGCCTGAGAATAAGAATAATAGATAACATTCATGGAACATATTAAATGTATCAGACACTGAGATCTTTATACACATTGAACAATTTAATTACATCAGCCCCTGAGGTAGGTATCATTATCTATTATCTCCACTTAACAGATGGGAAAATAAGACACCAAGAGATTAAGTAACCTGCATGAGTCTCAAGGATGGTATGTGATGGAGCTGGGATCTGAACCTAAGAAGGGGGATTTGAATGTAAATCTAGATATGTCATTCTTCTGTCTTAAATTCTTCAGTGGTTCTCCAGGACTTTTAGGATTAGAGTTTGAGCTATTTCATCATCTGCCTCTGTCTCCCTTCCCAGCTTTGACATGCCCACTGACTATCCTTGGCATGTATCCTGTCCTCTGGACACACCAGATCACTTGCTGTCCTTTATTCCAGAACACTTCACCTAACTTTCTACCTGTGGAGACATCTTTCACTGCCATCATCATCAATTAATGTATCTTCCCCCTGACTAGACCAGGAATGGCTTAGAGGTGAACACTGTCAGATTTACATTTTTATCCCAGCATTTAACACAGTACCAAACACATAGTAGACTCACTGAAATGATAGACAATGGGATAAAAAAGAGGTGGTACATATACACAATGGAATATTACTTGGCCATAAAAATAATCAAATCTTATCATTTGCAACATCATGAATGGACCCAGAGGGCATTATGCTAAGTGAAGTAAGTCAGAGAAAGACAAATACCATATGATTTCACTTATATGTGAAATCTAAAAAATGAACAAACAAAACAGAAACAACTTATAGATACAGAGAACAAATTGATGGTTGCCAGATGAGAGGGGGACTGAGGGTTTGAGTGAAAAAGGTGAAAGGGATTAAGAAGTACAAATTGTCAGTTATAAAAACAGTTATGGGGATGGATGTAAAGTATAGCACAGAGAATATAGTCAATAATGTAATAACTATGTTTGGTGTCAGGTGAGTGCTAGACTTATTGGGTGATCACTTTGTAAGTTATATAAATGTCTGACCACATGTTGCACACCTGAAACTAATATAAACATTGTATGTCAAATGTAATTGAAAAACAATTTTTAATAAATAAAAACACTGTTGAATAAATGAATGAAGGGCAGTGAGAGGCCCCCATATTTTGAGCCAGGAACTGAGCTAAGCTTTTACATATTGTTATGAAATGAATGTTTGTATCCCTCCCAAACTCCTATTTGAAGCCTCAACACCCACCTGATGTAATGACATTTGGAGATAGGTCTTTAGAGAGGTAATCAGGGTTAAACGCGATCATAGGGGTGGGACCCTAATTCGAGGAGACTGGGTCCTTAGAAGGAGGAGACACCAGGGGAGCTCAATATCTGTGTGTGCACAGAGGGACAGCCATGTGAGGATATGCTGAGAAAGTGGCCTTCTACCAACCTGCAAGAGAGCTCTTGCCAGAAACCAACTTTGCTGGCATCTTGAGCCCAGACTTCCAGCCTCCAGAACTGTGAGAAAAAAGAAATTGCTGTTGTTTAAGCCATCTAATCTGTGATATTTTGTTATGGCAGCTGGAGCATATGAATACATATATACTTTTCAATTTTATGTTCATGATCACCTGCCAAGATAGGTACCTCCTATTTTCAGAAGGAGAAATGGAAGAGTATAGAGAATAACATGCATTTGGTTTCACACGGTGGAATAGCCATGCTTTAAACCTAAGTTATCTGAATGAAATGCTAGGAAACAAGAAAAGTAGAAGTGTCTGTCCTCTGAGACCTTAAAAATCAGCTTTAGGGACGTGACTAAAATACCTGAATAAGACTGTGTAGGCAATGCCCAAATCTCTCTCTTAATTTTCTGTTCTGTGCTGACGACCTAGCGGACAAGTCCATTTTGGTGTCTCCTTTCACCCTCCCTCTCTCCCAAGAGCTTTCTTTGCTCTCAGAGGCCAACATCTCTCTCTTCATCACCTCAGGAGAAGCCCTTTGGGAAAACATAGCTGATTCATTTCTGTCTTTGATGACTTCATCCCTGCTACCCCCACCACTGCCCAAGTCCCATAAGTTCCTTCTTCCTGATGTTCCTTCATCTGGCTCCTCCCTCATTTCCCCAGCACCTGCACCTACCACAGCCCATATGACCTCTTTCCTGGCTGACTGCAAAAGCCTCCAAACCTGTAGTTCTGCCTTCAGCTCCACCCAATCAAACACTTCATGTGGGGTTAAGTTTAGTTCTCATTAAGACCCAATAGCATTGCAGGCAGATGCAGCACCCTAACATTTGCGTTATATTTCCTAACAGCAACTGTGGTTCTAACATTATTTTTTTTTTCCCTGCTGTCAAGGACTCTTTTGAGAAACAACGAAGACTGTGGACTTTCCCCCAGAGAAACACACGTACACACACAAAAAAACTGGCTGACAGCTTCATACCTCTGGAATCCTAGGAACCCTAAGTTAAGATCCCTGTTCTCTGAACAGTGATCACCAGGCCAGCAGAAGGTCATTGTGTGTGCACCCCACTTCCCGCTCTCAACCCCAGTGAATGTAACTGAAAAGCTACTTTGTGTATAAAGGTTAGGAAAAGCAGAAGTGATTTAGCAAGGCTCAGTTAAGGTGGGGCTTGATCTAGATTTTCATGTGTAGAATTGAATTAGAGGAGGGAAAGGGGTATTCAAGGCAGGAGAAAAAGCATGAATAAAGGTATAATGTGGAAGACATCAAGGCAACCCACTTGAAAAAATGGAAGAGATGCTTGAGAGGAGTGAAAAGTGTGTAGAAGTGTAAAGTCTTATCAAATCTGACTTGGCACAGAGGACAGTGAGGAGCCTGTGTAAGTTTCTGGCAGAGGAAAGATGTGATGATAGTTATGATCAGACAAGTGGACACAGAATAGAAGAAAGAAGGGAACAGGTAACAGACAGACTGGTAAAAGTGGCTATAATGGTAGAAGTGGGAATGATGAGGTAGAGAAGAACTGAAAGAATAATCCAGAAGAACCAGGAATTGGTGAAGGATACACTAAGGGATCTAGGATTGGAATGAGTCTGGGAGATGAAAGGACCAATGGGGCAGAACCATCGGTGGCATCTTCCTCACCAGCTGGTGTGCTGTGCACCACACTGAAACCACCACTGTCTGTCCCTTTATCAACGTATAGTCTAACCCAGACACCAGTGTATGTATCCAACATACTTCCCAGAAAACCTACAGTCTATTCTACCAAATTGTATTAAGTGAAATAAATACATGAGTAATATTCCTAAGATATACGTAAAAATGCCCACATTGAAAACATCTCAGAGGACAGTGCCCTGAACAGAACCTACTTTTAATGCAACAGCATCCAGTCATTAGTCATGTTTTCATTCTCCTACCCAAAGCATTCTCAACAATAGCAGCATTAATAATGCCCACTAGCATTTGTATCGGCTTTGCATAGCTCCACTTCACTTTCTAAAGAAGGCATGCCCAGAGTTTTCAATCTTGGCATCATCTAAAGTACACAGTTTGCATCTAAGGATGCTCTGACAAGAGACAGTCACTCATCACAAGCTTTTGGATAGGCACAAAAAGTGTATTTGAGCAGCAGCAACAGTAGCAATGCTCACCCAGGTTCCCCACACACATCAAAATTACCGTCCAGGACCAAGCTGTGTGTATGTGCACCTGGTAACAGCTGCAAGCAGAAGCTAAGTGGCTAGGTAACTTGATTGACTCCGGGATGATGCAAAGTATGAAAAATGTCTAAAACATTCTCCATTGTGCTCAATCATTTTAAATTAAACTGGGAATAAATTTTAATTTGGGGTAGGGTAGGATGGGGAGATTAACTCACTTTCACCTTGTATCTTAAAGTATTGAGTTCTAATTGTTCAGAAGGAGATCAAATTCCATAAAGACACATTCGAACTACCTTTGGACCAGGTGCAGTCTTAACATTAGAATGGAGGACCAAAGGTGTCTGGAACTAGCCCTAAACTGGAGAAGGAATCAGTGTAAATTAATGCAAATGAGGAACCACAGCCTGGGTTCTGTACCCAACCTCCCACCCCCAGAGACCTCACCAGTCAGTGAAGTACACTGCCCAAACTTGTGTTTCTGCGATGAGTAAATTTTTTAAAATTAAAAAAATATATGAAAGAAAATTTAAAAACTTTGACATTCTTTTCACTTTTTTTTTTAGTTGTTGCTAAAAGTCTCCCTGCACCATCCAAAATGATTACTCAGGTTGTCAGATACTTTGTTGATAAAAGTTATTTGTCTTTAGCAGAGAAGCCCAGGCACCATAAATGAGCTCTTAATGACAGATTTGAGAAATGTTTAAGTCAAGCTGTGGTTTGGGGCATTTTCCAGCACAGAATTCAGTAGACACATTTGATGACCTTGACTATTAACACAAGAGATAGTGTTTTACAGACTCACAGATACAGAGGACAATCTGGTGACTGCCAGAAGGAAGGGGGTTTTGAGGGACTGGGAGAAAAAGGTAAAGAGTTGAAGAAGTATAAAGTAATAGTTAAAAATAATCATGAGGATGTAGAGTACAGCATAGAGAAAATAGTCAATAGTATTGTGATGGCTATGTGTAGAGACAGATGGGTGATAGAGTAATCAGGGGGACCATTTCATAAACTATATAATGTTCAGTATATCTGAAACTAATAAAAAATAAAATAAAACAGTTATAATGACAAGAGTGAGAAAGAGATAGCATTTTAAATCAGGCTTTGTTATACAAGACATTCAGTAGTTCCTGAGAGAAACTTACACATTCATGCAGTTGAGATGACCCACGTGCTATCAGATTGCTGATCCTGGCCACTCTCGTTCTCTGGTTGGAGAGATCTTGAGAGTTAGTTCATTGGTGGCACTGGTTCTATGGGAGAGTGGCCTGGGAACTCTCTTAAGCATCACATAGTCTTTTCTAGAATGAACCTCACCTCCCCAGTTTTAGCTTTTAGGCCAATCATAATCTCAGGGTTTGAGAGAGCTACACTGGGTTGGTGGCAGTAATCTCAGGATGGGAGCATGTGTCCCTTCTTTTTAGGAACAGACCTGTAAGCTAAAGCCAACCAGACAACTTCTGGACATAAGAGTGGGAGTATTAAGTAAGAGACCAAACTGGATGGGTTCAGCTTTGTCTCTCTCTTCCGTCCAGAAAAGTGGAGGAAAGGTGGGAATAAAAGCATCTATTGAGCAGTTATCATGTGCCACTTGCTATCTTACCCCACAAGTCTGCTGTCATGATTCCCACTTTAAAGATATGGAATTCCAGGGTTCTGTGTACTACTATATACATTTGGCAGTTTGCGTTTTAAAACTGTTCTATGTAGGAAGCAAAGAGGTGCAACATTGGAACTGATAGCTAAAATGAATTAATATTGGGTGCTCTGTAAATGTCATCTATCTTTATTATTCCTCGGCGTGCGAGATTCTTAGGAAAAGTGATAGCCAGGGAATGGTGGTCCAACACTGTGTCTCAGTGAATTACTGTACCCTCATGGGGTACAAAATTGGCTCAAGAACATGTGATCAGTCCCCCTAAAGGAACTGATCAAGGAAGTCCATTTAAGACCTGACCAGCCCTCTCTGACACGTAGGTGGGTGCTCACGAATGAAGCAGAGTAAGCCACATGCTCCTGGGCTGCTTCACTCTTTCCCATGGAATTCTGATTCTGTTTGAGTCCTGGGTTTGACAACAAAACCAAACTAACCAAACCAACGAGCAAACAAAAAATACGTTTGTTGGATTTCTCAACTTGTGTCTAATAGTCTGACACATCCCTCTGCCAGTCCTCTAGAAAGTAAGCTTGCTGTGTCCGACTTTCTGCAAGTGAAAAGTAGAGATGTATATATTTTCTCTCATCTACCCCAGGGGATGGTGGGAGGATTATTGAGACAATAGCAATAAAGCTATTTGAGCTTCTTATCCAAAGGTGCTACCGGAATACAAATTATTATTAGCCTTACCATTGTTACGCGGTTTAAAACTACAAGATGAAAAACGGGGCCTATAGATCACTGTGTCAGCATCCTACATAACTTAAGTTCAATTTGAAGATGGTTGTCTTTGCATGCTCAGGTCCTATATTAAAGCATTCTTTTGCTGAAAGCACATTCAAGGGGCCAGATGTAGTCACCCTACAAGAAGAATAATGAAGGTGCAAGAACAGACATGCACAGGTAACACCTGTGGAAAATGGATGTTTGAGCTCTCATTTCTGTAATGCATGTTTATATTACAAAGTCCCACCGTGGTGAAATTGGGGAGCTCTTACAAGTCTTTATTAAATGCTTAATGCACAGATTATGTGACCTGAGACCAGCTAGAAACAGATACTGAAATTTTGCTTTGATAATTGAAGCGTTTTGATAGAAACTAAAAATGTGGTATCACTGAACAGACTTTACTGGGGACAAATAAGATATTTCTAGTCATTTAAGACCCTGCCCATGGGTTTGATCCTTGGGAGGCACCCTGGTGCATAGGCAAAGCACGGGCCCTGGAATCAGACACGCCTGGATTTATTTATTAGCTGTGGGACCTAGGGCACCTTGGTTTCGACCTATAAAATGGGGACAATAAAAATCTACCTCAAAGGTTGTTGTGAATATCACATAATGTAATGTGTATAAAGAACCCAGCACCAGAGTAGGCACTCATTAAAGATTATTCCTGTTCCCTGCTGTTTGGCACGTTTCAAGCACCTATACTGTTCTTCAAATACAATCGCTATGCTAGCATTTCTTTTTAAACCTATTTTTGAATAGTTGAATCTAAATGCTGGGCAACCCAGGGGTGACTTTCTTTTCTATAAATAACTCACTAAAAAAGATACTCAACAATATTCTCCAATTAGGACAGGTCTATTCAGAGCAGGCTGATTAGACGAACTCTATTAGAAAACTAATCATGAGAAGCACCTCTAAATGAATTCCGGAATATTCCTAATTTGTGTCTAAATTCCCAGGGGCATCATTTTGTAGGCAGAGCTTAAAATTTTAGGTAGTTTAATACCTCCAACAATTTCTCTGCAAAGTTCTTCCTCTGAGTCATGAGATCATTCTAATTCCTTTCTTTTGGAGCACAGAGGTCCTGTACAATTTACTGTTCCCTTCAGCCTACTGGATGTCCCTGCACTTTAAAATGCCTTGTAAGGGCCATCTAAAAAAGAAAAAAAAAAAAAAGGCATGAAAATGGGGGTGGGGTGAGGTGGGGGAAACTTTGAAAGAGTTTGGCATATCGCCCTGCACCCCAGGCCCCAGCCTCTGTACAGGAAATGTTTTGGGCCTTGGTTTTGGCCTCGGTAGAGGCCCACAGGTTTCACAGCAATTAGAACTGATGGATGTGAGGCCCCCTCACCTCTCTGGCAATTATGAGCCTGTGGTAATAAAATAAACACACGCAGCCACTGTCCTCCACAAGTTTTCTTGTTTGAGGGTTGCAGAATCAACACTGAGAGCCTCGATAATGAAAGCTAGAGCGTCGGGGCAGGTACAGGGGTTGTGTTCTTTAACATTTACTCAGTGGCCTGGGGATGAGCTAGATTCATGCATAATGCTCAGGCACCTGCTCTCAGTAACTTAAAAGCGTTTTGCATTATTTGGCGAGCACAGAGGAGAGGAGAAAAAGAGGAGAGAGGTGATCAAGATAGAACCAATGCAATGGTTCTTCAAATACACTCTCCTTAGAATATCCTGCGAAGCCAAGAAAACTGTGGTGGGGGTGCGGTGGGGAGCAGCCATTTGTGTTAACCATGGATGGGGTCCTCATTTATTATATTTTCTCAGGACTCTCAGCATTAATTTTCCTTTTCTTTACAAAGGGGACAATGGCATTATTTTTAAAAATTACAATAACAAATACGAAAGGTTTTAAAACATACTTAGTATGCCAGTTCTTGAATTTAATTTCCAGATGTTTCAAAACAGATAAGCTTTCTTGAAGAATTTCAAAAATTAATGCTGGAATTGATATTTATGTAGAAAAGATGGAAAGAGTGAATAGATGGCTCATTTTATACTAAATGGAATTAATATTATTCCAAACAACTGTATATATTATGTTAACAAAATAGATGCAAATGTTATGTACAAAATAATAGTAAGTAGAATATCATTTTCTAGAAACTTTCTCTTACTGAAAAATATCAAGAAGTCTTTAGAAATGATTACTTCTTTCCTGTGATGCAGAAACATGTCTGGTTAACACAAGAATAAGAGGGAGAATTGCTTTGGCCTCATGCTATTTTTAACACCTAAATTCCCTGTTAACCCCCCCCCCCCCACCATGCAGGAACAAATGGTTTCTTTGAATAGTTCTTTGCAAGCATGCCTGTTTTAATCAGAATGCTTGTGCAACGCGTAAACTTAGCTGTGTCAAACCAAGGCAAAACACGATGGAGACACTCGGTAATTTGTTTGAGGTGGACCCTAAGCAACTACAAACACTAACTTAAAGCACATTGCTTTTCATACTTCGAAAGGAAAAGACTAGCATTTGCAGGACACTCAGCATTTATTTCTCAAGAAATGGAAGAAGTAAAGCGATCGCTTTTATAAGTTTGGACATATTTACAGCATTGCTTTATTTTCTTAAAGCATAACAACATCCATTCATCACTTGAGAGTAACAAAGCAGTAACCTGATATATGACAAATATTAAAAGCTTAATGGCCGATGTCCATTACCGAAGGGTCCCGTTTGCTCTTTGGAGGAGATTGGCACTGAAGAATTATTGAGCAAACAGAGCACCTGAAAAAACTTGCACTCCACAGTCTGTCATCAGGGCTCTGATTCGAGGGCATTACCTGAGAACAGCGGCTCTTATCTGAAGCTGCAAACTGCTGCCACTTCCAACAGTTCTCAACAAAGAGCAGCGGTCATGGAAGGCTGAGCCACCGAAGCAGGCGCCGGGGAAGCTGCCTCCGCATAGCCCACCCCTTTACGGATCACCTGAGCCCAAGCACCACACCATCCTTTAATCATGGATGACCACAGCAAGCGAGGACAGGCATCCTACATCTGTATGTGCTGAAAAACAAAAGGGCTCCAAACATTGTCCTGTACTACTATAAAATATTTAGCATTTAAACTGCATCTTTAATTTCACAACCAACTAAGGAATGCATCTGTGCATATGTTTAAAATCCTGATGGAGATCTTTGGATTCTACCAGTATTTGAAAAATACGTGCTTTGCTTTCATCTATCTTTCTTCTCCTTTCCTAAGAAGACCTCATATTCCTGAGAACTAAACTTGTCTTACTGGTTTGGCCCTCATGAGAAGTAAGTCACCGCTTTCTCCGTAGTTATTTTATTTACTTAGAAAAGATCAGTTTTCCAGCCATGAGGGTTTATGGCTTAATGGACTTGTCAAATTTATAAATTCCAGGTGAAAACAGGAGTTTTTTGTAGATTTGGTTTTACTCATTTTACTATATCTGCAACCAAATAAAATATCTACAGATTTCTCCCCAAAAGATATTTACCTAATATTTCCTTGTTGTTTTTGTACATGTATTTTATTTCAATTATGTATTAACATTTGACTTATTGGCTAAAACTCACTTAATTTCATTTATGAGCTGATAAGTATAATACATACAGTTATTAGTTTTATGACAGAAATAAAAAAACTTTATAGGAAGTTTAATTATTTGGAGTTAATACTGACATTGTATTACAATGAGACTCTCATAAATAATTAAATTCAATAAAACATAATGTTTGAAAGTTCGGCTAGTAATAATCTGTTTTCCTTAAAGTATTTCATAGTTTCTTGGGGGGTGAGTTAGAGGTGAGGGAAATAAGTGTCTTCAGGGAAGAAAGGAAAAAAGATTGAACTGAAGGAGGAACATGCAATTTCTTTTAAAGAAAACTATTGGGAGCTGGATATACATATGTATTTAAAGTGGTCATTATGCTTTCATTTTTCTAGCACCTTTCCCTCCCCCCAAAATTTAATTCTATCATTCTGCATCAAAGAAGGCAGGCAGCATTAATGACACCCTATGCCTGTCATGAGACATGAATACATCTGTAGGCAGGGTCAGATAAATAGGAAATGTTTAATATATAGATAACTAAAAGATAAGTTGAAAAAATGTTCATCTTGTCTATATAAAAATTAATCTCCTTACTATAATCAGATTTTCTATATTTTTTTTCTAGTGAAGAAGAGTACTTCCAGCTAAATCGATGGTTGATAAAAAGAGAAAGGTTGGTACAAAGTACTGTCTCAGAGCTTTCGAGTTGAAAACCACAACTTCATGGTGGGGGGAGCATTTAATATCCGTTGGCCCCAGCATCTAGAAGGGTTTTTGTTAAAGTTAAGTTTTCTTTCTGAGGGGTCGTGACATCTTAGAATATAAGTATATTTATAACAATAATTCAAAAGTAATAAGCAGAATAATAATTAAGTAGCTCAAAGGGAATGTACAAACAAAAATAAATCATTATTATTAAAGTTTCAGATCTGTGCAAAAATGTCAATTTTTTCTAAACCTAATTTTTAGGAGTTGGTGTATTATTCCATTTAAATCTGTAAATTATCTATATCTCTCTTTTTGCTTTTGAAGTTCCGCTACATTGGTCTTGCCAGGTAAACGCTGAATTTATTCTGCTTTAGTTAAAAAAAAAAGAACTATGGATTAAGCATGTTTAATTCACAAAATTCTTTCACACATGAACCTATATTGGATATTCAAAATGGTCTCTGTTATGCTCATATTTAAACAGATAATTCATTCAGTAACAAATTACTGAGAATTTTTGCTCTCCAAAAAGCCTGCAACACTTCTGAGAGTGTAAAACTAAGTCCTCTGTTAGAAAAGCCTCAAAATAATGGGATTTGGGAAATCTGGTTTAAGATGAAACGCTAGCTAGCATACACAATTGCATAGTGATGATTGCCTTGCGTTTTGAAAAATAAACTTTTCAAAGCAAGAATTTAGAAGGTTGGACTATTATAAAAGTACATATATCAAAGTACTGAAAGCAAGGGGATTTGTATAGCCAAAATCTATATTATACCTTTCAAAGGTGCTATTTCAGTAATAAAAGGAACATGCTATATATAAATTTTCATTTAGTAAAAGAGTTCCAAATTAAATGCTGGAAGATATATCACCCAAAAATCTGTCCTTCCTTTTTTTAAATTTCAAAATAAATAGCAAGAAATAGTGAACATAAGCAAATGGCTACAGGCTTTAAAACTACTGCTTATACTTATATTAGAGTGGTTAATCTAATTGAACTGTAGTATATTTCTAAAAAGACCCTCTGAGAATTAACCAAACCTAAAAATTTTCAGAGAAAAAATTATGCTGTGAGTTGCTAATTAACAAGTAAGCATCTTTTTCAAACTAAAGTATTCCTTTTAGGCAACACTTTATAAATGCATATATTACTTTGAATTTAACTTAAAACTACACCTTTCACAGGGAGACATTCTGCCTTTTACAATACTATTCTTGTTCATTACTTATGTACTTCCTCCTTCTAAACAAAAGCATGTTACCTGCTTTTTAACGTCTAGAAATTTCTTTTAAGAATCTTAGTGAAACTCTCTAGGTTTTAGTAACTAATGTCAATGGAGAAAAATCTGGCTTAATTATAGTGCTTAGCTCTACCAGCAGCCATTTTAAACAGAAAACTGGTTTAGTTGACGATCACATTTTAAACTGATTCTTTCCAGATGAAAAGATACTTTTTCAAACAATGTAATAAAAATGTAAACTCAGCTGTTTCACAGACATAAAATTGATTTATATCACATGTACTGTGCTCATGGAGTTTTTCTCCTTACACAATGGAAGTTTTATTTTAAGGAAAAGTTAATAATTAACAGCTAGGAAAATCCCACAATGCAAAGAAGTCAGCCATAGGGGATTAACCACCCCCCTTTGCTCTCCCACAAAAATCAGCCAATAAACCTGGTGAGAAAACGATGTGATATTTGAAAATTAAAGAGAGCCAACATTGGGATGGCCCTTACCTTTGGTGGGGGTGGGGTACAAAAGTGAACGGTCGGAAGGAAGCACCAAGAGGCTTCTGGGATCTGAGAATATTCTATTTTTTGATCTGAGTGTTGTTTATGGGGGTACCTGGCTTGTGAAAATTCACTGAAACTGTTCACTTATGTGTACTTTCTGTACTCTACTATGCTTCAATGAAAATTTTCAGAAAGAGATTACACGCTGTCTTTTTTAATGATAGTATGAGAAAAATTTTCCTGTAACTAGATAAGTACACCATTTTTGTAACTACTCTGAAGTATACAGTTGGACTGTCAACTATTACCCCACAGAATGACATTACCAGAGGACTAAAAATTATGCCAGTGCCTCATGTGATGAGTCCCATGTTTGTCCTAAAGCAGCAGAAAAGAGGGTAATACTTTACATTTTAGGAGAGAAAAATGTGTGTGTGAAAGAGTGTGTATCTGAAGTCTCAGATCTGAAGTTGTCACAAAAACATGATCTTTTTTGAAGAAACTTTAACTGAGGCCTGTAAAATTCATATTTCTAGCAGAATTTTTTGAGGCCGTGAATCTGTTTTCTGTATATCTAGTTCCCAGTTATTCCTGTTAGTGGGAGGCAGGCCACATGGGAAATGGAAAACCCAGAGTCACAAGCAGGAATGTACTCCTCTCCCATAAAAATGGGTGCCCAAGTATTAGATAAATAGAAAAATTAGTCTGTGTTTTAGTTGTTAATAAACTGTGAAACAGCCAAAGTGTAGGTGACGCAGGGCAAGCAAAGAACATCATCCAGCTGATGAGCCCCTGAAAAGTCTAGAATTGGACACATTAGGTAGATATTTTTATGTATCACAAGTTTAATTTGTACATCTGCTCTGTAAATTTTGGGATTTTCAACTGTAAAGTTTAATCCATAAGCACAAAAACAATGACCACTTCCATTTTCTCAATATAGTATTTCTTCTCTCATTAAAAAATTAAAAACAATGTATAGGATTAATTTCTAGTATCATGCATTCTGAAATAGTACTCGGTTTTCCAATACCACCAGGACTTCTACCGAAGAAAAATATTTTACCACTATCACAGATTCTACTGTATCTTACATCTCATATCTTAAAGTCAGTCCTCTCCATTCTTCTCTTCATAAAACTCCTCTTTTATGGTCTTATTTGTTAATCTGTAGTGCCCTTACCCCCTAAAATGGGGTCCTACATTAGCTTTAAGTTTTGTTTCTTCTTTTCAACTCTGAGTAAGATAAAAATATTATCTTTAAGCATTACACCAATTACCCATGTTTAACTCAAACAAAACTAAAAGGTCTGGATGTAAACAGGTAACATATAGGCAAAGATACTGTGATCTGATCACCTCTCTATACTATGTGGGGAACGCAAAAGGAGAATTTCCTCATAATTTGAATCTCCTTATCCGTTATATACTGAAGGAAAATAGAGGTAGGGTGTGGGGGGAGTAAGGATAGAAGAGAGAGAGAGGCAAATTGCTTTTGGTTCCAGCAATATCACTAGTAGAAAAATCTAAATAAATAGACTAAGTGGAAAAACCTCGGGTTCACACTTCTAAGCAGCAAGGAAGCTAACATGTTATTCTGTACCTCACCATCATCCTGAAGGAGAAGCTTCTTACTTCTTTACCCTCTCCCCCTGCCCCAAAAGACACACAACCTCCGCCCCCCCCCCAAAAAAAAACCTCCCATCATGAATACTGTGATGGTCTCATACACATCATGTTATTTGCAGTAAGGAGTTAAGGAGAAGGACAAGCATAAGTATGTGATGAACCCAAAGTTAATGGACCAACTGTTTTCAGAGTTACTTGTGTACATCCCCAGGGTCAAATTCAAACCTCAGAAATCCACGTGCAGTCTCCATAGAAATAACTATAAACACCAAGCAGGGAAAAATAGCTGCAGTCAGTCTTTTTCTCTCTATTGACATACGGCCTTTCTTCTCTCCCGGCTTTATCTTTTGAATGGCAAGTTTTGGCTTGGTTTTATTTATACAATGGAACTTCATTGGCTCATACACACCTTTAGGAGACCCAGAGTAAAATATTCATTGTGGGGCTCAGAAAAGAAGTAGAAAAAATTTGGCAAGAAGAAGCAAATCAAAGAAGTTCATGAAACACATTTATTTTATTGGGCTATGAAAAAAAATACAGACTTGGGAAGTGAATATGATGTAACCTCAAAGGAAAATAGTTAACAGAGATGAAGGTGTCAATCAGCAAGCATCAAGGCAAATGCATAAAAAAAAGGTCTATGGCCAAGGCTAGTGCAGATAAAATACCACACAGGCAATGAACACATACAGTCAGGGCAGGTGCATGAAGTGTTAACAGGGGAGTAGGAGGGAGCAAAAAGTTGTTTCGCAGTTAGTGATACCCACTTTTTCTATTTCTCTCTAATAGTGTTCCTTATTTCCGTAAAAGAAAGGAGAAAAAAAATTAACCCTCACTTTTAATGAAGTTTTAAAAAAACGAATTGCAATGAGTCTTTTAACAGACACACAACACCATTATGCAATATGCTTGTTTCAAATGGGAACAGGATTAGAAAATATGGTTATGTAATGAATCAAAAATTTAATTGCAGAGCTGCTGCTTACCAATGATGTATATCAACATACTGGTAAAATAAGACTTGTCCAAGTAATAAAAACCAAAGGTTTGTTATGTCAATGGATCAGTGCATAAAATTTACTCAAAAATCAATGTAAAAATCTCATAAATTTCAAATAATCCAAATTTTGCGTGCAGTATAAATGTATGCATTTAATGTCTTTGTTTTCACCATACACCATGCTTATATTATTGGAAGCAACTAGACCATTCTGGTAAAAACTTTATTTATTACAACTTGTGAATCAAGGGAAAATGAGAGAATTCTCAGGCCACCTATATGAGTATAGCTTATTATAATAATCTTAAAGGTAAAATAAAAATTAATCTATTTAAATTGCTCTTTTTTTTGTTATGGGGGCATTTGGGGAAACTGCCTAATTAGAACATGATTTTAAAATGCTACTTAGTGGTATAAAACTTAAAAAATAATTTCAACTTTGTTGAGTCCTAAGGAGCATAAAGAGAGTGGTCAATTTGGTTAATTTAAGTTAGAAGTAAACCAATCCATTCTGAGGAAAATTTTGCTCAGGTTGAGGTTTTGCTGTGCTATATAATTCCCTAGTTTGATTTCTGAAGTCCAACTTCTTAAGGTGAGGGTGTCACATACCTGGCATCACAAATCTGCTTGTCTAACAGATTCTAACAAAGGTCCAGACATCTTGCAGAAAGTGTAAAATAAAATGTGAATCACTTAGACAATGTGTTCCTAGAGGCATTTGGTTAGGGTTTTAAGAAAGGATGGATTTACAAAAGGATATCTGTAACCTTCTATGATTTCCAATCATAGAAGCCCAAGACAAAGGAAGAATTTATTTCTAAAACTGGGGCCAGTATAGATTGAAGACTGACAGTGTGGATCCATGTAGCATCTGTGCAGTATGACTCCTGTGCCCTAATGAAGTCTGTCAATCCTTTCTGAGACGACAGGCAGTAGCCCACTATTGCTATACTGAGATTCCTGTCACCAACTCAGAGGAGAGATCAGGGCCCAAACTCGCAGAATGAATCAGAGAACCATGGCAGTACCATAAGCTGTGCTTGAAAGCGCCAACTGGCTTGGAGTGAAGAGGAGCAGAATTCAGCATATGCAACACAGCATGTACATCATCCCCTCAGAACAAGAATAACCTGACTGCCAAGGAGTTGCTCCAGTGCATCAGAGTCACGGGAAATGTGATAAAGGACAACTGTAGTGTCTGTCTGATCAAGGGAAGAGATGCCTTCCTTTGTTTATTAAGAAAGTGAAGTGTTGCACTATGTAAATCAGAAGGGCTCACAAGCCTCAAAGTCAGATAATTCTCAGGAATTGCTAACAATTTGATGCTCTAGAAACAAAATAGAAATTCCATAAATACCATGACTATCATTTCGCTAGCAATCTCTGCATGACATTATAACACTTTAAAATGTAGGCAATTATTGCCACTATGGACGTGACGTAGAAAGGAATTAAGAATAAAATAAATCTACTGAGGAAGAAATTATGTGTCCCATATAGTAAACAAAAACATAGTATGCTATTTATTTATTTATTTATTTTAAAAGGACCAAATCTACTTAAATAAAGTTAAAAATTTTAACATAGTAGAGTTCAACAAACATTTGTTCAGTCTGGTCTGTAATTCGGGCACTAGGTCAGGTCACAGGGACATGAATGGGTGTGACAGGATCCTGACCCTTGAATAGCTCACTACTGCCTGGTGGTGACATGCTAATTAGCTTTAGATGCATATTCGGTATAAAATTCCTTGAAAAACTACTTCTCAGCTGTTGCAAGATTCTGACATTCCCAGGATCTCTTTGGTCTATTTGCATGTGTGATACGCAGCACAGTTGCACAAAAACCTATCCATATCCATGTGGACTTTGAGTTCTAGTGATGAAATTGAAAACTGAGCTAGTTTGAATGTTCACATATTAGCTTTGTCAGGAGACACACAGTTTTTTCAAAGGAAAAGAGCCAATGAATTTTACTTAATGGCCTTGGGGCACTGGACTCAGCTGGCAAACCTGGTTTCCATTTCCAGCTCCACGGTCACTCCTTAGCAACCTTTAACAAGATGCTTAATTTTTTTCTCTCATTTCTTTTGCTCAGTGCAAAATGGAATTGGTGTGTGTGGGTGGGGTGGGGGAGGAGTGTGGTAAAGAGAGGAATAGTAACAGCTGACCTGCACATTGCTAAGATGAATTAGATGAGTATAAAATTCTTCTTCATTTTTTGCAGGAGAGAAATGAGAAGAGATATTGGTGGTAATTTTTATTAATCACAAGTTAAAAAATTGAAGTCAAACATTGCTAATCTAACGATAATTTTGTGAACGACTTTTAATCTAATAAATTGTTTCCAAATGAGTAATATTTCCACTTATAGAGAGAATAGCTTAAATTTTAAAACCTTTCAGACATCTCATTTAAAATAAAGACAATCTAATGTTGTTGATACTTAACTAAAGGTGAAACAGCTCTTAAACAGTTTAAAACCAGTTTTAAAACAGTTTAAAGCAATTTCTGTTCTTCTTCCCCATCACCAACAATTAAAAATAACAGAGATTAAAAAAAAACAAAAACAAAAACAAATTAAGGGTTCTTACTATATATGTTATAGGAAACATTAGAAAAAGTCCGTTTTTATATTAAGAGCCATGTAGTTTAGCTTTTGCTTTACTGTTATCAGGAATGTTTGCATGGCCCATGTAAATTCTATAGCAATGAATCTCTGCACAGTAGCATCTTCTTTTTCAATGTTTTATTTATTTCAAAACCCCTGTTGCAAAACAGAATTTGGGGTAGCAAAGTGGAGAGGAGTGAGTAGTGGGTGAAATTAAGAAAGGAGAGTTAAAGAAATCAACACAAAAAGTTTTAATGTAGTTGATCCCAAACCTTATTTGAGAAGTCTGAATAGGATGAAAAGGTTTTCTCAATTCGGTAGTTTCACTTAATCCTCAGTCCAAACATTTTACCCAATAAACATTAGATTATTTTTATGTCAGCTATAAAGCTGTCAGTCCTCAATAAACAGATACACTCCTGGTGGTTTTACCTTTGCTGTCAAAGAATTGTCAATATGCACACCAGCTTTTAAATTAAAACAAATACACAGGAAAAGAAATATAAAATAGAAAGTTGCACAGCAGAGTTTAACAGGAGGCTATTGAAATTCTAAATGAATGATGGTCCAAATAGTTGATGGTGATCAGAAGTCCAACATACTGTGAGATAAAGCAGTCAATGCACTGTTAGTGACTTGCTGTCTCCTTAATGGAATGCTGTAACCTCTCCTACTCAGGTAAGCCAGACTCTTACTTTACTGTGTCTCAATTAAATTTTATGTCTGATGTGTCCATTTGTTGTAGGAAAAGCAGCAAGTTCAATGAAAAAGACACTTTGAAGATTTTTATTTCCTATGGGCACAATTTACTTCTGTCTGGAAAGTCCCTTCATAGTTTTCGTGGGTTACCCCCCACCCCCTTGAGAAAGGTTATATAAGAAATGAGAAAAGATATGGAAGTATTGAAAATGCAAATCTATTTTCTAAGTGGTCAGATCTCTACCATTTTTGCAGTTGCTTTCAGAAGGATTTTTCCACAAAGGCTAAATAGAATCATGTGACGGAAACAATAATCTTTGCTCATCCAGTCAACTTCATTGCAGAATTAAGCTTTTAGAGGCTCAAAGCTGACTTTTAAAGCGTATCCTGTGTGCGGCCTAACACAGGGCTGAATGTGCTTGCACAGTCACTAAATACTATTTGCTTGCTGAGTATAAGTATTCTTCTAAGATTGGTAAAGAAACAGCATAAATATAGGAAAGATGTAGATATTTGTTCTTAGCTGTAATAATGTTATTGATTGATCTTTGCCTTTTACTTTGGAAAGCTTTGTAAACTTTAGTGAGTTGGGTGTCACACTAGAGAGACATTTAGTAATACTTAATAAGGTGACTGTCCAATATCATAAAGGGAACTATTCTTTTAATTTTGTTCATTTTAATTCTATCTGAATGGGTTTTCTTTTTTTCTAGATAGTGAAAGAAAGAGAGAAAGAAAGAAAGAAAGAAAGAAAGAAAGAAAGAAAGAAAAAGAAAGAAAGAAAGAAAGAAAAAGAAAGAAAAAGAAAGAAAGTCTTCTATATTAAAGGGTCCAAAATAAGAGAATAAAATAGATGTAGGGCACTAGAAATGTAACCTGGGTGAACAAAGACTTTGAGGAAAAGAGAGCTGAAGGCAAATATATTAGGAATCTTAAGGTTCTGATGAATACTCCTTTTGTTCTAAGTAATAAACGCATGGTCTTCCCTGCCAAGGCAGAGAGAAAATGGATTTCCCCAAGGAATGTCCCATCACTAGAAAAAAGATCTACCATCAAAAGCCATCATGTTCTGTGGAGGTGTAGCAAAAGATTAAACATTTAAGACAGGTGATGGGGCAGAGGAAGAAGTGAAGACAGGGATATAGAAAGGTAAAATGTCAGCATCCTGAAAATGAGATCCACAAACATGAATGGAGGAAATTGCAAGTGTCAACTTAAACCCCTGGTTTGTATCTTGTGGCCCCGAGCGATTTGGAGTTTAAGGAGAAAGACAGAACGTTCTGTTCATTGTGGTGGTGTTTCTTATAGGTCAAACACACATAAAAGAGCCCATGCCAAAACATATTAAGTAGTGCCCCATTGTCCAAAAGGAATATCTGAAAAAAATGTAAAGGTCACATTGCAAGAAGAGTTTAGTGCCCTAGCAAATGTCACCAAGCAATTTGGTTTCTTAATTTTCCAATTATTTTCTAAAATTTGCAACTAGCCACTCAATCAAAGCAGAATAATTTCTATTTCTTCAAAAAGTATTTCTTTTTAATTAATGTAGAGGTAATAATCTGGAGCCAAATTGCCTGGGTTCAAATTCCTACTACCTAAGAAACATTAGACAAGTTACATAAACTTTTTTGCCTTGGTTGACTCATTGATAAAATGGGAAGAGTGTATTTCCTTACCCACAAGTTGTTGGGAGAACTGAGTTAATGTATGTAAAGTGCTTAGAAAAGTGCCTAGCACCTGGTAAATTGTTATTTTAGTTGCTTAAAAGGAGTTTTTAAAAAATTAATGATATCTCTTGCTAAAAATATTACTCTTGTCCTTATCTAATCAACTAATTAAATATTGAGTACCTACCACTGCACACTAATAGGATATCAGTAGTCCGTAATATTTAAGAACTTACAAAACAATTAACCTGTTACATGCTGACAATATAACATGTGGGTTAAAAGCCCACTCATTGAATTCTTATTTTCAGTTATAGTATTTTTCAAGATGCTCATGTGAGTACTTTTAAAAACAGGTTTCATATATCTGGTGAAATTCTCCATCTTCTCTTTTACTTTCTTAAACATTTATCATACCTTTGAGAAAAATTCCCGTCTGTTAAACACAGAATTACTATATTATCCAGTAATTCCACTTTTGCTTATATTCCAAAAATAATTGAAAGCAAGGGTTTAAAGAAATATTTGCACACCAATGTTCATAGCAGCACTGTTTACAGTTGCCAAAAGATGAGAAGCCAAGTGACCATTGTCACTTGCATGGGTAAACAAAACGTGGTATATACATGCAATGAAATATTATTCAGCCTTAAAAAGGAAGGAACTTTGGACACATGCCTCAACATGAGTAAACCTTGAAGAAATGATGCTAAGAGAAATAAACCGTTCCGTGTATGAAGTATCTAGGGTAGTCACATTTGTAGAGACAGAAAGTAGAATGGTGGTTGCCACTGTCTGGGTGGAGAGAAATGGGAATTATTGTTTAATGGGTACAGAGTTCAATTTGAGAAGAGGAAAAAAATTCTGGAGATGAATGGTTACGGTGGTTTCATGACAAAGTGAATGACCTAATGCCACTAAATTCTACACTTAAACGAAAATGATAAATTTTATGTTAATACTTCATTACAATAAAAATTAAACTAAAAAGTCCTTGTCTGATAATTCCAAAATTTGAATCATTTATTGCCTCTGTTTCTCATGATATTTGGTTATTTGGTCTTTTTCCCCCTAAGATCCTGTAATTTTTTATTGAATGAGGACATTGTGCATTAAAAAAAAAAAAAAATCAGAGAGCCTATGGGTGGTGGTGTCTTCCTCCAAAGAGGAACACATTTTCTCCTAGCAAACAGACGGAGTGCAGCAGATCACCTTCATCTTGCTGAGGTTGGCTTTAGGCTTTGTTAGGGGTAATGTGTTCATGTTTTGCTCTGATTTCTAGGGCAGAGCCCTTACTCCTGGGAGTGGGTATGCAGGGTCTCAATTGAAAACTTGGAATGTTTTCCAGAATTCTTCCTTCTGCCTGGCTTGAACTGCAACCTTTGTCTCCCTGGCATCATTGGGTTGCTGAAGTTTCTGCCCGTCTTTATAGCTTTCTCGACTTCTGTGTTTGCTTTTGTTTATGCTGGGTTTCTTGGAGTTTCTTCCAGCTTAGGTGCTGGCAAATGCCTCAAAGGGAAATTGCATATAGATTTCTGGGTTCACTTCTCTACAGTTTCCCTCTTCTCTGGGAATTTTGATCTTCAGGTTCCAGCCATTTGGCAGTCCTCAATGCCAATCTCTAACTCCTCTTCTCACCTAAGCCTTGGTCCTATCACCCTCCCCCAACAAAACTTACCAAAGCCTTTAGGAGGAAACCCGGGGTTAATTTAGGGCTCACGTAGGTGGATACGCTGAGTAAAGAGATGATTCATCTCTCAGATGGGATGAAGCTGGACTTGTGAGATTTCATCACGCCACTCAGAATAGCACACGATTTAAAATGTATTAATTGTTTATCTCTTGAATTTTCCATTTAATATTTTCCGACCATAGTTGACCACGGTAACTAGAAACGTGGAAAGCAAACTCATGGATAAAGGGGAACTATTGCATCAATAACTAGAGATCCAAGCTACATATTCTACCCACCCATTAGTCACTTAGTAGCTCACTGGCTTACCAGATCAATTGTTGTGGTATCACAGTGATTGTGTTCAAATAATCTTTATTTTACATAATAATGGCTTCCAAATGCTTAAGAGTAGTGCTTGACTGGCAATTCGGATATACCAAAGAAAAGCCATAGAGTGCTTCCTTTAAGTGAAAAGGTGAACGTCCTTGACTTAATAAAGAAAATATTTTATGCTTGGTTTGCTAAGATCTATGGTAAAAACAAATCTTTCATCTGTGAAGTTGCCCCGTTCATAAATTAAACTTTATTATAGGAATGTATGTATAGGTGGAAACAGTACATACAGGGTTCAGTACTGTCCATGTTTTCACACATCTATTGGCAGTCATGGAACGTATCCCCCACATGCAAGGGGGAACTACTGCATGTCCTATCACTTAATGGATTACATTACAATATTCTTTTAATTTGGTGCCCTTATAAATAGTGCCAACTTCTGGGAATTTTATTATTTAGATTATGAAGTGCACAGTGACCTGTTCACTGTAAACTTAAAGGATGCAAAATGATAATGACATCAGAGCATGTTCATTCCTCTCATTTTGGTTCTTAATTCTTCTAATTTAGGAAAGGCTTTATGTAAAGAAATCAAAGAACTCATTATCTAAAACAAACTTACATACTCTTTTTAAGAGTTTCCAAAGCTAATTTTTTGTTACCACTGTGTCTACATTAGAATCCCTTGTACTCAGGGCTATGTTCTCCTGAGTTCTCTGTGGCCAGTCAAGGAGAATTATAAACATGGCATTTATTGGCAGGAGAATAAGGCCGCTACATATGGCTGGTATCTGCTCTAGGTATTAGTGATCCTATATGTCAACATATATTGCAATAATATGATGATTTCACCCCTTCTGACAACTCATCCAAAGAATTTGGTTAAGTGCCTTATCTCGTGTTTCATGGGGTTTTCCTGGTTATTACCCAATACTTGTGTTGACTTACATGAAGGCACCAATAGGTCAAATAACTGAGTTTATGATCATTCATTAAGCCTTAACATTAAACTATATCCTGTAACTTCCTTTTGAAATTGGCTCTGTCTCAAGAATCATGGGCCTCTATCTTGGTCTCATGGGATGATTGGTGGCACACTTCAGAACCCATTTTTAGTTCAATGTCATTTGTCCAAAATGCCATTAAAAATTATACCTTTGTGTTCCTTAAGTGATGATCTTAGGAACCAACCTATTATTCTGAAAATCTCATTGGATTCCTTTCTGTTGAAGTTTTCTGGTTTGTAGACTATAACCAACCAATGGTAGTCTCTCCCCTACCTCCCTCAGTTGCTATTCAGCCAAGTAAGATGAGATATTTAGAAATGCTTTAAATCCATAATGAGAACAGTGGAAATCTCAGATGTTGCTTCTATTATTACAAATATCACTAAGTTTCTGACAAAGCAGGGAGCATGGCATAGGGCGCAGAAAACCTCAAGTGAAACCCTACACCAACAAATACCAGTTGTGAGATGCTGTGCAAGTCCCTGAACATTTTATGTTTCCTGACTAGAAAACTAGAGTTCATACTCTCTACCTTCTACCTGCCAGCATTCTGGTAAGAATCACAGGAGTTAATACATGTAAACACATTTCACAAATAGTAAAGGGCCAAAATGGTAACGATAGTTTTGAATATAATCACTGTTGTAACAATAGCGTCTGAATTTTTCTCCTTTCCTTCAGTTTCAAACTGCCTGAAAGACCTAGAGGAAAGGTAAAACTAGTTATAAGACTAGACAAAAAAAATCCATGGGCCAGTGATGAGAATAGTATAAACGGGTGACTAAACATTCCTAAGTAGAAATTGAGTAAATGTGATAATAATGAACACTCATGAATCCTCCAATGGCATCTGATTCATGGGATTTACAGGTAAAATGTAACAATCTAATTACAAGCAGTCCAATTAGAGTTTATATATATGTATGTGTATTTATGTATATATCTTGCCAATGTTTATAACTTCTTATGTGACCTTTTTCTTCCCAGGAAAAATGAGATCAAATTTGCATACAGTCAATATGGAACACTTCCTACCAAAAAGGTAGTATAGTGATTAATGTGATTCCACAAACTCAGAGACACTAAATGAAATCAATGAGGAACATAAAATATTAACTCCTTTAACCCTGTCTATGTCAAATCATGCCTAAGTTATTTTCTACAATGAGAATTAGAAAAGTAGAAAGTTTTTAGATTTTCTTTCTCATTTTCATCTGAAAGTGTTCAGTTTAACTACTAGAAAAAGGATTTTGCTTTTGGTAAAGACATTTGTTTTTTCTTGAGGTGATTCTGATTTTAGCCTATCAGAAATCCAGAATAAGTTAAAATAAAGGCATAAGAATATTTCCAATGAGACATCTCCCATTGACTATGCAATCATCTCACCTCCTATTAACACTCTGTAGAACACGTGGAATATCTGTTCAGGCTCTGACTTGAGACACAAACCTTTTCGAAAGACAGCTACCTTCCTTCACCCAAACAACTGATCCTCCTTTCCTTCTTGTCAGCACTGAAAGCTGAGAGAGGCTGTGTTTGGTCTCTTAATCAGGCCTTGCTGACGGGCTGACATCACTGCAAACGTTTTCACTTACTCTTTGGCAACAGTTAAATCCTTGCCAAAGGCCAGTCAGTAATTCAGAAAGCGTTGTTAGTGAGAGGCTGGGGGAGTCGGAGAGTGACTGTCAGCTAGCAATCTGTGGTGATGACAGGAGGAAATCTAAGAGCCGAAACAGTTTTAAAAGTTACTCTATGGGCAGAACAAAAGACCTCTGATTTAGAAAAGGAAACAGAACTCTGGGACATTGAAGCACTTAGTATGCTGCTATCGGACTACCAAAAATTCATTACCCACCCCTTGATTGTAAAGACTAGTTTACAAGCCAATATAGCTTAACTCAAAAACTATTTGCTTTAGCAGAAGTGTAAAATAATCTGGTAAAATAGAAATGCCAAATATTGTACCAATGGTTCAATTGTCTGGCTTTAAAAAAAATATTGAAATAAGTTACTGCCTAGGCTTTTTCAATACTCTTCCTTACCCTTCATTCTTTCACTTTCAACCTTGAATCGCTAACTAATCAGTTTAAAGTTCTTAGCAACAGAGCATAAGCTTTAAGTGAAAAGCAATTATATATATATTTTGACTGAAAATTTATGTATTTAATATATGAAAGCATTGGTAAACCATTTTTAAAAGAAACAGATAATTCAAGAATAATAATAATAATTAAGATAATCTATTTTCTCTCTTTGGTCTACTAGATGCCATACATATTCTGGATCTGGGCCCATCACTTACAAGACCTACCAGATAGATCTGCTATAGTTTATTCTTCAAACTCTCACCTGCTGTGTTATTTTTTTTTCTGGTTTCCTCTTTTTTTTTTTCTCTAGCTGAAGAAGACACTTGTGCCATCATTCAGAAGCCCAGGGAGGCCAAGACTAAACTCCATAGTGTGGAAGAAAGAGCAGCTGGGACTTTCTGCTTTCCTCCTCGTGGTCAAATAAAAACAAAGGAGTAGGGATGTAGTGTACAGCATGGTGACTATAGTTACCAAGACTATATTGTATACTTGAGAGTTGGTAAGAAAGAAGATGTTACATGCTCTCACCACACACAAAAAGTGGTAATTATGTGAGGTGATGGGACTATTAACTAACCCCATTGTGGTAAGCATTTCTCAGTATATACATGTGTATGAAATCATCACATTGTACACTGTAAACCTTCACAATGTTATATGTCAATCATATCTAGATAAAGCTAGAAACAAGACAAAACAAGGTAATACAAAACAAAGGAACACTCAAGAGAAGTCCAGTGGGTGCCAAGAAGGGCCTCTTAGGTAAAAGAAAAAGGAAGAGAGAGAAAGCACTCAAAGCATCAGGAAACTCATCATAGAAGTCATAATGCACATCTGGCACCCATCAAAGAACATATTCATTTGGGCAAACCAGGCTGGCAAACTCAGTTAACACCCAATAATCTACACATACTTGATTTGCATTGCAGATTATCTGCTCAGGGGCCTGGGGTTCATTCTATAATTATTAATCTGAGTGAAAACCGGATTGGTTAAGTGGGAGTGAGTCCTCAGTGACCCACGATACCGCCATACTGGATTTATGGGCTGACAAGAGGGACCAGTCCCAGAATCCAGGGAACAGTGATGCCAAAAACCACCCACCCATTCTAGCTTGGCAATGTTGGGTAGATGATTTGGTTTATGCTGGATGATGAAGGGGGTGGAAGGTAAAGAGAAAAAGCAGTAGCAGCTACTGGGCCTTGTGAAGTGGGAACTTGGTTTAGGTGGTGAAGTTGCTGGTTGCTCAAATAATCAACATTTCTGGCCATAGTGAGAGTTCGCTCCTCTATTATTTCTTTAAACCCACACCTCCCCTCACTTCCATGTGAGAGAGTGAGGGGCAGCTTCCAGAGGATACTTTACTCAGTAGAGTTTCTATAGGGGTGGCTCTTTCTATTTTCAGAGGTCTTTTCTATGTTCAGGGTAATTTTCAAAATTATCCGGCCATGTTAGATTATGTAACCCACTTTTTAAAAAGTAGACCCACTAACACACCAAATTAAGCCAAAAACCGTGGAGTGAGTTCACCTCTAAAAAGAAAATGTCCAAATCTTACCAGGTTGTTGTTGATTTTGTGTTGTAGACACCCCACTTCCTTTGTCTGTGTCACAAGCCACTTGTTCCCCTTCTTAATGAAAACAAGAGGGAGTGATTATACCTCCTGGGGCTGTGCCATTTATGCCGTCTGAAAGGCACTTAAACGAGTGGCACATTATCTCACACATCTGGAGTTTACCAAATTAGCCAATTAGGCTGGAGCTCATAAAACAAGGCCTTAAATGTCATTTAACTAGAAAATATTATAATCACCAAGTGGTCTGATTGTAAGATGATACTTGGGGGCAGCATCAGTGGTTACAGAAAACAAATCATGAAACAAAATGGTTCAAATGCCCCCCAAATGTAACCACGTATTTTCTACTTTCTGAAGAATACTATATTTCTGAAGGCACCAGCAATCAACATGTTTCTCATTTGAAATAGAGTTTAATCTGACCTAGTTGTTTCTTAGTTATTTGCCTTGGGCTCCAAGAACTTTTCTCATAAGAAAACTAAGAAACTTGCAAGATGAAAGTAGACTGACAGAAAAACCATGAACTTATCAGAGATACGGAGCTATCTGGGTAATGACCGGAGTTAAGAGTCTTGAGTCTTTTGTTTGTGGTGCTGCCTCAGAATTAACAAGATTTGATTGACTGAACATATACTTTTCTCTCAGAATTTAAAGACTTTACCTGAAGAAAGAGATAAAAGCTACTTGAAATTGCTATATGTTTCGAGGAAAGGCGTATAACAAAGGTATTTGAAAATTAAGGGTTTACAGCCACTACTTCCATACTGTCTTCTTTTCATTCAATAAATAACAAATTTTGGTATTTGGTGAAAGGTGATATAGCGTAATGGAAAAACTATGGTATACCACTCATACCTGTGTGACTTTGGGCAAATTGTTTTACTTCTCAGATCTTTAGTTACCTCATACAAAATATACACATGATGCTGTGTTGTATTGAGAACAGTGCTGTGTTGAGACAAATGTGTGAAAAAGTCCCTAGCGCAGTGCCTAGTACACTGAAAAAAATAAATATTAATTTCTTGTCTTTCTTTATGTATGCCCTCAGAATTTCTTAAGCTCTAACACTTTTTTTTTTCTCTTTATTTCAGGAAGAATGGCCACTCAGAGGAGGAAGAGTAAGGGGGTGGGCAGTTCCAGTTTTTATTAGCATAGTTTATAATCCTTTTACTATCTGTGAACATCTCAATCACTCCCTTTAAAGGAATGACAAGTACAAAAGAGATTAGGAAAATGTCGATGAGATACTAGGAGACAAAAGGAAGTGAGGCATGATGCATGGACACATGGTAAACAGAGATATCAGCTGCTCTTTGTGGAAAGAGTATAAAATGAACCTTATTGGTTTTAAAGGCATCTAATTATCTAAGTTAATCTTTGTCTTTCTGGGCTCACAATTACAGTAGATGGACCTATCAGTTTTTGTCAAACCAGAGAAAGATGAAGAATCTTTTTGACAATGGAGGTACTCTCGATAGTGACAAATTCTTTTCTTCTGAGTTCTATCTTCTCTTTTAGAGAAAATAGTGATGGCCTTTTTGGTGGAAGCTAATTAAATATGATGATTTCATATTATGGAAATCCTTACTCAGAATTTAGAGGGCATTTTTAAACTTTAATTTCACTCCTGTAAAGCTGGGTTAAAAAATTATGTCTTTAATAAAAGTACAACATATCTACGTTTTTAAAAAGAAAAAGAATCTTAGAAATAGTAAAGTGTTTTGGACCCAGGTGATTGAGCCTTATCTCTTAGAAGCAGGTGAATTCTGGGAAGGGAGGAGGGGAATCGCCTCTCTAAGAGTGATGATGAGAACCCTCACCTCACTTGCTTATGGAGAGGAATGGGATATCTGTGCAGATTCTAAGTATATTAACAGTTTAATGTTTTTAAACAACATAAAAGAACTAGCTTTCCAATGTTTAAATTGGGGGAGCTAGGAAAAACCAGGAGATATAAATTCTCTTAAATATGCTAATAGTCAAATTGACTAATGCTATCCTTTTGGCAGACCACAGACCAAACTGGCCTCTATGTACCTGAGAAAAACATTTTCTTCTTACCCAGTGTATTTGAAAAGCCAAATAAGAAAATCAAAAGGAACTGCTTTTACCAGGGAAAAAAAAAATTCTATACAGTATGTGTTTAAAGGTTTTCTTTATTTTTTCTTTTCTTTTTTAACCTAAGGCAACAAAATACTCTTATGCTGCATCAAAAATAACATGCAACTTTTTCTTTTGTATTTTTACAAATATTTCCATCTCTAAGAATGGAGTTCTCTGGCTTTTGGATAACAATATGTCCAGATCTAAAGTCATAACAGAAAAAATGTCAATTTTCTCTAGAAGCAATTATACATACAGTCTAGGAAAAGGCCAATTTTACTATGCAAGGACCACACATACTGTATGTTTGTTACATTACTTGATATCAAAGCAGAAACATTGAATTCTTCTGAAAACATACATGAAATGAAGAGGCTGGCTAAGGAACTCCCACATCCAATTTAGAGATACCTGTTACAGCTTACAGAACTTGGCAATGCTGACACTACTGTTTTACTGGAAAGGGACACTTTTATGATGATATAATACACTATGATTTCTTCGACTTTATATATATTTTGCATAAAATAAACATGATTTTGATCCCAATTGTTATAAAAGAGGTATATTATCAATGTATGGCACTTAGGTACCACATCACCAGCGCAATGGCAAAAACTTGCTGACTCTGTGTCACTGGGTGACCTCAAAATATTTAATCAGGCATCAAGATCATTATCATAATTTCAGAGGGGGTGATCTATAGCATTCATTATGCATCATTATGATGTTGGTGTGATGACATTCATTCATGTGTTCACTGTGCACTTATCTCTACTCAGTGCCAAACACAGGCATTGGGAATAGAGACCTAAATGAGACATGGCCCGTAATGCATTCTTGGGGTGGGAAAGGGAAGACAGAAACTGAGCCCAATAAATAAGGGTGATGCACGTATATTTTATATGGCATATGTATAGAAAGAAAGAAAGATTGGTAGAGAAAGTATGTGGTAGAGCAAAGACAGTCAAGGAAGGTGCAACTTGAGGGCACCCTTGAATGAACTGGGGTAGTTTCTTGTGTGGATTAGAGGGTTGGTCCTCCAGGAATAGGGAATAGCATGTAAAACCATGAGAGTGTGAGTGACCAGGGGGCTGCAAACATTTGATATTCCTAGAGATCTGTGCATAAGGAGTGAGCCATTAGAAGAAGAGAAGACCATATTAGAAAGGGCTCTGCACACCAAGACAAAGAGTTCACACTTTATACTGCAGGACACATTTTTACATATTTCCATAGTACTCTAAAGATAAAATAATTACAGCAGTATGAAATGAGTGTAAAGATAAATAAATAAGACAGACTAGGAAAAGGAGAAACAGAATAGAAAAATTAGATGAAGTATATGTGAAAATTTAATAACATTTAATTCATTTCCATTTAATGAATAAAAAATGGATTTTTCAACAGCTGTGTTTGGACAATTGACTAACCATCTGAGAATAAAATTTGATTCCTATATACCAAACTGCACATGAAAAAATTTCTCACATGGATTAAAGATTTAAATGTAAAAAATACCAGAAGAAAATGTTTGTAATCTTGGGATTAGAGAATGTCCTTCTTTTTAAATGTGACATCGAGATCAGATATCACAAAGGAAAAGAGACAGATATAATAAAAAAATCACAATCTTCAAAAATTACAAACTTCTGAAAGATGTAAGACATTATAGTTGTAAGACAAATGACAAATTGGGAAAATATTTGTATTCTATGTATAGTCAAAAGTTTAGTACCTATAATAATATACTGAGCTCCTACAAATAAAAAAAAACATATAATCTAAGAGAAATGGGCAAATGACAGAAATAAGAAATTCATGAGAAAATGATATCTTCTAATATAAAAGCATGCTCAACCCCAATTACAGCAAAGGAATACTATTAAACTGGTTTTACTTTTCACCTATTAGATTTTATACAAGAAATGCATGTGAGTGACACATATTCCAAGTAAGGACTGACAACATCCAGTGTTTGAAAGGGTGTGAGAAATTAGAATTCTCAAATACTAAGGGAATAAAATCATTATGTACTTAATGAAAGATAATTTTGGTAATATCTGATCCTATAAATCCATAATTATCAACTTTTTAATACAAACATTTATATATGTACATGAATGTGCAAAAACAGTAAGACTATTTATGGCACTCTTTTTTAAACAGTGAAAATCTGAGAACAACCTAATGGTCCATAGAAGAATTAATTTAATAAATTGAAGCATGTAGATAAATAAATTACTATGCTGTTGTTAAAAAGAATATACTGGCATGGAAAGAAATACATGATATAGGTTTGATTGAAATAAACAATTAGCAGATCACTATCCACAGTACAATCTGCCAAGAGTAGTAGTGAACCAACCACAGGAGTTAGGAGATTAGAGTCTCAGCTCTATTACTTACCAGGTATGTGAAAATTAACTACTCTGAGTTTTGGTTTCTTCATCTGTGCAAATGAAAGGAACCCTCATAGATTTACAGTTATAAGGAGAATTCCTAATTCATAGTAGAGGTTAAAATATATATGAGTTGTTATTATTACTGTTATCATTTTTGTATAATTATTTTATTTTCAACCTATTCTCTTATTTAAACAACTTCAAAAAGCTAATCTAATATTCTTTGGAAGATTATGCTGGATACAATCTTTAACTGAAACTATACATTAAAGATAATTTTAGCTTATGTAACCAAAATATTCTATTTATTTAATCATCTAATGAATATGACACATCAATTTATAACATAGATCTGTTTCGATTGAATATTCAACCAAAATGCAAACAAAGAAATCATTTGGGCACTATCATCAAGAATCAAAATAAAGAACTATTATGTTTAGATAGTCCAAGTTATGAGAATTCTAAAAAGATTTCATGGTACGAATTAGAAATTGTCCTCTAGTCATCAAACTGATGATTAATATCTTTTTTATGGTAGTTTCTATTATCTACATATTTAGTTTTCAATCATATTATCAGGAAAGACACAAAAAGTAGGAAGGTACCCTTTTAAATATTTTCTCCAAGTAAGACTAGGAAAATATCTCATTCAAAATGAGAAAATGTGTCATGTAGTAATATATTTAAATGCTTTCATGAACATAAGAATCCATATATAAAGAACCATACATACATACATACATACATACATACATACATACATACCCTTCTGTTCGAAAAATTATTCGAAAGCTGTCTCCTAAGCTTTTATAACTGTTTGGATCAGTTGCACATCTCTGAATTTGGAACCTAGAAATAAAATCAAACAAAAAAAATCCAAGTTAAGAATTTTGCCAAGTGAGCTTTCTCATTTTTCACAGTCTCGGGAAACTCAATTTTTTTGAGATTAAAATATTCTGGTTTTTGATATAGATTTTATTAATTTATTTGCTTTATATAATCTTTACCTTATTTTTGTAGTCTTCAAGAGTATTATATTTAGTAGCTGAGAGATGGTTGCAGGGATGGAGAGTACGGCATAGGGAATGCAGTCAGCAGTAATGTAAATGGCTACATGTAGAGCCAGAGGGGAGACAGAGTAATCAGGGGGATCATTAAACTATATAAATGTCTAATCAATGTATACTTGAAACTAATAATAAAATAAGATAAAATGCTTAAAAAACACAAAAATAAAAAAAAATAAAAGTATTATATTTCTTTGAACTTTAATAGAAACTGTAGAAAAAGGGTTTTGGTTGTCTTTTTCCCCATCTGCTTCTTAGGCAGATGCACCCCGAGGCATTTATGCTTTTTTGTGTGTGTGTGAAAAACATACACAGATGTTACAGACTGTTTTAATGTATAATTAAAAAATCTGAAGATGCGTATGAAATAAATAAGTAGCTCCATTTCTTATCTAAATTAGTGCTCCATGATGGTAATTGAATACAATGGTTAAAAATACAGAGCAGCTAATATGGCCTAATTTGGTTCCTGATTGTGAATTTGGAATTCATTCTGGCAGACAGGCACCTGTGCTTACAGTGAGAATTGGCATTGTATTGTAACACAATTTACTAGCACTACTTCATGGGGGAGCAGAGTTGGCTATTATGGGTAGTTCAGGCTACCTGGATTGTTACAGAAGTATAATACTCAGCATACAGTAGGTGCTCAAGAAAAATGTGTCCCATTTTTGAATGCTAAATTCTTTTTTCTCCTTTTTGGGTATGATCATGCCTTTCAGAACTCTAACCTTCAAAATATGCAAGTTTCCAGTATGAGAGTCTTAACTTATTCACTTTGTATTTTACTCTGGAGTTTGTTTCCAAAGAGATTTATGACAAGTGCTCTCATTTTCCTACCCAGTTGTTCTCCATTTCTGGATTTCTTTAGTCTGACCTCTCCTTGTGTTTAACTTCCTTGTCCCAGTTCTGAATTAAGGCCTTTCTTCCTTATGTGCTTTCCTCCACAACTTTATCAAGCATTTTTTAAAAAGAATTTTTGAAAAGCACTTCTAATATTGTCTACTTTGAGATGCTTTTCTCAGATTGTTGGATTTATGATAGGAACACAACTTCTACCTTGAAGAGTGATTTATTTTATAGTTCTAGGCCCCAGGGAATTATGCTGAAAAATGACACATGTATCACAGAAAAGAGTGAATTTTTTACTTTAATTGAAGCAGTCGGGCATATGAACAAAACAATGATTGGAAAGGGAGGTGGGCTTACATTTGATTTTGTAAAGCTGGAGAGTTGTTGAATGTGATCATGCAGGAGAGTAGTCATTCTGAAATGAGAAAGTTAAGTCTTCCAGCAGAGAGTGCTTGGTACATACAAATCCCTAAAAAAATACTTATTGCCTGATTGGGTAAATTAGAATGGGAGTATGGAGGTCAGAACATGAAAGCAATATGATAGTCTAGGGGAAGATGATAATGTCAGAATATGACTGGAGGGAACAGAAATGCAATGAAAGGGGTAAGCTTGTTGGGTAATCTTTTTTCCTCTTTAAATGATTTTTTTTTAACAATACATTCAACATGAGTCCCTCTTGATTCTCTTCAACCCAGAAAGTAATATTTCATAGCCCTAGACCAAAGTTTAAGATGTCATAAATATCCATCTTCAAAACAGTATTGTTTGTCAAATTTATACCTCTATTACATTATTATTTTTAGAAGGTTAGTTTTTAGGCAAAAACTATATCTCTAAAATTTTAACTACATGGAGCTTATCAGAAAATAATGGTCCAGAACATCTAACTCATTTAAACTTGTCTGGATCCAGAAGTGCATTTGGTGGATGCATAACCGCTAGCCCAGAAGACTCAGTAAGTGGTTCTGTCTAGAATCAAGGATATGATTTGATGGTCAGATAGATGGATCATGTTTGGAATTTCTGGGCTACTGTATGTAGATGAGATAACAGAATCTCCATCTCTGCATTTGCATATTTGCAATCCATATTCATTGCTGAGTATTAAGTATTTTCTTATGTTCAACTGGGAAGTCAAAGACACTTCTCTATTTCTTATTTATTAGGAAAATAATTTAAAATAGTTTTATATATTAAAAAAGTATTACATGCTCATAGGTTTTCTCATAATATCTGTAATAATTTTTATTAAATTCATTTACCTCTGTCAAATTCCTTTTTAGATGCTTTTCTCCCAAATTATAAGTATTTAAAAAATACCTGAAATAAGATGCTGCAGGTATTACAAAACCCCAGGGCATTATCTCTCAGTAAGAACAATAAATGAGAAAAAAATAATTCACAAAATGAAGAAAATATTCAAAAAGCCAAGCAGCATTGGTGCCAAGTTGCCCAGGTGTTCACCAGAGGGAGCAACGACTGCTTTCTACGGAGGGTCAGGAAGGGGATGGGATTTGAGCCTATCCTATAGGATTCAGAGAAGAAGAAGAAGAAAAAAAAAAGCCTGGAGGAAGCATTTCAGGTGGGGAAACAAGAGAAAGAAGGCCAGTGAGAAAAAGGCTGTCTTCCCAAGAGAAATGACTGAAAAGATCCCCCGCTGTGGCAACCTCCTGAGCTTCCTTCAGGACGTGTTATAGCACTCTGCTGGTGGCATTCAGTTGCCCAGTGTGGGTGGCGACCTGAGCAGGTTAGAAGGGGGTATTTATGAGAAAAAGTTAAAATCAAATATAGATCATTTGATCTTTTCCCGGTCCTCAGCTGAGTACTTCAGCTAACTCTGCATGGCCATCTCACAATTACGTGACCCTGGTCCTGGAAGGGACTGTGAAAGAGTCAGCAGCGGGACTGGAGCAAGTACACCTCGATGCCTAGAAAATGAACCTTAGGCCCTCTTTTCCTGTTGGGGTTAGATATCAGCTTTGCTATGATGTCTGCATGCTCAGGTAAGGCTAGTGTTTTATCAGCTTAAGCAAAGACAAATACCGATACAGTTATTACACAGTTAACTAGTTATCTAACCTGGCTATTAGAAGTCTAGGCACTTTACTCATTCACTGCAATTTCTTCCTTTTTTTTTTTAGAGTCTGACAGATGACTCTAAACTATTCAGTTAATAAAAGCTTGGACACTTACTGTGTATTAGGTACTCCACCATTTGGGGCATTATGAAGAAGGAAGACAGAATCCTGCCCTTTGGTAACTTACAGTTAGGTGAAGAAGACATGCAAATAGATGATTACCATATGCAAGTAATAATGTTTAGAAATAGTGTTCCGGAGTATCAGATGTCAGCCAACGACTTTTACTGATACTGAATAACACTAATATTGCTCTTACTGGAAACGAGCTCTTCGCTATGGGTGGACTGTGGCTGATTTAGAAAATAGTATGATGTAGAGACATTGGAGGGAACATGGAAAATGAGAAGGATATGTTTAGACTAAATATCTGTGATTAAACTTTACCCACCCACTTTAGACAGGCAATGAGTATAGTCAGTGGAATCCTTGAGGAGTATTCCATTTTGAAGCTGACTGATGAGTGATGCTTTGTTAATTACAAACAGGAGAAGCAACATCGAAATAGCATTACACGAAGGGAGTCCACAACTGTGTTGCAGAGCATTGTAAGAAGATAGGCGGGCATGATGAACACTAATTCCACAGTAAGACCTTCCCACCATTCTTTACTATGCTAAAGCAGCTGGAGGTCCCATTAAACAGGCTAAGACAAGAAGAGCCGTCTCTTTTGTTGCCTATCTCACACACTGCGTGTCTACACTTTGCAGAGAAAGTACATGCAGTATTTAGCTCCACTACACATGACTTATTCTGATCACAGAGTTATCAGTTCTTCTAAGGAATCTGTTTCAAGTTGATATAATTATAGTGCATTTTGGTCAATCATGTAAAACAGCAATTTCCTTCTTCCTCTCCACTACATTTCAGCAACTTAAAAGGTTTTTCTCTTGGATTGAAGTTTTATATCAGTATTTTCCAAGATGTATTCTGTGCTAACAAATTCTCTCTATGCTTGGGAGACAATTTTCCAGTTACATAATACAATTCTTTGTAAAATTACAAAGGCAAAGCCGCACTACTTTTGATTATATTTAGAAGAAAAGGTTGGACCTTTCTACTGTCCTAATAAAAGCAGTTTAGACACATCTGGAATCTCCATCTGAGTAACTTCTTTTATTAGAAAGAAAAATTGCTGCCAAACTGGCAAATTAGACAATGAAGTATAACACTCAGAAATATTCAGCGCCTAACATCCTGTCAGAATGAAGGGAAAGGATGGAACCCTAAGTTCCATTGCTCAGGAGCTTGCAATCCCATCTGTCATGATGCCAGGGATACAGCCCTGCACTCTCCTTCCTACAAATGGAAGGGAACTGCCCTATCGTCTGCCACACTGTAAACACAAAGTGAGTTACTGTGGCAACCACCAGGGCAAGAAAGGGCCGCTTGACGTTCACAGACAAATGCACAAGCATTTTTTTAAAAGTTGAAAGATGATCTCACTCACTAAAATATTTGTCTCTAAATTGGTCGAGAACCATGACTGCAGCATTTTCCACTGACTGAATTGTGTGCTTAGTCAGTGATACCAAATTTTAAACTAGTCTGTTGTTGATTCTCAGCACCATCAAAAGTGCCACTTTAGATGTTTGGCCTGTCTGAGCGCTTAAGATATGGTCACAAGAAAGACATGTCTGTAAGAAATAAAATGGCTTTGCTGTCTTAAACACCATAGGATGAGGTTGTTTGAAAATTCTAAAAGCTGAAATTTATGCAGTGCATTTATTTCCAAAGTAATTTTATATCTAACATCTTCTTAAAAAATACTGATGAAGTCTATTCTGGGGAGTGGAAGCTTCAGGACCTACACATAAACACGTACACATGCACACACACGTATATATGCATATGCATATGTATATGCATATGTATATGTAATTTATATACTTATATAAAGACAACAATTGAGTTGCAAAAATCAGATATGGGTAGGTGATGAGATGTTTCCTGAAGCTATATTTGCATAGCACACACTCTGCTTTTTACTTAGATCGTATGATTTGTGGTGCTTTTAGGGTAAGGAACTGATGGAGAATCTTTTTGAGGGTGGGGAGAAGTCATTCCAAGCCACCCTTTGGCATTGCCACTCATCCTGAGCAAAGCTGTGAGATAAGTGAAATTTATTTCTAGCATAATATCCAGATCATTTTCCAGTTCAATAGTATTCTTGTGCTCTCTCCTCATTCAATTCTGCACTCAGAAAAGAATTCACACCAACCATTTACCCTTCCTGTGGCTTTTAATTTGATATACCATCTCTTAGAACTTGACCCTGTTAAAGAGATTTCAGCTATCTAAAAGGATGTAGGAAGGTTTGGTTTTGTTTAGGGTGGGGATGCAGGGGACCTTTACCACTCAAGAAAGTTCCAAGTGACACTTTTTTTCCTGAGTGGAATTTTATATTGCCATAATGCACTGGACTTCATGAAAGTTATACGTTTGTGCCAAAGTAGGTGAGGTGCTTTGGGGAACTGAAACACAGACTAAAAGCCACCAGTTAAAAATTCAGTGTTGCCTCCAATAAATAACATAAACTGGTAAGATCTATAATTTAATCTCTCATTGCCTTTCTGCTCAGCAGTAAAATGGGACAGCGGACATCAGAAGACACGTTGACTTTGAAGGGACAGTGACACACATACTCAATATTTAAGTTTGTTAGCCATGAGAGAGAAGAGACATTTCATTTTGTTTTGTAAAGCCCCAAATTCCATATTTTATAGGGGTGGAGACTGCTAATAAAAACTGTACACTGACAATAAGTGGTGATGAACCCAATGAAATCCCTGCAGAGATCTTTGTAAATGTGGTATGAACAAAGATTATTAGTAATTACCAGAATGTTACACATGCTCCTTAATAAACACTTAAGAAACCCACTAATGAATCAGAGATTAACAGACTAAAGGTTTGCAATTACAGAACACATTAAAAGGATAACTGTAGAAAGATTAAATAAAGATTTTAATTCCTTGTAATTAGCCTATTTTATAGAAATAAGATGCTACTCCTATGTTTGTTTTCTTACTGGTTGGTTGAGCATGGCCAAGGTCAGACTGAACGTGCAAAGGCACGTCTAAGGTTTTGAAACTTAGGCGTACACACCTGCCTGACAAACTTCGGAAAAAAGCCCTAAAATGCACACCTTTAGAAAAATTCCCACCATATATATTTGTTTCCTGAAGTCTGAACAACTACCTTCCAGTGAGGCTATTGCAAGAAAAGAAATACCCACTTCCCATGAAAGACTATCCACTGAACTGAAGGGGGACACAGCCTCTGTATTTGTTATCCCCATAGGAAGATTGTGTCAGATAGTGGGGAGATGAAGCTGCTGATGATTTTGGAAGTGATTCTGTCAGTTTCCTTTAGCTGGTGCTAGAAGAAAGGTTTCCTGCTAATGTTTCTCTATGTCCATAGCTTTATGGGTCCAATTTTAAGTAACTGGTGACTGTGAATGGTAATTAGGAGAAAAAAAGGTTAGTTATAGGCATTTTGTCTTACCTCAGATTGCCTTAGCAAAGATGAATGCAAGAGTCCTTTAACCACGTTAGAAGGGCGTGGTTTATAGTCCAAGGCACAGATTTCTGTCTCAACATTTCCTGAGAATGGGGATATTTGCATAAGGGGCAAGGTTAGGGGGCCCAGAGATGAATAAACCATAGATCTTGCCCTCTAAAAGAGAAAAAGCAGGCAGAGGGCTGGAAGATGTTAGTGAATAATTGTAAAATAAAGCAGAATACAAATATTAAGTGGAGATTCCTAGGAACGTGGTGACTTAAGCATTGCCTTTGCTAGCTGGTTCACAATCTGGGCCTGGCATCAATTAACACCCTAAAATAATGCTAACAAATATACAAGCCTCTTGAGTTTGGCTCTGTTCCAACAGTGATCAGTGACTGAAGTTCAAAAACAGTGTTCATACATATTTGGCTGTTTATCAAATTATTCTAAAAATTCAGGGAAAAGAAAGATACTTGCTCTGATTGCTGCTCAGTCATCTTCCTGGGAGAATTTCTTTATAAAAGAAATAGAAACCTAACTTGAAAAAAATAAGAGGTCCTTTGCCTGTTCAAAGTCTGAATGCCTTTACTAGGTGTAGGTGGGCTAGGTGGGTTGGGCTATGCTTTGGCTTAGCCTTTATGATATTGTAAAGAAGACCAATAAATTTCTCTATGTGATTATAAAACAGTTTATAATTTGAAGAAATATGTAACCTGGAGTGCTCAGTCAGCCTAGATAATTACTACAGATAAAGTAACAACATCTTGGCAAAGCCACAAAAGCAAGGGAAATCCGTACCGTGTAATTTTGAACACGTTTTTGAAAAAAGCCTGAAAAATATTATCTCTCTGAAATATCAGATCAATCCAGATGGCCTGATTATACTTTAAGTAATTTCCTGTGATCCTAGACACATCTAACTGCAGTCTTCTTTTGTAAGCTGAAGAAATTTAAAGTATGATATTCTGTATATTTTATAATTCGTGCTTTTAACGATACACTTAAACATTCTATAAGTGGCTCATCCATTTTGTCAACCACAAATTTTGTTACAATAAACATTTACCTATGTGTCCCTATTATTGTGATGAAATAGACCTAGTTTTATACATCCTACACAATTATAAGATAGATGGTATGTATAGTACTTAGAATCTGCAAAAAATTTGACACTGTACAATGAATCATGATAAGAAAGTTTATTCTATCACTTGAAACAAGTTCTTCCAGTTGTTTTTATTACTTATGGGATAATAACTAAGTATACTGACAATATAATACAAAACTTTATTTTAATGACAATAGACTGGTTAACAAGCCAGAGACAGATGATCATTAGAGATTAGAAACTAAATCTAATAATGCTAAACCACTAGTGATAAAATAGGCTAATTGACATAGCTGTATAATTCAATTGCTCTAATTATAAACTGGTCTCAATTAAACAAAAGCTTGACTAGCCTGACTTTCAGATATTTTGCTTTGTAAAATATATGTCACATTAAAAAACTATGCTTAATATTATAGTTTTGCTACTTTTTGAATATACGTGTTATGTATACATGTAGTCAATTAAATTTATATTGAATGCCAACAAATGACCTCACACCCAGATGTACCCACATACATTTTCCCAATTGCATTGGAAACTAGGCCATTATAGTGGTTAATTAGCATGAAATCACACTGTATGTGAGAATGAAGGAAAAATGGATCACAGAGTGGAAATATAATCCATTATTAAGATAATGAGAATAGAGAGGGTTACGTCAAGTTCATCAATCAAATATTAAAATTATAATAGTAATAACAAGATTCATAGTTTTCCCATAATCCCCAAATAATTAGTTTTAAAAATATTGACCTTCCCCACCCCCCCCCAAAAAAAAGAGAAAAGTTAGCTAATTATTTCTCTCTCCAATACTCCCCACCCACCTTCTTGGGTCCTAACTTTCACCAGTAGCACCTACTGCCCGATAAAGAAACACACAACATCATTCTTACCTGCTGAATCTCAGCTCATTGCTCAGGATGAGACTAAAGTTCTTGTTTTCCAGCCTTCATAAAAGATGTCCAGAACAGGGAATTCAAAAGAAGTCAAACCTACCAGAACCCTCTCACTGGCCCTGGGAACTGAGTCAATCCAAGGAAACAAATTTTGAACTTGAGATGATAATCCAGGGTCCCAATGAGGGAGATGTCAGAGAATGTAGTCTCCAGAGACCCACTATACTCTTCCATTCTATTTTAACTGATCAAATGTGCCTATTTTATGGTTTAGTTAACACTGATAAGGAAGGATACTTTTTAATAATGTCAAAGCAAGAAAGATGAAAAGAGTGGGTTGATTTTTTGCATTCATAAGCATAAATGCTAATGCCAGAAAGAAATATGAGGAATGGAGATAAATAAACTTGGCTACCAAGGAAGAAAACATGCTTAAGTTTATCATTGTTGAGAAAAATTTTAAGGGACATTTTTATCTTTACACCAAGATTGACCTCATATGTTACCAAGATGTGGATGGCCTGTATCAGTTCCAAATGTGGGCACAGTTTTTGAAAGCATTTCACAAGCGGATAGGACCCCCGAATGGCAAAGAAATAGCAGTCATCCTGCTCAGTTGTAAATCACGTTTAACTTTGAGAGCATTTTTACACATATGATTTCATGTTGGGCTGCCTTTTAGTTTCATGGTTCCTTATATTTGTAGGGTTAAAATCACTTGAAAAAGAAAAAAAAAGTATAAGCTTGGCGCTAGAAAGGCCTTATACTAGAGGGAATAGGTTTCCCTGGAGTTGTACTATAAATTTGTCTCTCTAGTTCAGTGAATGACAAAGTTGGTCCTATGAACCCAAGATCTTTCAGTTGTCAAAAAGGGAATAATGTTACGTGCAACTACCTCTGAGGTTTATGTCTGGAACTCTAAAGAAATAAGTCCTGAATTAGCTGTGGTGGGGAGAGCCAGATTTCGGAGATGCACCAATAGTGTTCATTTAATTTAATCCTTCACTGGCAGGACTATAGACTGTGGATGGAGAGAGATCTCTTCATGGGGAGTTGGGATGGACATCTTTGTAGAAGAATTTAGATGCCGCCCTATTTGAAGAGCAAAAGACATCATGTGAGTCCTTTCAGCCCTCTCATTGAATACAATGGGTTTGATATATTCTGGATCCCCCCAAAATATCTTTCTATATTTATCTAGCAGCTACCTTATGGGGTTTATTTATTTCCAAATGTTTAAGTATCTATTGTGTGACTGCATAACATCATCAATATCAGCTAATGAGATTTATAACTTTCTCTCTCTCTCCCTCTCTCTCCTTCTTCTCAACCCTCTCTCTTTCCCTTAACTGAATGTTTGAATAATGAATGCTCCATTATGTCATGAACACTCACTCAAAAGAGCCCCAGTGGAAGGGTGTGTTTTCATTATTATCATCAAATAACATGCTGAAAATAATTAAAAATCACTTAGAACACTGGCAACAGAAGAGATACATGAATTACACCCACCCAGGAGCAGACTTAACTTGTCTACAGAATTGTACAGGAAAATATGCTTCACTAATTAACCAAATATTTAATAAAAAAACAACTAATATTTTTGGCAGGATTACAGGTGGGTACTTTGGCAGGTAGCGAAGCAATACAAGACAGCTCAAGTCATTTAATTCTATAAAATGCTGATCTTATTCCAACTAGTAGCTTTTACATAAATGTAACTTTGCATTTAAAAGCATAATTACTTTAAAAAAGGACTCTCTGTTCTGCAAATTAAGATGCAGATAATTGAATATCTTGGTTAATCTAGGTTCCTTAAAATTTTAAAAACTAAACTAAGACATTCATTTAAGATGAGACCTAAGTGAGAAACTTACAGTGAATATACAAGATTTAAACCACCTCCTTCAAACTTTTGCTAGGGCGAGTTCCAGTTGTGTCCAATGAAACTGGGTACTCCCATTCAATTAATCATCAAATCTAAATGTGAAGATTAAACATTTGGAAATTTAGCCCCTCCCTTCATAAGTAAAACCTATTGTTGAGTATAAAAGAGAAAAAAAAATCTTCTGAAACAGTGTGATTTACAGAGAATTCCAGCCAACTAACATTTATTGAGTTCCTCGTTTGTACGGGGCACTCGGTTTTACACTCTGCTTAACTAAGACATCTATCCTCTTATAGAATTTTGCATTCTAATAGGAGACAAACAGGTAGTAGTAAAACATTAATAACAAGCAAGTCTCCTAGATTTGTCATATTCTTGCTTGCCTCCTTAACTAGTATACAGGGAACACAATGTAGCATTTTGTAGTGAGGTTGATGGGGACCTTCTGAATAGGAAAGAATCACTTATGCTCCTACACAGTGATCTCCTCAGGCCTGGTAAGGCTTGTGCAGGCCAGTCCATACATTAATAGCCTCATAGTGTCTTTCCAGTTCTTTGTTGTCCTTATGTGGTTTTACTCTATATGCGCCTAAGCCAATCTCCTTGCTCCCTTCTCCTCTCCCTCTCTTTCTCGCTAGCATTTTTCCTGTGATCTTTAATCTATCACTTAAAACCAGCAGTGAACTAAGGGCCAGACAACCCAGCTTGGTCATGGCTCTCAATGAGGGCCTGAGGGGCCGTACTATGAGTCAAGTCCATGAACATCAGCGCCTGGCCTTTGCAACATCTATTTTGGCAGTTCAGAGACCAGTTTTGCATGTGTTTTGTTTTTCAGTTCTGTGCCAAAGAGCTGAGGTTCTGAGATAAGTGGCCTCTGGCTGAGTTTGAGCTTTCCCTGAGAATGAGCTGTTCTGAGAGGAGAGAAGAGGCAGACTGCCTCTGTTTTCCTCTACTGTTGTCTCCTGAGATTCTGTGGTCATGTTCAGGTAGATCACCTCAGGCAGGGGTAGTCTCTCCTCCTGGTGCGGGGAGGGGTGATGGCTCGGGTGCCATGTGCTCCTATCCCTTCAGGACCTCTCCACTTCAAGGGCCTACCAAAGAGTCCTGTTGCTCCTAGAAGCTGAATGAGAATTAATTTATAACTTACGATGAGGATGATGACACAAAGCATAGCTGACACCTTCTTTCTGTAATGATTCCTTCTTCTCTACTTCGTTCCCCTATTTGTTTTGTGCATTCTCTTTCTGTCTGTTTCTGTAAATAAAATGCCCTTTCATGTTTTTTGTGTTTGTTTTCCACTTCTGCGCTATGGACTGTATGGTAAGTATCTGTTATTTGGATTCGCATAGATGCACATTTAGTTTGAAAACTTGAGAAAAATATGAAAGTGACTTTTAAAGAACTATATATTTTCAGAATTCTGACCAAATTACTGTGGTTTTCTGTTGGTTCTGGTGATATTGAACTATCCCTTTGGGAGGAAAATGTAGGTGAGTGAGAGAGAATGAGAGAGAGTGAGAGAGAAAGAGAGAGGAAGGGCACTGTGAAGGATTCTACTTCTCAGTACCTTGGAACTGTTAAGCCCACTCTTACTTATGTGTGTTAGATCAAATTCTGGCAGAAATCATGAGACAGCTGCAATTCCATACTTTGAATTGTCTCTTTAAAAAAATCTTGATATAATTTATAGATTTGTTGGCAGGTATTCCCTATTTTTTTTTTCATTTACTTGAATGTAGACAACTTGGAATAAAGAGATTGGAAGAAATGAGTATTTTCAAAAGTGAAGTCACTATTTTCACTACTTTCTGAAATGAAAATTGGTTCAAATAGATATATTTTTAGTAATACTACTTGTGTCAGGTTGAATTTCATCTATCAAGAGATATTTATAAACTTATACAATTTCTGAAAGTTTTTATGACTTAAGAGAAGATTTACTGCAAGTAAACAAATATATAATTAAAGGTATCATACTTTTAGATACAAATAAGATAAAGAAAAAATTTTTTAAATTCCCAAGTTTAAATATTCTAGAAAGTTGAGATAGAAACAGATGACTTTTTTGTTATATTGCAATGCCTATCCTAAATGAGCTTGGCTTCATCAAGGCCTTTTGTTGCTAGAATTAACATGTCTCAAGATAACACACATGAGGGGGAGGACATTGTTATTACAGAGACTGTGTGTGATAAGGAGGTGTAAAGAGGTCTCCTGAGACCTGGGACTGGGACAGGGGAATCCATCATCAAATATGGTGTATGTGGCACACTGTCCACCTAAAACTTCCTGCTCCCCTGATGCTCTAAGATTCTGCATAGCCAGCTAGTGAATACATCCCCAGCCCCCTGTGCATCTAGGTGTGAGTAATATGACTAGTTCTTCTCAATGGATTCTAAGTGAAGTGATGTGCCTCACTTCCAGACTGAGCAGACTGAGGCTTTTAAGAAGTGAATAGAGCTTCTCCATTCTCTTTCCTGTTCCACCTGCAAGATGTACTTTGCAAGACATACCTTGTGTTAGGACTAATTACATCTTACATTAAATCTGTATCATCTTAAAGAAGGAAGCTCTAGTGAATGCAGAGCAACAAAATGGAAGAAGCCTGGATCCCTAAACTATACTCAGAAGAAAACCTCCTACCATCTGGTAATACTCACATTGGACTAATATATGAGCATATTTTATTGGGGGTGAACCACTGAAATTTAGGGGTTTATTACTGCAGCTAGACTTGCCTTAACTGATTCAAAGAACAACACTGCACTGTGTCTCTGCCTCTCTCTGTGTTCTCCCTGTGGACCAGTTTCTTCTGCTTCCTGCTCCCCCACAGCACTGACTTTGATAGAGCAGCTCATCTCTGGTATAATATGATACAAACCTTGTACCCACTATTTACTCCTTTTCTGCCACCATGTGTGCCAAATATCTTTCATTTGCTCCTTCATATCCACTCTCTACCCTTTCCCATTCTGTTCGCTGAAGGTGACTGAGGTGACTGAATTGATTACATCAAAAGACTCCTATGATCTCTGACTTCCAGCTAGAGATAAAGAGAAGCCCTGGCAGGTGACAGAAGAAAGAAAGAAAAATGAGTTCATGGTTTTATTTGTCTGATTCCTTCCTGTGAGGCTTCCTCAGGCTTGTCTCTGGTGACAGAAGTTCACTCCTCTTTTTAAGGAGCCCTCTCCTTATAACTTTCATCTTTCAAGCTTTGGTAACCTCTTCCTTCACATATGCCTTTGAACTCAGAGGTAGTGACAGTTTTACCTCCCTGCTGGTGGTCGTCTTAAGACCCTGAGTTCTTCCTTGTTACTTCCTTACACCCTGCTCATATCTACCTTTGTAATAAATCCATTTATAAATTCTTTTCAAATTATTCTAATTTGAGAGTGTCATCTGTTTCCTGTTGGTTTTCTCAATACAAAACCATATCACATCACACAATAACTGTACTTAGCCATAAGAAGAGATGAAATACTGCCACTTGTGACAACATGGTTAGATCTTGAGATTATCATGCCGAGTGAAATAAGTCAGACACAAAAAGTTAAGAACCATATAATTTCACTTATAGGTGGGATATAAAACTGAAAGCAACAAATGAAAAAGACAAACAAACCAAAACTCATAGATAGAGACAACAGTTTAGTGGTTACCAGAGGAAAGAGGGGTAGATAAGGATAAAGGTGGTCAAATACATGGTGACAGAAGAAAGTTTAACTTTGGGTGGTGAAAACACAGTGCAATATATACATATGACAAATTATTAAATTGTGTTATTGAAACCTATATAATTTTATTAACCAATGTCATCCCAATAAATTCATTTAAAAAACTCTATCATAGTCAAAATTCTTTGGAAGTCAGCTTTCTCTCACTGGCTCATTTAGCTATGTCCAGGGGATGGAGTTATTGTGCAAACATGGCCATCAGGCCCACCCCTTGATCCAAGTTGCCTGTGAGTGATGGCAACTTGTAGAGGACAAAGTTTGCACGTCTAGCAAAGAGTACACTTTCATGTCTTCTAGTAAAAGTTTTCTTGCTTCTTTTTATTCCTCTTCAGCTGTATGATTGCCGTTATCTGCTTTTGCCTTTTTCCCCTAGTGATCGCTTCACTGGTGAGAGAGTATATTATTGCTTTGTACAGGGTTGTCCATTGTGAATGATGCATATTCCTAGTACTCCATTTAGAATCCAACTCTTTACACTTTGAAATAGAAATGTTTCTAAAAATTTAGAAATAAAAATGTTTATAAAAAACAAAAAGGCAGAAAAAATATAAATAACCAAAGAATCATGTTTGTGCCATGTTATTTCTTATAGAGAAAAATATTTTTGTCCCAACTTGGATGCCATGGATATGTCAGAGTAGTTTCAGCCAAAGAACTAATAACAATTTTCTCTTTCACATTTATTTAGTATCATTCACATTCTTTTTACTTCCCAAGAAGAAATATGCTACATAAGTACCCAATTGAATGAGAAATTATTATTGTAATTTTCACTTTCAGTGTGAAAAGTACCAGGTAGTTTGGGTAAAGTGTCTATCCAACTTAAGGTACTATGAAGATGGTTCGTGTGAATATCTAGGTACAGAATCTGAAGATTCTATTTTAAGGGCTTATTTTTCTCTAGAGATTTTATCTTCATATACCAGTAAGTTTTTGGTAATAATAGTTGTATTATTTTCTTATTTCAAAAAAAAGAGGACTAGAGAGCACTCATATTCCTCCCCTGGGAGAAAAATATTTTAGATAAATAGTTATTTTTCTAAACTAACATATTCTTAAGGAATATTACCACTGCCCTTCACTATACATTGGAAACCCATACTATCTCCTCCTCAATATCTTACATCATCAATTTCTTGACTTGGGATATATGCAAAAGAGTAGATTTACCAAGACACTGTGGTAGAATTCAAAGTGAGAGGGCGTTATCTGTTTTAAAAGTCATAGATGGATCAAATAGCAAGTTTCTTCCCCTCTCCCACTCTCTCCCGCTTTCCCTGCCAAGCTTACCAGCACACATACATGCATAAGGAAATAAGTAACCTTGGAAATCAGTCCAGCACAAAAGCAATTTATTTACACTAATTTTTAGTGCATCTATAGAAGGTGATTTATCTTTGTTTGGTTGGAATTCTTCTAAACAATAACTATATACAAAAAAGACATAAACATAGCATGAGAACTTTGTGTAAAATCCACAAAGGCTTAAAACTGCACTTTCCAATATGGTAGACACCAATCAGATTTGGGTTTGAGCAGCTGAAATGTACAACTGAGAAAATAAATTTATTTTATTTTATTAATTTAGACTTAATTTAAAAGCTCAAAAAGTGAAAAATATTTTTCCATTAAATGTAACTTCATTGTTTTGCTAGGACTGCACATTACTGTAACCATTGTATCCCATAAGATGTAGTAAGCGTGGACTTTTTATTTTTTAAAATGTGGTTAATAGCATATTTAAAATTATATGTACAGCTTATATTACATTTTAATTGGAAAGCTCTGGCTTAGAAAGCTAAGATTTTAGGCTAAAATTCTAGATTTTTTTGCACATAGCAGCACCCTAATATATGTAACATTACCTAGATTTGTGGGGGAAACTTCATTAGTATATAGCGGAGGTATGGAAGTTAGGAAAATATTCTAAATTTCAAATTCATTTGTCTCTTGTAAGCTTAGTGTGACTTACTGTATAGTTCCTCATGACTTCAGTTGTTTATAAAGGTTTAAAGTAAAATAAGTTTCCACCACAGATAATTTTATTATGCCAGTTTTGAACTGATTAAAATGAAAATGCCTCTTTGGTGTTACTTGAACAATCTTTTATGAGCTTTATCAACCTTTAGAAGGAAGCTACAGTGCCCATAAGGCAGGCAAAAATGTTTTCTAAGAAATACAAAATGGAACCTACTGAATTAAATTCCAAACTAAATTAGGAATACTGAAAAGACTCTTACACACACATGTTCTTTTCTTTCAAGCTATCTGAGTCACAGCTGAAGACACTAGGGTAGTCTTTTCCAGGTCTAAAAATCTGAGCAAGATCAATACATAGATATACAATAAAAATTAAATGGAATTTTTCAAACATAAAGGATTGTCAGTATTGTCTTAAAGAAAACCAAATCCCTCACTGGAAAACATAAATAGCCAGTTTGTCAGGACAGTGTTGGAGAGAAGTTGATGCTATTTATTGAGAAGGTGGCTTCAAAATCACCAGATTGTGATGAAAATTAAAAAGTGTTTTTTCTCCTAAATCAACCTAATGACTCTAAAATAATATACATATCTTCATTACAATGAGTCATAAAAATGATTTGAGATCTTACCATTTAAATTTTATGCCTCTTTGTTTCCCCTTAGACAGGACAAGAGACAAAAACTGGAAAGTTTGGGTCATATGGATCATGGCAGCACTGCTATGTCTGGAATTTTCTTATAAATACCCTATTACTTTGAGTCTCACAGCCTGGCTAAAACAGCAGGGACAATCTCATTTGCACTTTTATAGTTGTAGAGGGATTTCAAGAGTTAAAACAATTTTCCATAATATTCTGTATTAACTTAACAGATCTGAAGTGTGATTATTACACCTTTTCATGCTTTTCTGCAGGCTGACAATTTGGAAGTAATTTTAGAAAAACAAACAAAATTATAAACAAATGCCAACAGGAAGGCATTCTTGAGTACTAAAAAGAATCTAGTTTGCAACAAATTTTTACTGCCTGTTTGCAGCTTTATGCCTTTTTAAGATTATTTTTTTAAACACTATAAATGACTGTTTCTACCCTTGTGAAAATCATCGCTTCAAAGGAATGTCCTGTGACACTCTACAGTGACTAAACAAAATGTATGCCACCCTTTCTTGTGTGGGTAAATAACAAATAACATTTTATCAGGATCTATTTTTACTTTACTAAAATAAATGCTCACTGTTTAGCAGGATTTGGATAATTTAATCTGCTTAAAATTAGAAAAAACCCTAATTTCACTAAAATGTAAAACTTTCATAAAAGATCATTAAAGTTACCTTTTCAATCCATCTATAAAATACATAGCAAACTCTACCAAGGATAAAGATAGTGAAAAAGATGAGATACAATGATTCAATGACAAGGGAATTTAAAGTAAATGTACAGTACTATTAAAATAGATTTTATATACACACACAGAAAATAAATAAATGCTTAAAGGATATAGGATATAAAAACTGAGTTGATGGATTGGAGAACAAATGGGGTTAAATAAAGAAAACTAACTTGAAGCAGTTAACTTACAAAGCCAGAAAGGATAGTTATGGAACAGTGAGCAGAATGTTTTCATGGGTGGATGGGAAGTTAAACCAGTACAGAAAAGAGCCTTGTGAGTTTTAAAAGGGGATGCAAGGTCACACCCTTCTAAGAATATTGTTTCCAATTTTATTTAAAAATGCCATAAAAGCATCTTGGTAAATAAACTTTTGCATGTGGCCTCAATCTAATTAGAATAAATCCTAATGAAACAAATAAACAAACAAAAATATACTGATACACACACACACACACACACACACACACACACATCAGTAAAGGGTGATAACCTCTCTCTAAAAACTAAACTTAGGGTTTTTAAAAGCTTAGAAGTAATGTTCTAGAAATTTAGAAAAGAAGGTACATGGAGAATCAAAAATAAATAAGTGTTTATACAATAAGCAGAAATTAGAGTAAATTATCAAATAGTTGATTTGTATATACTTAGGAAAGGGTACTGGCTTCCACTGAACTTGGCTTTGTGAAGGGAACATTATGCCAGACCAGTTTAATTTCCTCTCACATAAGAGTGACAGGCAATGTCAAGTGACAAGAAGCAACAGTAAACAAGGATGTTAAAATAGGCCATGCATGAGAGAACAAAAATCTGGAGTGAAAATTTGATAAAGGGTTTGGCAAGATAGGGATACACACAGGTTCAGCTATAATTCTTTAAAAAGTTCACCCTCTCTAGACAAAAATTATTTAAAACTGTGTAAGGTAGATAATTAAGCTGCAGTAGACTTTCAATAAATGTGCATTTGATGGATTAAAATAGTACATTAGATATGTTTCCTAAATTCAGAAGATCCTCAATTTCTTTGAAATATCTAGGAATAAAGAATTCTGTAAATTCTAGGATACATTTAACACCCATCCTGGACCTTTTGTGCATTTATCTCACAATCATCTTTTAAAGTGCCATGAGTAGAGGTATGGATTAATTTTGTAATAATGCAGCATATATGGAATGACAAGCCACCTAAGAATATGGTAAAAATAAGTTACATTGCATAAGAAGAAAACACAAATTAGCACCAAGGAACATTAATATTCTAAACTTCGACTAGGTAAACTGCAAGGATCTCTTGCATTTTGGGAGAAAAAGATTGAATTTCAATCAGGAAAGGTTTCATTGATTTTTTAAAAATCTTTTAACTTTTCTTAGGATCAGGTTCCAGGTGATACAGTGGAAGAAGTCAGACAGACATGGATTGAAATCTTAACTATACCATTTACCCACTGCATGAACTTGGACAAAAAATTTAAACTTTCCTGTTTCTTTATCCGGAAAATTGACACCTACCTTGCCCTTTGTAGTGAGGATTAAATAAGACAATTTGTGTAAAATGCTTAGTACATATATTTCTCAGTAAATATTGGCTCTCTTCCATTCCTTCTCATTCCTAACCTATCCTTCCTTCTCTCTTCCTTACTGCCCATGTACCTTGGAAAGAAGACATGAAAAGGCTAAGAATAAAGCCTTGTCTTATGAAACAGGAAAAGGGACAGAACCTTACTTCCTTTTACCCTTAAACCCTTGTTAAAGGTTTCCTGACTCTACAAGGACCCATTCACACTCATTTGGCAATCTCATGGTGTCTCCCAGTTTTTACATGTCAAATGTTCAATAGGCTGAACGAGAGAGCCTCCTTGTCAAGTGACATCTTTATTATAAAAATGTTCTTTATTCCTATGTATATTAGAGAAAATGAAGCACAAACATGAGTATGATCACCAGCAAATGGTAACATTACTAATGCTTAGAAAACAGCCATCCCAGCATGTCAAGTTTACAACTGCAACCTTGAAATAGGAAGTCAGCCTTTTTGTTCCTATAGCTTTGTCCAGTTTTCTCAAGTAAACAAAAATCAACTTCCTAGCATGAGTTGTAACAGCTTGATAACAATTTAACATCTATGCAAAAAGAAAGAGTTGGAGATTATAAAATCACTTAGAATGTATTATTTCTAGACTGAGCAGACATAAGTCTTTGAGGATTAATTTCATGCTGAGGGTTAAATTTCACTTTCACATAGGCTAAGCATTGCCTGGGGCTGCACAGATAATGAACCTGCCAAGGGATTAGCAAGGAAACACTTGTGTTATTATAAAGTGGGTACACTTCCCTTTCTAACCAAGTTCATCCTACATGACATTAACAAATTACTCCCTCTCTCTGCCCACATTTCAATATAATGTGAGCTAGCAAGTGACCCCAAACCAATAGGACACGAGATAAGATCTTCTCAGTGTCCGAATGGCTATTAAACTCGTCTGAGAGAGCTAGACCTCCTGCAGGGGAACACAAGGCATTTTATCTTGAGGACCCCTGCCTCCATCTCAGAAACCTTTCTTTGGTCATAAAGCTTCAACTCTGAGCCAAGGGGTGGAAACATCTTTACACAAACATTTAGCCCACAGAAAGGCACTCTCCAGAAAACACAAATGATACTTCATTTTGACAAACTCACAAGGACCTAATATTTTCTAAATAAGAATTTAATGGCTTAGCATTTGCTAAAATGCATGTTCAGAGAGATTTCTGATTTTTCAGATAAAAATATCCGTTTCTCAACAGAGCTTTTCTTAAATGACAGGTATATTCATAGACATCAAATCTGTTGGCCTTTTCTCCATATTCATTCTCAGAAGATCATCCTCTCTGCTAGGGGTTAGAGTGGAGTCCTCCTCCTGGGTAGCAGTCCCTCTTTCCTCTGAACATTGCCCACCATTGTCTCGCTTTGATGTGGTCTCTGGGGACTAGTCCTGTTTATACTACTTGATTGTATGCTCCCTTAGGGCAGGGAGCTCATCTTAACTTACCTTTGCATCACCTTCAGAGTCTAACCAGATATCATCACAGAGTGGACACTCAGCTACTTTTGGCTAAACGAATCTCACAAGTCTCTGCATTCGACTATATCCCGACTCCACTGTACAGTTTAGAGCAAAGAAAATCTAATGGATATGAAGAATAGGTGGTTCCTATTATCTATGAAGTTATAACAGGAGTGTTTAGTATAAATTTAAATTGCTTTTCTCAAGAAGCTCTTCTGTTATTGAATGGCCTGACTGCTGCTGTAGTGAGAGCTGCTACTTCCATAACTTGATAATAAGCAGTGGGAGGAGCAAATTAGATATTTAGACATCCATTGCTATTTGCTGCAACCCAACCTGGTTCAAACCATGAATCTTATGAGAAAGCACAATATAGTTTTCTTATGATGAATTAGTGCAATTTTGTTTGAAATACTGATTTGTGAACAGTATTTCTATCAATTCACATTCTTATTTGCCAATTTGTAGGCTTTCAAAATGGGCCCATAATGATCTTGAAGGATTTCATATATATTCTCAGCTTAACAGAATACATAGCTCTTAAACACATGTGTTGAATGCTAACATGAAAGCATTATGTAATGAAGATGTGGAAGGAATCTAAGCTTTGACCTCTGAGCTCTGCTAGACTAAAGCACTACATAAGCCTTTGTTTGACAAGGCAGTTTCAGTAGAATGGTAGAGGCAGGCATCAGAGCACTTGGGTGCAGAAATGAATAGGTGGTGAGAAAATGAATATAGACAGTAACAGTATTCTTCACTAAAAAATTTGGTAGTTAAGAAAAAGAGAAAGTGGACAATAAAAAGAGAAACTAGTAGGAAGGTTTTTTTAAAGGATAGGAAGATGAGTATATTTATAGTTAGAGAGGAAAATCAGGTTAGAGGGGAAAACTGAGGAAGCAAAAGAAAGAAGAGATGGAGTAAGACCTAGAGGAGTAGAATCAGGAAGAACTAATTTTAGAAAAGAGACCAGATACTCCATCTTTAAAAACAAAAATAAAGACTATTTGTACACTTGAAGATAATATAATATTTTATGTCAAGTGTAATTAAAAAATAAAAACAAATTAAAGACAGACAAAAGAAGCAACATGGGTTTAAACCAGAGTAGAGAAATTTTGAAGGAAATCATGTTAGATGTCCCCAGTTGCCTCAGTAGAAAGGAAGTCAAGTTCATCTGCAGAGAGTGATAGAAAGGTGTGCGATTGGCAGCTTGTGGGGTGGAAGAGAGCCTAGGGAGGCTGCTGTGCAGAGTGAAATGAGGACTCAAAAAGAAATTTATTAGAAGTATTGCCAAGTTGCAGTGGGATCAGAGAACATGAGCTGGGATTACATGTGACTGAAAATGACTATGGGCATCCCTATTCAGAGCCAAGTGAAGTCAGAAGGGAATGGGGGACTATGAGAAGAATGAGTCAAAGGGCAATAGTTCTGAATAGGATAAAGATGAGGTGCATCCCTTACAAGAGGGGACCAGTGGAAGAGCAAGAAGAGGGGGGATTTTAGATTTGACACTAGGGAGTTGAGTTTCAGTCACCACCTTGCACGGAGAAGAAAGCCAGAGCCAGCTCAGGAACTATGAGGACAAGAGGTTAAATACTTGGTTGAAAGCCTGAAAATGCCATCAGGGAACAGATTCCACTGGACGGTTGTGAGGCCAGGTCCCGGCAACTGGCAAATGACCAAGAGATGAAAGAGAAAGATGTTGAGTGAGAGTCAAGAACAATTGCAAAGGTAAGTGAGAAATGTGCCAGCCCTTCATGTGAATTGAGAAGAGAAGAAGCAGCAGCCTCCTCTTGAGTATTCTGAGGAGTATCAGAGTGAGCCAGGTAAAGGGGGACATGGAAAGAATGAGGAGACATCTGATGAGAAGGTGGATGGGGCTGGTGAGCACTGGCTAGAGGTAGAGCAAGTTTAAGGAGACCTGTGGCTGAGCGAGCCTGAGGTCAGAGAGCACGAGGCAGCAGTGGACATGCTGGCTTTGCAGTTACTTGGTTTTCTCAGCTCCAGTGACCTGTCTCCACACTACACTTCCATGATTCGCCCATCGCTAAAACTTGACTGTGTCATGCTGGAAAATTTTCACTACCATGATCACAAACTTTGACTTGTTGCTGTCCTGTCCTCTCTTTTTTTTTTTCCTGGTGAATGAGCTCTTTAGATTTGTGACTCAGTGTCCATTACTTCCTCTACCTCTCACTCTTAGGGCAGCGGGGCCTACCGATGGGCTCCAGGTCTAAATGAGCAATGAGCACTGGTAACCGAGTCATCAGCTCAGAATCAGTGGAAGAGATTATAGATAGAGATGTGCCACAGCTCTTTCCGTGGGAGGTTGATGTACTTAAGTATTTTTGTGATCCTGATCCTCAAACCAAACTAGTACCACAAACACCAAGCTCAGTCATAGAGAGAATCTAAGTCAGAGTCAAGAGGTGCACTGTGGAAATAGAGATGGCCAGAGGTTGGCAAAGTGCTCACAGCTGCCAGGGCCCTCACTCTGCTTTCTCCCTTGGGTGAGAATGTAGGCTTGCTGATGTGAAGTTTAGCTGAAAAACAGAAGATCCCAGATATCTATAAAGATTGTCTACCTTCTTCCTAAAAAATGAAATAAGTGCAAGTTTTATAGGAGCTGTAATGCAGCATGACTGTACCTTCCCAAACACAGGTATCGGCAGCTGTACAACCCTGTTGGGGGTCTTTAATGACTCTGGGGAGCCATATAAGTTCACACAGCATCTGCATCTTCTCTGGGTGGCCACCTAGCTTCTACTTAGATTGGGTAGCCTTTCCTAAATAAATAAGGACTGTAATACAGACTTTACAGAGCATCACTGCATGGTCTCTTCCCACCAAGCTGTAGCCTACCAGAGGTAATATGGTTGGAGTGTAAAGAACAGGATGTGATATCATAATCCCGACACCTAGAAAGATTGCTTAGTCTGCAGAAAATCAATTTTAAAGATGGGCAAAGTGAATTTCAATGAGGCTGAAAGATGAAAAAAGATCATTGGTCGAAGCAATTTACATTACTTTGATATTCCAGGGAACGGTATCAGGGAGATATTAGTTGGCACATTGACCAGCATTTCTATTCATGGTAGCATGAAACAGTGATGCTTATCTCCAGAGTTGAGTGGAAAGTCTTATTCATTTGTTGGTAGTCAGTAGTTACCAGAAGAAATACATCTTTCCTTTTTAATAAACATTTTAATTGGTTAAGTACATTATACCAGTACATCTACTAGTCTCTTAATGGAAATTTCAAGTTGTTACAAGGTTAGTGCCTTTTTCGACATCTCACTTATAATGGAATGTGCATTCTGTACACTGCCCCAAAGCATTCAGCTGAATGGAGTTCTTTAATCTACATAATTACTATATAAAATATATTTATGATATTTTTATTTGATGTTTCCTTTAAAGGAGTCACTGAAGTTTATCCAAGATCACTTAACAGTAATTCTCCATTTTCCATATAAAGGTTATTAAACCTTAATTAAAGTACATTTACAGTCAACCATGAGGCTGTCATTCAAATTATATTGACAAATTGTATTATAAATCCCCATGGTCTTAACACGTTAACCAATCTCTCAAACCAAATTTCAGAACATAGAGCATTTGCATTAGTATGCACCAGGGGGATATAATAAACATTCACTGAACACTAGAGGTGGGTATTTTCCCCAGGGAACACAGAATTGGAAACACAAAGAACTAGTTTTGTTTAAATAATGACTGTATTTTGGCTAGTGAGTCATCTCTATAGCTTTAATGGAACTGGCCAAAGGGAACTAAATTAACTTTCCTACTCAATTTAGTGAAAGGCCACACTATCCATAACACTAAATGACACCCTCTAGTTTTGTCGAGTCAATTTGATAAATTGGTAACTAATTTTCCTGTCTACCCTTGAATCCAGTCAAACACCGACAAATACAACTGGTATGAAAAGCTCAAATGCAAAAGAAATGTACTCTAGATTCAGAGGATCTAGTTCCCTTCCCCGAGATGTTCAAAAGTTGATGAGAAATGGGCTGCGATTTGAGTGGAAAGAGATGACTTAAGCCCTAACTCTCCCCACAGCAGCGCTGCAGAGTTTTACCTTCCAGAGGGAAACTGGGGCTCATAGAGCTAACAAGAAAATTCTGACAGGTTTCACTGTCACATGTTAGAGTAGTACTGAATTCATGGTCAAGAATAAAATCAAGAATTTTAAAAGAAAAAATTATTATTCAAGAAGTCACTGGGAAAAAACCATGAGAGTCAATCCCTTTGTAATTAGAAACAAGAAATTTTTCGATTGGATAACTAAAGGAAGAGTTTATTTCAACAGCAAAATATTTCTTTTGACATTCCAAAGCAAAAAAACCTGCTATGTTATCCCTACTTGGGATTATCTTTTATCTACCAAATATTTCAGTGTTCTCGACATCATTTTTAAAGTGTTCTCCAAGTGGATAACCTGAGCAAATTCTTTACTAGCCTCATTAATGAGAACAGAAGAATCAGTTTGTTTTGGACAGCCTTTACTCATATAAAATTTCTTGAAATGCATTATCCTTCAAATGGTTTGATAACATCAATTTCCTTAGATTAGGCTCTAAACAACCAAATATCTATCCAAAAGTTTTCTTGCTTAATATTACAAAAGAGAATTACATAACACACAAGGTTCTCAAGTTTTTCTAAATTTCAATAAACTATGAGTTCCAAAACTTGTAGATGAATAATTTTTCAGTAGATCTGGTATCTAATGAGCCAGAAAGAAGGGAGAAAGACCTAAGATAAGTGGGACAGCATGAAAAGCAGTGGCAGCTTTGACGTTAGTCTTTTGGGTTTGAATGCTAGTTCTACCACTTAGCTGTGTAACCAAGGACAGCACTTAAACTGCTCTGAACATAAAAATAAAGTTACTGGGGGATGAAATGAAATTATGTTTGACACGAAGTTAGCACTAATTAAATGTTAATTCTTTATCTTTTAGAAGCTTTGAGTAAATGAAATTCCCATTTCTTATTTTGGGCAACAGCATGCACAAGGGAAAGACTAGTTTTCAACCTTCCATGTAAGGTGAGGAGCTGGCAGAAAATTATTAGGTGAGGCTCCCGGGAGACTACTTTGAAGGAGGCTGACTCAGCTAGGAAGCATATTCTTTTTGCCTGGGAGCCAGACCTGTAAGTAGAGCTCTGGCAGCCATTTTGCACTATGAAATGACTTTGCAAAAGCCTGGAAACCAGACAACAGTAAGAGAGGTCATAAGAGAGAATGAGCCTGGGTTCCAGATTAAATGTTGAATTACACTCCTGATTTATTTGGGAAGGAGGGCTCCTTATTACTTATAGGTAAACACAATTTCTAACTTACACTGGTGCCAATAAAGTAAAAGAGGCTCAGGTATAAGGTAGCATAAAATGATGAGGAAGTCACAACCCTTAGTATAAGCAGAAAAATAATAAAATAGAAAAAGTTTAAAAACATGGAGTACTGAGGGGTGCACCCACATGGCACTCCCATCCCAGAGCCACAGAAGGAGAAACATGAGCTGGGGTAGGCAGAAAAATGTGGGGCTGGGGGACAGATGCACCTGAATCCATTATTCTCATGGGGGTGACCCTTTAATACGAAGAGAAAAGAAATTGCTATGGGACAGGTTTGGCACCAAAAGAGCTGTAACCTGGCTAAGTTGAAGACATCATGACACTTCACCCCTAAATATTTCAGTGTATATCTCAAGAATAAGGCCATTCTCCTACATAACCAAATGACATCATTTCATTCATGAAATTCAGCATTGGTACAATAATATTATCTAATATTCAGTCCACATTCAAATTGCCCCAGTTGTCCCAATAACATTCTTTGTAGTTTGTTTGCTGTCCCCAGTACCACAGATTACATTCAATCGTCATGTCCCTTTAGTGTTCCTTAATCTAACAGCGCTCCCAGACCTTTTATTTGGTCTTTCAAGAAACTGACCTTTTTGAAGACAGATGGGTTGTTTGTAGACTGTCCCATGATTTGAATATGACTGATTGATCAGTTCCTTAAAAAATTTCAGGTTAACTATAAACATTTTTGATAAAAATACTACATAGGCAATGTTGTGCCCTTTTCACATACCACATGAGGAGGCACATGATGTCACTCTGTGCCATTTCAGGTGGGCAAAGCAACAGATTCTAATGCTCTCCAGTACCAAAGAAGTGGGCTATTTTGAAAGCATCTAACTCATTAACATGCAAATCCAGCATTAATCAGGTTAGTAACCATTCACTCAGCATTTATTTCTTCCTTCATACCTTAAGAACACATGCTTTCTAATTTACATCTACCCTTCAATTAGGGAAATAAGTGTGTTCTTATTTCTGACAGGTTTTACATCAAGGAGAATTGCTCCTGGTTCGGATAATATGCGTGTACAGCATCACTTAACTCTTCCCTTCCATGTGCCTAGGCTAGAAGCTGGGTGTAAGTGGGTACCCACATTACCAGCAGCACATGAAGGGAGAACCCGGCAGACCAGACCACATAAACCTGTGTTAACTGGAGAAGGCTAAGAAAGAGATGAAGCCAAATCTGAAATATGATCCCCGACTACTCAATCATTTCCATTTTATTTTACCTAATGAGGCAGGAGTTAAAGTGCTGACCTGATCAGAGTCAGATGGAAGCCTTAGAGAAGCGGGACCCCCACTGCCCTCCTGTCCCGACACCCTTTGTTACCTCCAAGTGAGCTGAGACCAGGCTGTGAACCATGTAAATAGAAGGCTTCCAGGTTAATGAAAAGCTTCAGCACCATTCAGAAATCTGGACAGCGGGTCATGCCGTCTCCTAATCCAAAGAAACTTCATGCAGCTCAGTAATAAAGTTTAATGAATGCTGGTCATTTTGAATCATGAGCCTGAGAGCCTAGCCAAGGGCTAATAGTTTCCTTACAGAATCTTTAGCTGGAACACAAGTATTTGAAAGCTGCATGGGAAGCCAGAGTTGTACATGAAATGTAATATTCCATATGCCCAAATCCAAGGGGAAGTTTTTGAAAAGGGCAGTAAACATTCCTCACAAGCTGATGTTTTTATTAGGTGATGGCATGCTTTGTGCGGCATTTCATTAATTAGCTGCAAAAGGAACTTTCTTTCAACGCCATGTCAAATTTGACCTATTGTAATCATGTAAACACAGTACAAAGCCAGCCTACTTAGTAGCTTCTCCATGTTGCTAGGGGCATATGAATATAAGGCAAGCTAATAATTTAACAAAAACTGACCTTAAAAAAATTCATATCTCCCAGAGAATCAAGCATGGATTTGTTTTATATTAATTTTAAAATCTGACTCTCCTAACTGCCTAGAAGAGCAACATAGAAATGGATGGATTTCTGAAGAAACTAAGCATCATTTTCAGAGTGTGTGAAAAACCCATACAAAAAAATGTAAAGATCAAATGCAACTTTCACATGGATGGATGTAAATCTTACATCCTTGAGGTTCTTTTTAAAATATAGTAGAAATTACATTCCAGTTACCTAGTACATGGACTTCGATATATCATAAGTCAAATCATAGTCTAAAAATGTTCTTGCTTACACACAGGAGAAATCTAAAATGCGCCAAACCATGTATGAGGCACTGGGATTTTCAGGAATGCAGAGAACTTTTCCACATTTAAAAGTGCCTCAAATTGAACTATTTCAAATAAAACTTGTGTAGAAAAATACTATACGGTTGATGGCCAAATTACCATATTTGCCTCAAAACTCTTTCAACAAATAGGATTTGCTATTGGCTTCTCCCTATTCTTATAAAACAATCAGCTAGGATTCTAGAAATTCTCTTGACGGGGAAGTCTGGGAATTCAATGTAAATATGAATTTGAAGATTTATGGGGCGAAATATTGTGATCACACATCGGCGCTTCTCCAGTTTTCCAGAGATCATAATTCCTGCCTCTGTTTATTATTCAGTTTATGGTTGGAGCATAACAGATGATTCATTTTTAATGTGATAAATGTTTGGGGGTTTGTTTGAGGGAAATAAAAGTTTATAGTTCAGCACTGGACATGGATAGTAAACTGGAGTGTAAGGCAATATATTTCTAAAACATGGTGATTAGGATATTTATTTGCTCCTTTATACCCAGGGCTCCAGTGAAGAGTGACTGATAATGTTTGCTTTTAAACTCCAAACCACATTACTCCGCTTTGCAACTTAGTGAACTTTCTAGAAGGAATTTCAATTTTCTTAAAAAATTCAAACTACTACTTTCTAATTGTGAAAAAAAAATTGTAATTTCTTATATGTAAACAGCACTCGCTAAACTATACAAAGCATTCAGCGAGCAAGATGTAATGGAAACAAAGTATCCCAGACCCAGAAGAATATAGTTCACGAAAACAAATAATGCTTAGAGACACATAGTAGCATCCATAGTTGGATTATCTCTACATTAAGCCAGATTTTTGTTTAACTCATGTATTCATCTATCCATCCATTCATTCAACAGAAATTTATTGAGCACATACTAAATGTCTGACACAGTTCTAGGACTAGTGATACAGGAGTGAATAAGACAAAGTCTGTGGCCCCAGTGAGTTGTCATTCTAGGGAGAGATGAACAATAAACCAACAGGAAAATACATATACGGATCCTAATCCCTTTCTGCAGTTCCCTAATCTAAACACTGAAAACATCTCCGAACCATGCTTTTCCCTCTAAGTTTATGGCAAGCTAATTTGGTGGCAAAACCTTACCTGAAAAAGAAGTGAGGCTATCTGTAGTTTTTATTCCATTCAGTGTGACTGTGTATGTGTTCAGCTGCGGAATTACTGTGTTCGATTATAGAGTGGTGCCCCAGGCCCTCCTGAGGTGTTTGCTGTACAAACAATATGTAAGTGCACTATATTACTTATATAAAATACAAAACATTCTGAATTCTGAAACATACATGTCCCTGAGTTTTTAAAAAGCTTTACGGAGGTATAACTGATAAACAAAGAATAGCACATATTTAATGTATACAATTTGATTAGTGTAAACATAGATAAACATCCATGATACTATCAGCACAATCAAGGTAACAGACGCATCCAACTTCAACACCTCCTAGAGTGTCTGTGTGTCTTTTTATAATTTTTGTGATAAGAATGTTTAATATGATATCTACCCTCTTTTGAATTACATAACTGTATTGTTAACTACAGGCACCATGTTATAGAGCAGATACCTAGATCTTATTCATATAGCATAATTTAAATTTTATACCTATTGAACAACACCCTATTTTCCCCACCTCGTAGCCCCTGACAACCACTATTGTATTTTCTGCTTCTGTGAATTTGACTGTTTTGGATACTTCATGCAAGTGGAACCATATAATATTTGTCCTTATGTGACTAGCTTATTTCACTTAGCACAATAACCTTCAGGCTCATCCAAATTATTGTGAATGGCAGGATTACCTTCTTTTTTAAAGCTAAATAACATTCTATTGTATCTATATACCTCATTTTCTTTAGTCGTCTATTGGTAGACACTTTAGTTGTTTCCATTTCTTGGCTTTTGTGAACAATGCTACAATAAAAATGGGAGTGCTAGTATCTTTTCGAGATCCTGACTTAAATTCTTTTGTATATACAACCAGAAATGAGACTGCTGGATCGTTTTATTTTTAATTTTTTTGAGTAGCTTCCATACTTTTTTCCATAGCAGCTGCACCATTTTACATACCCATCAACAATGTACAAGTTTTGGTTAAGGAATTCAGATCTGTATACCATAGCATCAGGGAGTGAATGAATAGATGCATGGATAAATAAGCAGGTGTTTAGATATATTTTTTCAAGTGAATTTGGTAATTCCATTAAAATATGCAGTCATCAGTAGATTGATACATTTTGAAATGTCTGTAACCTAAAGCCAGGTTATTTGGTTATTACTGGCTTTAACATTCATTGGTTCATTTAATATATCTATGTTTGTTACTTGAGGAGACTAAAATGACTATGGCATAGTCCTCATCTTTGTAAACTACAATCTAGTAGGAGAAATAGATATGGAAACAGAAGAATATTACACACTCTGATAAATGCTTCAATCACCTTATTATGCTTGGGAGAACTGGGCAAAGGAGGTGACATTTGAGGAGCATTGAAAGATGAGTAGGTGTTTGCCAAACGGAGAAGGTAAGAGAGGCCCCTCTAGGAGGTAGATTTCGGACATGGCGTGTTTGAGCAAAGGGTGAGAGGTCACTGTGGTGGTAGCAGAGGGTGCACAGGAGTAGATGGCTATGAAAGGTGGAAAAGACTAGAGCCAAAAGAAGGCCTGTCTGTGGCTTTGCAAAGGAGCTTAGATGTTTTTACAGGATGTTTTCAGGCATGGGGTAAATGAAACACTTGGCTTTTTGCTTTATTTTTTTGTTTCAGGAAGAAAACCTCTGGAAGCAGTACAAAAGTTAGGTTTGAATAGGGACCATGAGTGGAAGGCAGGCCTTTGGAAAGAGGTGATAAAGGTCGAACTGGGGCAAGGGCTGTATGGAAGGAGGGCAATTTAAGAAGCATTCCTAGGCAGACCCAAAAGGTGTGTGCCCAATGGATGTGTGCAGTGAGGAAGAGGGAAGAGTCAGGGTATCTAAGCTCGAAGACTAGGTAGAGAAAACCAGCTAGAGGAAAACACCACAAATTGAGATAATCATAAAGTATTGCTAAATATGACCCATCAAACCCTATGTGTTCTCCTTCTTAACATCCCCACCTCAAAAAGTCGACAATATTCTGTTTTACACAACTGCGTACCCTATTCATAAAGCACAATAAGATTAGAATTTTTTTTCTTGTATTAAGGACTTTCCAGTGGGATAAGCAAAAGAATTAGACATTAAGTATATTCTCCATACTGTACAGGACCAGATTTATTTCCAGTGTCAATAAATCATCATAATTAACAACCTTTCAGCCGAATGGATCCCAAAGCACTTTCCGAATTATGCAACTCTGGAGGTGAATTGCCTCAGCTGTCCAACAGCTGTCAGCAGCACTCTGCCACGGGGACAAAAAAGGAGGGAGGATGCAGAATCTCCATGGAACTCCCTGCAGCATTTAGGTTTATGGAATGCAACTCCCCAAAATGAAACTTGGCCCAGAAAAGTCTCGTCTACTCTTGGTAGAAATGTAGTAAAGCCATTTTTATCTTCAAATGGTCAACAGGTCTCTCTTTCTTATGAAAGATTCCTGTGAATGGAATCAATACAAGTTCTTTGCCTAAGAAAATCAGTTATATATTTCAAAATACATTTCTTATTTTGGCAATGGCTTTCTTAATAGTTGATTAGGGCATGGTGGAGTTAAGCAGAACTTCATTTCTTTTTTCACATATTAAGAGATCAATAAACAATTGTGGAATTGAATTGAATTAGGCTGTCTGGAATCTCATGTCCTCAAATCCACTGTTTTTTGATTTTGTTTTTTAAATTGGGAAATTTTTGAAGGGTCATCTTTGTAACCTGATCAAATTCTAACTTTTCATTTTTCTCCTTGTTATTTCAGGCCCAGCTGATCACAGTAAACCCTTAGACTATTCTCTTAGTTCTGTGCTTTTCCAATTGAGGAAAACAGGAGACTTGCAAAGTTGCAAAATTAACATTGTGAATATTCCTGGAGCTCCCGATTTATTGTAAAATGTGAAATAAATACAAAAATTGATATAAAGTATAATGTAACATTAAAATAAATTTTAAAGATGATATGGAAATTTGATTTTGCCATGGCTACTCAGGTACTTCCATAGATAATTCTCCTCTTATTCCTCCCGTCCCCATCTGCTCATCTGTATTTACACTCTTTCATTTGATATGGAGAGGATTTTAGTGAATAATTTTATAAAACACTGCCATAACAAGTACTTTATTTTTAAAGCAAGGCTCTTTTGGATAGCAGAGGGATGAATTACATATTTCTGAAATAACATTCTGATTCAACAAATCTGATGTTATGGAAATAACTGTGATGAAAATGGCTTAGATATGTTTCATAACAAGCAAAAACTATAACTGCTAGTTTGAAAATAATACAAAACAATCTAACTGCAGTTGACATAAATTATTTCACCAATACCATTCTAAAGGGAGAAGTAAGAACTTGGTTCTTTCCATATGAATTTAATGAAATGAAAGTTTCTGGATTGTCTATCATGTACAAAACACTCAGGTAATAACTCTAAGGGATGCAAAGTGAAATATGAGAGAAATAGTATTTCTAAAGCTTTGGGCTAGGCTAATATTTGGGACAACTTATCTATATCTCTGGTTGATCTTCAGTTACCAAGAGGTTATTTTCTGCTAAAACTCATGTCAGAACTATAATGGACTCATAAGGACCTGTTATTTTGGTCAGTTAATTTTTGAGAATCAAGGGCTTAGACCATTTTTTCCTTCCTCTTTAATCCCCCCCGCCCCCACCACCACTTCCACCCCTGACCCATGGATGTTGTCGTTTTCCCTTAAGAATTGGATCTCTGAAGGTGGGGCGTCTCCTCCCAGAGGCTTGTGATGTGCACCGGCCTGGAGCACTAGGGGTAGGAGAGACCTGGCACGCCCTGGGTATGTTTTGTAGCTCCATGTCGGGGGCAAACCAAGGACCTTCTGTGTGTAAAGCAGACATGCTAACCACTTCACTATTGTGCCACCCCTCAAGGGGCTTAGACTTTTTAAAAAGTTGCACTTAATTTTATTTCCAACTACTTGTTAATTCACTGGTTAATTAATTAATTAATCTATCCATTAGTTCAAATCTTCATTGTTCTCCAGTTATGTACCCTTCTCCAGGGATCGAGTGAATGACACATATCTCCTATAGACAGAGAACTTTCAGTCCTATCTGGATATAGGTAAATGAACATATAATTAGCAATAATTTGTATTTGCAGTGCTGTAATAAGGGAAAGTTGGGGGATGGGGCACACAGAAGCAGGTGAGTATGTGACCCTGACATATGAGGGGGAGAAGGCCTCATAGAAGAAGTGAGGTGTTAAGGACCTAAAGGATAAGGAATTAGCCAGGGGAGAGGAAAAGGAAAGAGGTAAGGTAGAAGACTATTCCAGACAGAACAGAGAAAGACAGAGCGAAATAAGAGAGTGGTATTTAGGCAGAGTTCAAGAAGGGAGAATGGCAGAATAGAAGGAAAAAGCATACGGGGGCCAGATGCGATAGCCCTGTAAGAAGGGCTGTGGAGCATGGGCTTTATCCTGAGGGTGAAGGGCATCTGAGCTCCAAAGATCGGAAAGGAGCCTGAACTTCCTCTAAGCAGATGCCATCCTGACTCCCTGGCTCAGAAAGCAAACAAGATATGCACTCATGCTTCCCATCATACCAATTCATCTTTGCAGAGAAGCAATGCTATCAACTACTGACTCTACCAGAAACTGTGGGCATTTTAATACATCATGGCACCTAATATGACTATATTGTTAGATGGACATCACAACCTCTGTATTACAAATTAGAAAACTGGGCATCAGTTAAGTAACTGGCCAGTTCATACTGTTAGTCATAGAGTCAGGACTCAAACCCAGGCCTGTCTTGTTCTAAAACTAAAATTCTTTCCATACCTTAGCTTGCCAGCGACACAAAGCAGTAGAAGATGCAAGAAAGGTTCTGCCAGCAGTCTCTCTTAAGAAAAATGCTTGTGATCACAGATAGCTACTTAATCAGAACTCAAATTTGCCTACATTTTCTTTCAATCCCTCACAAACGATGTTCACCAGGGTACCTTGTAACCACACTGGAAGACTGAATAATAGTTTATTGCTTTGTTATAACATATGACTTTTTCCACATTACCTGCACTCTCCGGGCATCTGACAGAGCCATAGCACAGGGCGCAAAAGCCTACTAAAGTCTCTGAATAGATTTTAGCACCATTCTGCCAAAAAGGAGAGCAGGGATTCAGCATCTATTTAGGAAGCAATATTTTGGTCTTGATTATGCTCCACAGGACTCCTGCATTTACTACTAGAAATTCAGACTTAATGCGTAATACAGAGAATACACAGAGGGACCACGGCAGGTGACATAGAATCCTGTTTTCTCCGCTGATTCTTTCCCGTTGGCTTAAGATTGTGACATTCTACAGTCCTCTTTAAATAAAAGATATAATTTAAGATTTTAAAGTACAGCTTATGCTCTGTGCAGGGAATTGCTCGGTATCTCTATTTAAAGGAAAATATTCTAATTATGAACAAGCTAACAGATGCTGGAGTCATTAATCTGTTATTAAACTTACTCTTTACCATGTACAAAATAAAGGAGGTAAGATAACCTGGGAGCCATATGTGTCACATGATTTGTTAGGGTCCAATCACACCTAATTTCAGTGGCTGAAGAAAAAGAGGCAAGCAATTAAGGGAGAGTTTGGTCAGCTTCTGTTCAACCAAGGACGGAAGCCTGCACAGCTGGAGACAATTCTGAGCAAATTGATCAGAATTCCTTTACCTTAACTAGAGCCTGGCTAACAAGTTGATACCTATGCGTTTCTATAATCAAGCAGCAAGAATTTAAGAACCCAGAAGGCAAGTCACCTCGGCATATTCAATAGCTCTTACCCATATCATTTTAAGGAACTGGGACACCTGTTAGTTTGGAATGAGGCAGACTATTTTTTATGAATACATAATTTGCTTGGCAACAAAAGGCACAATCTGGTGTTAGGAAAATTAATCAGTTGAATGTGGCTGATTGTAAAATAAACTGATAAACTAGACAAAAAATGGCAACTGGAAAAATTACGAAAATTATTACTTTCAATGGCATAATATTTGGATATTTGAAATGTTGTGTCTTCTATTAAAAAAAAAGGGGGACTTACATTTTAATGTGTGTCCTCCAAATGAGCAGCTAAGAGTCTTCTCTGAGTTGTTAATCCCAAGAATCCCAAGAAGGGTTGCTTTATATATACTGATGTTCGCTTGCTCGCTTACTTGCCAACATGATGACCACATCCAAAAACAAAGTCTTTTCCTGAGACAGATCAGCTACTTTAAGGAAGTTTCCCTAATTCCTAAATAATGAACATGGTACTCTGGAAAGACACCAAGCATATTAAACACTTGGAGGAGTTAGTGAAAACACTGTTCCATGTTTTTTAAATAATAAAATAGGTCTACCTCCCCGCCAGCCTATGATTATTTTTGCAGTTGCAGACTTTAACTCGAAGCCAAAAAGTACTGAAAACACACACTCATTGCTATCCAAATGAGCATGCTGTGTATTCTTTCCTCTACTGCATGGAGCAGGAAGAGCCTACCAAGCAAAACCACCTACACACAGAACAACAACAAAAACGATGGTAAGGTCTCATGTTTCCACCACCAGCAAAAGTGAACCTGCTTAGTTTGCTTTAGCATGGAAACACTCTTCCTTGATTCTACATATTTTCCTAACTATACCATTGCCATTTGCGGGGTGCGGGGAGAACAACTAACAATTAGACACACCTGCTTAAAGTGCCCTGTGCTCTGTTCACACTTCATGGTGTATCTTAAAGTGACAGCATATTAAAATGTCAATGCAATTCCTGTGCATTATGTGGTTATCACAGCTGAAAGTACAATTAGAGTTCCTAGCACTATATAACTGTACTTGACTCATTTAGAGTGCCAAAAATCATATATTACATAAAATATGTAATTTTCACAAGATATGAAAACTTAGAAAAATGGAAATGTACTTGCACATAAACTTATAAATTCCTATTGCCTTTTTTTGTTTGTATGTTAAGAACACAGTCATTGTATTCTCTGGGAGTATACTGTCATCTGGTAGGTATAATACATAAAATTTTGGATAAGGAAATTATCACTCTAATATTCCCAAGACAAACACACAGCTAACCATATTCAGTTTTAAATATCTATATTAAAAAACCATATAGGAAACACTCCTAAAACTTTACACAGAAACCAAATATACTGAATTTAAATATAATAAATATCATAAACATGAAATGGGATCAAATTGCTTCCATGCACTGAAAAAAGAAAATTGTAAATCTTTTGGAACACATATTTCTGGTAATAAATTGTGACATTCTTATTGTGAAAATCTGGAGTGTTAAAAAGTATTTATACGGTAAGATTATCTCAGTAGCCAAAATAAAATAGAATATTACAAGGGAATTTGGCACTAAAACCAAAACGACAATTGTTCGAGAAATAGTATGATTAAATTGTTCATTTAAAAACTAATGATAAGATATAAATCACATACTCCAAATAAATGTTTTGGCAGGGCTCTGCTTCCATTAAAATTGCCCAAAGATAACCCTAAAATTGCAAAATCTGAGAAGCTGAGTGAATGTAAAGCATTTCACAGCAGATTGCACACTTCTCAGAAAAACACTGCACTAGTTCACTTTATCAACCTCTTATAGACAAACACTTAGCCCTCTCTGAAGTATGATGTGGCTAGGACACACTGTTTCTGTTTTTGTTTTTGTTTTTTTATAGCTAAGCATTCATTTCCAACTTCTAGAAGTCATTTCGTAACTTGCTAAGCAGCTCCAGGACCAGCTTGATTCCCTCAACTCTCAGGATTCCTGCTCCCAGTCCAGATCATCATACCCAGTTCCTGTGTGGGGCCTGACTGCTATCTCACCCTTGAGAAGACTCTTCCACTGCCTATTTGTACATGCAAACGTGCGCTTACTCCATTAAACAATTGGTTATACAAGAAAATGCACTTTGATGGCTTCATTTGCTCTAGCTGGGCTACTGGTTCTGCTGGACCATTGACAAATGCCACAGCTTTTAATGGTCTGATCCCTGGGACTTTCATCAGCCAACACCCTATTTTTCAGAGGTCTAGGCGTCCTCTGAGACATTCCAACAAACACTGCTGCATTATGCATCTAGTGCTTTTGTTCCACTTGGATTAGAGAGCACAATCCATATACTGTCTATTTTTCTCACTTTTATACAAAAGTAGGAGAGCGAAAATCTTTTAAACCATAGAAACCAGAAGTATATGTATAAGTGTTCATTTCAACACAGGTTTGGCAACTAGTAGATTGATGTGACCTCTGTACATTTAAAGCAATAGTTAAAGCAATAGTTAAAGCTGAGTATATCATTCCTTTACTTACTCATTCCTTCGGTTAGCATTTATATAGTATCTATTTGGTACCAGGTGCAATACTAGATGCTAGGAGTACAAATATAAACGTGACATGATCTCATATTTTAACAGAGGGGACTACAAAAATCTAATATATGGTGTGAAACATAGAAATTAATACACATTACATACACACACACACATTTTTATACAGTGTTAGAGAAAGGAATACTTAATTCCATCTGGAGATGTAGAAGAGGATTTATAGAAGCATATATGAGTTGAGTCTTGAAAGATGAGAAAATTTCCCCAAGGAAAAGATGAGAGTAATCACTGAAATATAAATAGTGTATATAGTGCTTAACACAGAAAATTAAAGATAGGAAGAAGAAGGTTTAAAACAATATAGCTTCCTCATCTGTACCTACCTCACCACTGGTGGGTCAAGTACCAACCCAGAAAGGTCCAATGTATAGAGGCAGACTGCTTATGTTTGAATCCTGGCTGTCTCCTTCACTCACTTCTTGACCTCTCTAAGTTCTAGATTCCTCATCTGTAAAGTGGGGATAATAATAGTGTTTCCTCCATGGGCTTGATGGAGGGATTAAAATAGACACCATGGTAAAGAACTATATATAGTAGTAAATGCTTGATAAAGCTTATGATTTCTATTGCTATTATCAAAAATTATGTGTACTTACAGGTCACGTTTGGGAAATAATAAATGATAGTCTTGTATAGATACAATGTATGTGCAGCAGAGTCAGCAGATATAGTGGATTCTGAAAAGGGATAGGTTGTGGTCCTCCTCAAAAGGCCTGATGTCATGCTAAGGAGTCTGGACTTAATCTCATCAAACAAGGGGAGCCACTGACAGTTATAATATTCAGTCAAGAAACCTCTATAGGGTATAGGAACCTGCAGTATAGGAGGATGATTGGTGTATTTTGTACTTTTATAGGGTATGCAGCAGGGGATGTACTTTGCCATCCTTGGAAACTATCAAGGAAGAGCGGTGGTAGCAGTCTGCCTGAGGTGCAGGCAATAAGGGGGTGGGTTGTCCGAATAAAATTAAAAAAATCTTTAGATTGCTTTTTATTATCACTATGTCCTCACAATTATGAAAAATGTCAGTGATAAAATATGTTCTCCTATGCTGGGCAAGCCACCCCCTCAGTATTCTATGGCTTGGTGGTTTGTTTTGTGAAATCTGAGGAGAATTAACAAGCACACAGAAGCTGGTGCCCATCAGTACTTCCTGATGCTTAGGCATGGGTTAATTTAAGAGCAGGAAATGGGCCTAAGAAGCAAACAGTCAAACAGAAAGTTTTAGTGTGACCAAGTAGCTGGAGAAAGTTGGGGGCACCTCTCAAGGAAAACAGGTCAAAGGTAGAGTCACCATCAAGGGGATCTTGGGGAAAAGAGGTCAAATGACATTAGATAATAGGCAATGAAGAGGAAGATACAGACACAGAGAAGGCTTAAAACAATATAGCTTCCTCCTTTGTAGCTACCTCTCCATTGGTAAGTTGACTGCCAATCGAGAAAAGTCCAGACTGGTAGTTTCCAGGAACACGAGCATCAATAGCACCTTGTCAGAAATGCAAATTATTGCCCCCCCCGCCCCAGAAAGCTGAATCAGTAACTCTGAGGTGGGGTCCAATCCTGTGTGTTTTACCCAGCCCTCCACATGATTGTGACGCAGCCTAAAGTTTGAGAACCACCGATCTCCCCACCTGTGGAGTAACTCCCTAAATACATACAGTGCATATCTTCTGGGTCATAATATCATATTCTGATGCTTCTCTGATATTTGTGATATTTGTCACCTATTGATATGTATGCCTATTATATCTGAGACCAATGGATTTGTTTCTTTATTTAACTGAGGAGTGGAGGGTGATTTTGTCCCCCAGGGGGACAAAATGTTTGGCAATATCTGAAAACATTTTTAGTTGCCATATTGTGAAGAAGGTACTATTGGCATTGAGCAAGTAAAGTAGAGGCCATAGATGCTGCTAAAACATCCTACAAAGCCCAGAACAGACCACAACAAAGAATCAGGCAGCCCGAAGTGTCAATAGAGCCAAGGCTGAGAAACTGTGGTCCCCCTTACAAAGAAAGAGGTTTCATAAGGATCCCTATTAAGCTGGGGGAAGGGAAAAGCAAGGCGGGAAAGTCGGCATCCAATCTGCTGTCTTTGAACACAAATCCTGACTCGTGTGTTGAGGAATGTTTACCAATTGGTGACTGACTCTGTTTATTGTTGGTCCGTAAAGGAAGTAGCTTTATGACCCTAACCAGGAACTGCTGGCTTTGTTTGCTCTCCCTCTCTTGAGCTTGTCCTTCTGTATATTGTTTCTACCCTGACTTCATTCTTTGATTCTGAAGAGGTCAGGCCAGCCCTGATCTGGATCTCAGGCTAAGGCTTGAGTCCTGGCTGCTCAGACATGGCTTGTAGGAAGAGAGAGGGGACGAGGGGAGGGCATTTTGGAGACTGCTAGTTCTGGTAGTGAGTGCTGGGGGGACAACCTCACTGAAATGCTGAAGCCAGGATACCCTCCTTCCTTAAAGCAGGAGAAGCCAGTGGAAACAAGGTGCTGGCACCAGTTTGAAAAGCTCTCCGTACCTAGTTCGGGCTGTACTAGACATGGGTGGTGGCCAACATGTGGAAACCCTGGGATGGACCCTCACACCCTTGCACACTTTTGGTACAGCAGAGGTGGGCACACAGGGCCATTTATTGAGTAAATTCACCAACTGGGCTTAATTGTGGGGTAGAGACACAGGAAGAAGAAAGATTGGAAGTTGGGCTCTGGAAGCATGTTCCATACAGAAAATGTGGAATCAGATGTAAAGAACAAGTGAGAGTCACAAATATTTGGCTTGTTTTCTTGTAATTTATGAAAGGCTTGTTCGCTGTGCTGACCAAGGACGCTCACTGCTGGTGCAAAAATCCATTTAATTCTTGTGAACAACTCTTGGCTTCTTTTCTCATGATGAATTTTACAGCCCTCACATTTCCACAAGGTCTTTTCACATTTACCACTGTTTGATAACTCTACAATGCACTCCAGTAGTCAAATGGAATACAGTTCTATTTTAATTTTCAAGGAAATTCTTTGTATTTAAAGTCTAAAGTGTGCTTTATCTTCTGCCAGAGGCTTGGATCTGCTTAGGTTTGGGACTTCAGATTTCTCGTTATCACTGCAGTGGAGGTGAACAATCTGGAGTGCTCTCTGCAGGACAGGACCATCACTGGATACTCACTTCCTAAGAGACATCAAGTGGGTGAGACGTCCTCCAATGGAAACATCTTTCAGGCACCTATTTAAACGGAGTCTCTATTTAAACAGGCGACCTTGTGGAGAGAGGCTCCAGATCCCATTACTGACTGGCCAGCTAGAGGCAGGTTTATTTTTATGAGCTCTCACAGCGTAAATATGGAGAAAACTCACAGAGACCTTGCTCCTTTTGCACAGAATGTAAAGAAAAGAAAATTATGCAGAGGCTTTTTGAGTGTGACTACCTGTCAGTTGAAGGGCCAGAGAGCAAAGTGGTCACCATTCAATTAAAGTTTTAAATTTATCTAGGGGGATAAAAAAGAGGATCAGATATTTCAGCTCTCCTGCTTTCTTCGGGGAATGGTGAAAAGAGGGAAACAGCTGCTTGTATACTAAGTAGTTGAAGGGTCAAATATTGCTCTGCCCAGCGGTGCTGACATCACTTAACTCTCCCCAGGAGAGGGGCACTGGCTTCATTTTCTAGGCTGGCCAACCACAGGTCAGAGGATGGACCAGTTGCAGCTCCCATTTTGTTTCTCTTCAAGCACCTACGAGGTCAACAACTGCAAGTGATCGTTGCAATCAAGACAAAAACTTTGTTTTTATTGGCTTTTTCAGGGAAAAAATTTGTTTCACAATTTATGAAAACACAATGTAGCCAGAAAGTTAAAATGTGAATGTGAGTTTCTAACTTTGCATAGTCATTAGACTAATCATTAGTCATCTGTAGTTGACAAAGAGGGTTATAATTTGACACCTGGCAAAAATCAGGCAGATTTCGGAGAATTTAGAGCTGGGAAATGAGATGGAAAAAACACCCTCTTTTTCACTAGGAGGTCCCATGAAGAACATTTGCAAACCACTTTTCTCTCCACAGAAGTGAACAGCCCATGATTCAGGGCTGTGCTGTCTCTCCATCTCTGATTGCTGGACCTCCTCCCAATCTCCTCCCAGAGCCTTGTAAGCACTGGCCAAAGTATTGGCTTAGAAGGTTCCCAGAAGTGAACCTCTGGGAGTCGACAGAAAGACAGAAATAACTTCTCAACCTGATGCTTAAGTAACAAGAGACCACCAGAAAGTTTCAGTGTCAATTCTGAAAATATTTTCTGAAACATCATTGAGCCATGGGAGAAAAATGTTTTAGGATGACAGCATCCTTAGCTCCTAACTTCTCCAAAATATACCAGATTTTCTTCTCTCCACCATGACCATTTTCTTTTGTGTAATGCGATCAAAATATTGAACCCTGAGTTTGTATTTTATGACCCCTGACCTCTCACAGGTGTTCTGGCTCATTTCCTGAGAGTTATGTTTGATTTGGGAATGCTTCTTTCTTTTCTCCCGTTCCCTTGTTACAGTTTGAAACCTGGAACACCCGCACACAAGACCCTGCCTATCTCCCTGTGCTACCCAAAAAGCACTCTTAAATGTTCTCTCGGAACTTGGCAAGCATCTGGACAGGGACAGTTTTCTCACACTTTGGGAAATCAAAATGTAAAACAATAGTTCTTTTTCAATTCTTCAACCTGAGGATAAATTTCAGGGTCATTTCTTTCTCTTTTTTTTTCTATTTAAAACCAACAATTTCTCCATTTTAGCACTAAAAGAAAATCAAATAAATAATCTACTTGAGTTTTCAGTATGTAACAAGGAAACAGAAATGTTAATTAAGAATTCTTTAGGACCAAACATAAGCATAAATCCAAAAATTATTTTAAGATTATTGCTTCAGAAGCAGTGATTAACATTTTCAGAACAAATCTCTCCCTTTCCCTCCCCTTCTCCCCACCCCCTCTCAGATTCCAGGAGAAGAGACTAGAAAATATTACTTTTGGAAGCCATGCATTATTTTTGTTTTAAAATAAAGTTAGAGGCCTGCTTGACACTACTACTCTACTAATTCTAGTTGTCTTTGAAAGAGAAAAAGCTTAAACTACCTAACAAATTCTGATTTTAAAAAAGATATTGCTATGTCTTTTAATTCAATAAGAGTTAGGCCAATTACTGTGTTAACAAAAAGAGCTATCTTGAGGAATGCAACAGGCTCTGCCTACTCTACCTGGCATTATTTATGTAACTAAAAATAAGATAATGTATATACTAAAAACATTCACTTAAGGAGCATCCAGGCTGGCCTCATGAGGCCCCTTTGTCACCAGCATCATGTTCGCCACCCAGGAGAACGAGTCCTTCTCATCCTAGTCTAGTGGGTGGGTGGGTGGGTGGTAGGTATCCATGCATTGGACTGGAAGAAATAGGCTACGACCTTGGCAGAGAAGAGACAGGACTGAGACCGGCTCAATGATCCTGGGTTGAAACAATTTCTCCGTGTGCCAACAACTCTTCTAGACACTGCATACATCAGTGAACAAAAGAAAGGTGGTCCTTTGCTTTTAGAATCCTACATTCCAGTGGAGGTGGGCAAGTAATGAGTACACAAATAAATTAACTTGACAAAATCGGAAGACTGGGGCAAAGATAGGGTAATGAGAGAGAGAAACACAGGAGACCGTTTTAGATGAGTCGGGCTGGGGAAAACTCACAGGAGGTGACAATAGAGCTAAGATATTAGGACTGAGAAAGAGCCAGTTATTCCAGTAGAAATGGAGACCAAGCACACAGGTCCTGAGACAGGAGAGAGCATGGCATTTTCAAGGAATAGAGAAATCACGTTGTTGGATGTGTACCAAGATGACATTATTTTTAAGCAATGAAATCATGGCTTTGGAAACACAAGGTATCAAATTGGAAGACGCCTCTTAGATCATTCGAAGGTAAACTCTTAATTGCCAGGTGAGGCATCAAGTCCCAGACTAATTCAGTTGATTGACAGAGCTGGGATTAAGAGCGCTGAACTAGAATGCTGGTCTCCCGTCTTCATCTTCCTGCATGACAACCCATTGCCCCTGAAGTGATGTGTGTTCGTCACATTCTCCCCTGACACTGAAAGTATGTCCACAAAAAAACTATCTCTGTTAAACTGTGCTTTCAGAATAAAAATGGGTCAGAATTCTAACCAGTTCCCCCTTGAGACCATCTTAAAAAAAAAATCAATACTTTGGTGTACTTGTTACTGTCAGAATTTAAAAGGATACAAATACAAGGATAACTTAAATTCTAAAGCCTATTTTTTCTTTGAGTATTTAGTATGGCCGAATTAGATCTGATAGTGAGACATTTACCATAATACATTGTTTTTTCATAAAAAAGAGAAATGCATATCCCAGATAGATTTTGATGACCAAAAATTGAGGCTATTCAGTTTAATTTTGGATTGTTTTTTGCTATAAACAGAAAGTATGTAACCTATTAGGTACTCTAAAAGTTTCACTGGAGAAAATATTATTCAATAACCCCCAAATGGGAAAATTTTCTTCTGTAGGAACTTGGCCCAGAGTATGTAGAGTTGCATCTAGAGACTGTACAGCTCTATTTATCATCTTGCAAACTTCTTCATTATGTCGGAACTAAATCTCAGCTGCACCCTGACTGCACAGCAAAAACAACACAGGCTATTTTAGCCATCTCCACAAGAATATTTTGAGAATTGATTGATTTTCCAGGAATGTTAAACAGTATTATCAATTTTTGGTCAAGGTTCAAAGTTATATTACATTATCAGCTTTGAATTTATGTTTGTCTAAAGAAATTTATGGTTTTTACTGGTTTCATAAAGAGGAAAAACAATCTTCTAGAATATCTATGATAACTATAGTTTTAAGCTGTGCTGCAATTCCAACAATTTAGATTTCATTAGGCTTGATGCCCATTATATACTCAACTCAAAAGCAGCTTTCCCATGGGTATGGCCTGAAATTCTAAGGTCCAGCTCACAGTTTTCTCTTCTCAAGCAGCCTCTTTCTCAACACTTAATAAGTTTTCTCACACTACAGGAAAAGCCCAACTAAGTATCCTAAAGTGTTTACTCCATGGCACATGACTTTTAAGGACTATTCCAGCCTTTTTGAGTCAAACACCTGCTTTTTTGTTTTTTGTTTTAATAGACACAGCAGAGGCACAGGCACCCCTGGATAAAATAAAATAATTACTATAGTCAAATAAACAGCAAACATATTTAACTTTTACTTTATTCTTGAATTTAGAGCAAGAGTTTATCTCAAATAGCCTTTGAATAGCCACTGAAAATAGACATGTATTAGTTCAGAATCCATCCCCCCACCTGTACTTAAAATAGAAGATTATCTGAGAAAATTTTATGATTGCATAAAAAAAAACACTTAGAAAAATATCCCATTTGTTTTAAACTCAAAATAATCCTAAATCAGTTCATTTTATCACATATTTTATGGTTATATTAAATTCTAATAACCCTAAATTAGACTCGAAGCCATAGCTAAAGTAAAATATCTCTTTACAGGGGAACCTGTGATGGGCATTGGCTAAATAAGTAGACTAATGGAATTGCTGAAACTTTAAAAGCAGTTGACATAGCATTTCAAATTGGCCTGGAGGTGGTGACAGTCTTTATTCTGATGCTCAGTTTAGAATTTACTTTCCCCATGACAATGATAAGAAAATCATTTAAGAATTATTTACCTTTCAGCTTAAAAAAAAAGTCTGGAGCAACCCATTGACAGGCGTGAAGAATGCATAGGTTAATATAATATCGTATATTAACTATATTAAAAAAAAACGATAATGAATAGGTGCTTTTCCTTCTCATGCTGCAGGCCGAGATCATTGTAGAAGTCTTTGCAGTTAAGCAGAAGAAATAGAGAGGTATCAAAACAGAACATACCTTGTGTTATTAGCTAAGGGATAATCTTCTAAGCTTATTTAATTATTTGAGAAATAACAGCTACTGTACTTTAAACAAACACCAAATCTTTAAAAATTTAGACAAAAACACAATTTAAGGATGGATTAAGCACGTTACAAAGGTTCCACAATGTGAGTCATAAAAATGGCATGCTCCTCTAGGGAGTGATTTTAATGAGAATTCTATTTGAAAAAAAAATGAAAGAAAGAAATAAAGAAAAGAAAAGAAAAGGAAGAAAGAAAGAAAAATTTAGAAACAATAGTTCAAGTTTATAAAGTGAGTTACAGTTCATTTAACATAATAGAACTTAGCTATTTTATGTGAGAGAAACTGACTGGTTTTTTTTTTAAATTTAATTTTATTATTAGTTTCAGTATACAGTACTTTGGTTAGATATTTATATAGTTTATGAAAACAATCCCTCTAATTGCTCTTTCTCTCCTCTGGCTCTCCACCTAGACATTACATTAATGCTGACTGCATTCTCTATGCCATGCTCCCCATCCCTGTGACCATCCATCAGCTACTAATTTGTACTTGGGGTTTTGTTTTTTTTTAAGATAGGATTTTCTCCTGATTAATAAATCTGAGAAATAATTCTATCCTATGGATAGCATGATTATTCTGCATAAGATCTTTAAGACTGATTTCTACCCCCAGTGCCTCAGAGCAATATGTCCTTATGCATCTTCTCATTCTATTTCCTCCTCATCACTACTGGGTCACTGGAGAGATGATTAAAATTGTTCAGTAGCAGTAAAGGCTGACATGCATGGAGCACTCCTCATGGATGAGGAAACAATTAGAACCGACTCAGTCTAGGGCTTGACCTTATGTTCCATGCGGAGGACCACCAAATATGAAGGAGCGACAAGACCTTCTACTAGGGATGTTTCTGAGCTTTCTACAGTTCTGATATAACCCCTGCTATCCCAGATAGAGGCAGAACATTGTCAAAGTAAAAATTCCAGAAACAATATTAATAATATCTCTTCATGGAGTCATGGCCATCATCCCCAAATCCTCCGCCTTTCTCCAGAAAGTCTCACCTATCTAGAATGTAGACATGCAGCATTCTTAACAGTACACAGAATGGGATCATTTTCTCTGGTTTTAGGGTCATGTGCAGGTTATATTAGACTTTTGAATTAAATCACTATACAAATTTGGGACCTTTTAAAGTTTGCCATGAACTCATTGACAATGATTAATTTAATTTGTAATAAGCATTTAGGTGGGAGCAAATGTCATTTTAAAGCACACATTTATTCACTTAACACACTCACTGTAGCCCTAGAATGTGCCAAGCAGAACATAGTTAATTGTCACCTCTATTCTTTCCAAATATATTATCCAATTTCTGTACCACTTTATTTGATCACATTAATAAATAAAATCTCTAATGATGACTATATGAAAAATAATGACAAAATCAATGCAGAGTTGCAGTGTGCCCACAACCCAGTACTTCCTTGCTTTGACTCAGCAACTAAAAAAGATATTTCAATTAAATAAAACAAATCTCAGAGAAACCCTAATATAGTCAAGCAAGTACAGAAGCAAATTTGAAGTTATACTCACATGTATTTGGGAAAATTGTAACCATTTCACACTATTATTTGCCATTGATTTCTTTAGCTACATGACAAAAAATATATAGTTTATAAAGATGTGGCTCTACTCCTTTCTTGTTTTACTTCAGATACCTTCTCTACATGATTAGAAATAAGCCATGACAGTAGTCAAGCCCTGAATTGCTATGGATGGTGAGAAGTTAGATGTAACCATGGTCTAACCCTGAATGTGATCTTAATGTTTTATATTGTGGGCAAATTATTAGCATAAGGAAATAACCTTCTCATTAATATTTTTTGTTAATCTTATATTCTCTACTGCCTCCACTCCCTAGTCCATCTTAAACTTTCCCCATTGTTCTCTCCCCATTTTAAAAGGCATCCTTTCTTTTTTTAATAAAAAGGATCTATTGAGGAAAACCATTCCTTTGTTTCCATCCTGCTGTTCTGTTGGCCCTAATGGCTGCTCAATGCCCCCTGTCCAACCTCTAAATCAAGTTCATGGTTGTCCCCCCACTTCCCTCCACAAAGGAAGGCTGTAGGTGTTACTTAGGCCTTGGCTCTTTGCTGTCTGCTAGGCTCCCCACAAATCAGCCTTTTTCACCATAGTACATACTAAGATTTCTCTTTTTATTAAAGTTTGTGGTGGGCCTATGCCTCTAAATCATTTTTACCCATCAGAGTCATTTACCTTCCCTCATAACAACCAATATTCACTCTTATGCCATCTTCTGGCATTGATTCTGTCCCTGTAATCTCACTCTGTAGGACAAAATGTGTTTTTTCTGGCTGTAGATAATATATTCCCATATCGCTCTCACAAACCACAGAATGAGCTCTGCAAGGAAACCTCTGCCCTTCTACTTCCATTCATTGCTAAACAAAAACAAGAAGGACATCAGGTTAATGAGATGTTTAAAACACACAGACACAGACACAGACACAGACACACAGAAATTCTTTACATGAAGACATTTTACACAGCTGTCTATAGGGTGTTCAGCAATAGTTTCTAAAGGCTGACCAGTGACCAGTCCGGGCTCACTGCTCAAGATTCTCCCAGGAGTTAATATGGGTAGGCTTCACCCCCTGAGTTTCTGAACCAGTAGGTCTGGGGCTCAGGGGTCACCTACAGAGAGTGTAAATCAATCTCAACAGCTTGAGTAAAAAGCCCCATAAGCTCATATAAAACAACACGCGGATGCCAAGTTTTTAACCCGTGTGAGTCTTTAGAATTCACACAGTGATTAATATGTTTTGAGAGAAGTATGATAAGACATTTTCAGTGCAAGTTAAGTCCTGATGGGAGGAAGGAGGAAAGCCAGGGTATGTACTGGCCACTCACCAACAGTCTATAACTATATGTCTATAAGGAGTTGTGAGAGTGCCTCTCCCCTCTTGCCTTCCCTGGCACCCACCAAAAGACATGCCTTGCAGCTCTTCTACAGGACACACTTTTAAAAGATCAGTTCTTACAGGATCAGTAATTAATTTACTTTGTACCTGATTTATGCCCCTTTCAAAAATGAAACAAAACAAAAGTGATGAAAAATGAATGGGGTGAAGCAGAATGAATACCTCAGTAATTCTCTCTTCCTGAAGCACAATGAGCCATTTCCTTTCCTGGGAATAAAAATGTAAGTTAAAACCCCTTTGGACTGTGACTTCGATAAATCTTTAGGGCTTCTGAATGCCACTTTCCCCACACAGGTACAAACCTTCAAATGCATACACCATAAAATTTCCTCCCACCTAGGACCCTGCTTATTTACAACTGTCACGCCATTCCAGGCAAGAGTATTCTTCTTACTAAGGAACCACTAGACCACCTCTCCTTCTTCTGAAAGAATTCCTTTCCCATTTCACTTCCGTCCTGTGCTGTTTATTTGCTCAGGTAACCACTAGCCACATGTGGCTATTGAGCATCTGAAATGTGACTGACTAATTAATCTTGAGATGTGCTCTAAGTGTAAAATATGCACCAGGAATTTCAAGAATTCAGCATAAAAAAAGAATGTGAAATATCTCATTAATAATTTTTACATTGGTTAACATGTTGCTATGATAATTTTGGGGTATATTAGGTTAAATAAGATATATTGTTAAATTTAATTTTGCTTGTTTCTTTTTACATTTTAGAATATGGCTCTTAGAAAACGTAAATTTACACACGTGTCATGCATTTTATTTTGATTAGCTGGTATAGTCCTAGATGAAGTCCAGAATTTTGCTTTCTGTATCAAAGCTTGTCAAACTTGCTCCTTTGGCAACTACAATCCCTGGCGCTGGTTCTGTCCACCCATCTCTCATCTTGGCACACCTAGTAGAAACCCTCTCATGTCACTCCTCCTCAGTCCAATCTCTGAAACTCCACCACAAACTTGAGATGATTTTGCCCACTGCCCTATCAATTACTTTATCCTTTTCTATTTCAACAGATTCTTACTATCCACCTCTTTCATAAAATCTTACATTTTTAAATGAAGACAATACAACTGCATATGGGTCACTTTCTAGACATATAACTCATAAGGTTATTTTTTTTTTTAGTTTTACCAAATATTCATTTATTCAATGGCATTCACTGGGCACCTTCAGGAGCCCAGGCACTGTGCTAGCCATGGGAGTTACCTGATAATGTCAGCACACAGCTCTAAAATAAAGCATAAAATGATGTCAACAGAACGCATAGTCTAAACTGCTGCTCGCTTGCCCTCAGACCCAGAAGAAATCTCTACTTGCAGGAAGGGTTTAAATGCAGTGCTTACATAACACAAGCCTTCCAGCTTGGGAACTTGAAACCATCTGACTCCATATTAAACATTTCCCCTCTCCCCCACTTTGTATTCCCCTCGTGTTTCCCTGACTACCTTATAAACTCAATTTTCTTTGTAGTCCCCTTAACTTTCTTTTGTTGACCTAGTATTAAACACCATGTGGGTGTATGTGTGTGTGTGTGTGTGTGTGTATACACACACACATAAACTGAGGCCCAGAGAAGTAAAGCAACATACCTGAGGTTACACAGATAATAAGTAAAGAAACAGAATTTGAACCCAGGCAGCCTAACTCTGGAGTTGCTGGTTGGATGATTTCTTTTATAGTTCGTAACTACACGGTTATCCTGTCTCAGAGAGAGTGCAAACACCAAGGATGATGATGTAAGCTTGAAGCTGCTGGGGCCATGTGGTGCCAAGTGAGAGAAGCCACCCCAAAATGAAACTGAAAAGGAAAAAATAGCTGAAAGTAGAGAGGAAGAGAGAAAGAGAGGGAGAGAGAGGTTGAGAAAGAATGAGAGACAATATGAGAGAGATATTATTATTTTATTTGAATCCCTGGAGAATACAAAGCCAGGAAATACTTTTGGTCTTCCTAGTTATATAAATAAATAGGGTCTTTTGTCATTCATAACTATGGGTTCTTAACCAGAGGGTCTACCCACAATTGTACACAAAGTTCTTTGTATATAAACAGAACTGTAAAACCACGTATATATGCACATCTCCGGGAAGAATCTCAAAGGAGACCTTGATACTATCTAACTGCTATGTGTAGAGCACAAATCTCAGCTAAAATTATGTGGGGACACATAGAACAAGGCAATCTTCATGTGGCTAGCTTATGCTTACATTAGGTCTATACTTATATGGAGAAGAATAAGCTATTTCCTATATACAGCCAAGTGTCACAGTGTCTAAAGTCTATCCATAAAAGATTTATCAATTATAACTTCTAATAGTCTTTTAAAATGCAAAGTGAGTTCCTGTTGAATTCAAAATGCATGCCTGCAACTTAAGTGTCCACCAATGAATAAAAGATAAAGTGTGGTATATTATACACAATGGAATATTATTCAATCATAATAAAGAAAGAAATCTTTGTGACAACATGGGTGGACCTTGAAGGCATTATGCTACATGATATAAGTTAGAGAAAGACAAACACCATATGATCTTACTTATAAGTGGACTCTAAAAAAGAAAAAAACCAAAAACCAAAGTCATAGATAAAGAGAATAGACTGGTGGTTACCAGAGCCTGAGGGTGAAGGGTAGGCAAAATGAGTGAAGATGGTCAAAAGGAACAAAATTTCAGTTATAAAATAAATGAGTCATGGATATGTAATGTATAGCATGTGTGACTATAGTAAATAACATCATGTTGTATATTTGAAAGAAGCTAAGAGAGTAGATCTTAGAAGTTCTTATCACAAGAAACAAATATTTGTAACTAAGTGTGATGATGGATGTTAACTAGACTTACTGTGTTGATAATTTTGCAATATATACAAATATAAAATCATTATGTTGTACATCTGAAACTAATATAACATTATATGTCAATTATACCTCACTTAAAAAAAGAAAATTCATGCTTAGGTCAGCTCTTTAACAAAATGCTACAAAAATGACAGTGTGTCAATCCTAAATTTATTTGTCTTTAGACCCATTTCTCACTCTTCCCTTGTCTTACTCTGGTCTATCAGGGAGAAGAACTGCCCTCTGCTAGGCTGGGCTTCCCAGTATTTTGTGGGTTCAGCAAACAGGAGCTTTGGCTCATCTAGTACCATATTCCCACTTTATCTGTGGGAGAAACACTTTGAGACCCTCAGTGGATGCCCAAAACCACAGATAGTAACAAACCCTGTATATGTTATGTTCTTCTTTATGGTAAAGTTTACTTTATAAATTAGGCATAATAAGAGATTAGCAACAGTAACTAACAATAAAATAGAACAATTCAATATACTATAATAAAAGTTATGTGAATGTGGTTTCTCCTTCTCCCAAAATATCTTATTGCACTTTACATACAGGGAAGATATGATGGACAAAGGGATCATTCATATCCCAGGCAGAACACAGTGGGACAGCTCAAGATTTGATCAGGTTACACAGAATGGTGCACAATTTAAAATTTATAAATTATTTATATATGGAATTTTCTATTTCATATTTTCAAATCCTAGTTGACCATGGGTAATTGAAACCTTAAAAAAAGAAGCTGTGGATAAGAGAGACTACTGTATTTGCTAACTGTGGCAATAAAGTTTGTTCAGCCATCATTGTTGCATGGCTATTTTTGCATGCTTAATGCACTGTTTGCTGTTAAGCTACAACTCAGGTATGGTGTTCTTAGGTTTTATACAATGCAAATAAATGAAGATTTTCACTATGCTTTAAGAGCTTCTAGTTAGAAAAAAAACCCAAACAAACAGAATTCAATAATTCAGCCACAGGTTCACCTTTTAAAATGCTCTAGGTCATATTCAAACCCATAAGATATTTTTTCTCTTGGAACATAGATTTAATGCATTGCCCTGATTTGCATCTACTTTTAAGAGCAAATGCATTTTCCTGAAAATATGGCATTTGCATTGGCAAACAGTTACATGAATAAATTCTTTAAGCACCATTTGAGAAGTTTACTTGAAATTTTGATGCCTCACACCAAAATGCTGACTATTGAATAGTAATCTGTTATATGCAATGCCAAATGAAAGTCTGCTGTAATAATTTACCAGATGAAGTTTATTTTTTACATCATTTTGATAAATATATCTCACTTACCAGTTTAGCCACAAATCATACCTTATGGCTGTCATGTGAAGGCAGTAAAATATTATATACCTTTAGATGACCTCTATCCAGAAATGCTTTTCACTTTTCACATTTTATCTGTCAAACAGTATTTTCTTTAAGAAGTAAATATAAATGTCATTATTGGGAGAAGCTACCGGCCTAGGACAAGTTCTAGCATTTAGTGTTCTGACAGATCTTAATTTGGATATCAGCCAAAGTCAATAAAACTTGTTCATGCAGAAGCTTACCTGGTTTTCACCACATCGAGGGGGTGCATCAGGCAAATTTCTACAAGACCTGAAAGATGATAAAGAAAAGTCCAATAAACACTTATGTAAACACTGGTTCTTATTTCCTTGACCCTATTGATTTCTCAAGTATGATGATTCAAATAAAAACTTAGAACTTTGGACATGACAGCTAATAGTTGTAGGATAGTGGCAAATGACAAAAGCATAATATGATTTTATTTCAGTGGAAGCAAGATGAGTGGGTAAATACTTATTCATCTCCTGGTAGAAGCAGGAGATGGGGCTTTAGGGGAAGAAAATAAAAATCCCAATCTACTAGGCAGGAATTACTAAATGCTAATCCAGTCTAATAAATAAATATATGAAGAAGGGAGGGAGGAAAAAAGAGAAAGAAGAAGAGAGAGAAACTCAGCGTTCCACCCTAGCCCACTTGCTAACATAGCAAATCATAAGCCTCAGTTTCAGTATCCATGAAATAAAAATAATGATTGATAGTTTAATAGAGAACATGTATTAAGTGTTTATTGTATACTAGGCATTGTTCTAAGCAGTACTTAGTTTATCTCATTTAATCCTCACAAGAGCTCTTTGTGATAGAAGGTATTACACCCAATTTACAGCTGAGATAATTGGAACACACAGGGTTAAATAACTTGTCTAAGATCTCACAGCTAGAAAGTAAATAGTCTTAATCCAACATAGTCCATGGTATTAACCATTGCACAGTGTGGAAGAATTTATACAGCTTCTTGCAAATCAATTGTAAAGCCCCCTTCCTGTTGTCTCACTGAGCAAAATAGTAGTAATAGTCATAAGTAACCTTAGCTGCAGTCCCTACACAGTGATGGCCATTTAACAGACATTATCTCTGATATGTACAACTACTGGGCGAAATCAGTATTATCATCACCTTACTTGAAGATAATAAACAAATTGAGGTTGACAGCATTAACTGATTTGCCCAAAAGCCACCCAACAGTGTTTGTGGGTAGTTTCTTAAGGGCAGAGCACTTACCTCTCTTTCATTTGCAAACTTACTCAATTTGAGCTTACTTGTGATTTACGTCATCCTCCCCATTATATCTATAGACAGAAATGTCTCTTATTCCCCATACTGGTCAGATCTAGAAAGCTTAAATGGCCTATACCTTCTAGTAAGCCTACTTTGCTTTCATAGAAGCTTTCAGAAGCTCTTCCTGTATAGGCCCACTGTAGTTTATAAAGTCATATGTATTGACCCGAAACAAGTAAGTGTCTTACTTTGACTAAAACTAATGGAACCCAGTATTGTTGTCTGTGCCAAAGGTTCCCAGTAGAAATGCTCCTTAGTCATTGGTAACCAAGTCACTGACCCAACTGGAGTCTCACTGCCTAGACTGGGGAAAGGCACAGAAAAGCAGAGGCAACAGAATCTCTGGGCACAATAACAAAACCTTTGAGGCACTGTTTTAGCTTTACGAATAAGCCCTGTTTCTCAAGATCACCCAGGTGGATTTCTTCTTTGCAACCAGTAAAGTCTCAATATACTTCCTCTTGCTTGAAATTCACCTTTGCCTTTGAACCTTGAAGTCAGAATTAGGTGACCAGAGTTTCTGTACCCATGACTTCCCGGAATGACTGTTTACCCTTGGGGTCATCAGTTCCTCATTTGTAAAGGAAAAAGTTAAATGGTCTATAATACCTTTGAGATCTAGCGTTCTATATTTGTTTCCTTGTTCTTGAATCTTATAATTCTAATTTATGTTTTCTTATATCAGCTAGAAGAGTTTTAAACCCTAATACCATATATAAGATTGAGTCAGGAAACTCAGACTTATAAAATTACATTCTTACCAAGCACTGCAGCAGGCATCCACTAAGGGCACTTCTGTGTATTTCAAGAGCGTAAAGGAATAAGACACTCAGAATCAGAACACAAAGTTTCTCCCATTGACTTGGCATCAGAAAAGAAGCAAAATAATAAACAATGAACAGCCCTAGTTGGCATATCTCTTTAAACATTTACTAAAAGAACCAATAATCCAGCAACTTATTAAAACTAACAGCAGAACTTGGAGCATATGTTCACATTTATATATATCAATTTGCCTATTTGCAAATTGTTCTAGTTTCCTCTGTGCTAATGTGTATTTCTGGTAGTAAAGTTTTAATAATTTTTCTTTTCTCAGAAAATAGTAACTTTCATACGAGGCAATTGCATGTTTCTCACAATAACAAACAAGCAAAAATTGCTATTAGATTTGTTTAAAGAAGATGATTAATTTTATAAGGCTGGAACTATGCAAATTAAGAAAGCCCAAAGCAGATTGATATTGTGAATTTACCACCTTGTAAATGTTTTCTGGTTCCTATTGGTTCATGCCCCTTCTGTGGGTGTGGCCATCCTGCAAGATTCAAATGAAAGAGGCAATACGATCTTATCATGGGCACAGAAAGGCATAAGCTAGCCCCTGAACCCGTACCTTGGAATATTCCCTGAATGCTCCCTTCTTTGAATTGGCTCAAGTACATGCCTTCACCTCAGCCAGCATGTCTCAGAAATGAATACCACCTCCCTGTCATAAACCTTCCCCTAGCCTCCATCTTCTCTGAGAAGGTCTCCTGGCCTGTTTAACCACAAAATTGCACACAACATAAACCCCATCTTCTTTCTCTTATATAATCTGAACCACAGCACTTTTTTTTTTTACTTAAGAAAAGTATAAACACAACCATACAATGATTAGCCATAATTTCTGAAAGCACAGTTTCTTCTCAGCATTCAACTCACTGTGCTTTTCCTTTTCTCTGGAGTGCTATCCTTCTGTGAGGACACAGACACATACACTTCTGAAAATCCTACTTACCTTGACATCTCGGTTTGGGCAACTGTTTTCCTAGGTCAGAGACTGGTAACTGTCCACTAGTATTTGTCCTCTCTTCTTCCTGGCTGCCCAGAATAAATATTGCATTTCCCACCCTCCCTTGTTGTTAGGCATGCCAACAAGTGGTTTTCAGTAACTTCTGGGAAGTCTTCTAAAGGTAAGGAGCCTGCTCTCCTTCCTTTTCCTCCTTCCTGCTGGTAGAATGTGGACATAGAGCTAGAGGAGCCATCTTAAACATGAGGTGACTTTTGGCATGGAGGCCACATACACAGCATAACAATAAGATAGAAGCTGTCCCAGACATTGTGGAGTTCTGGTCTGTCTACCTCCAGACGTGCATATTGGAGAAAAACATCTATTTCCTTTATACTACTGGTGTTTGGATTTTCTGCCACTTGTACCTCAACCTAATGCTAACTGATATACAGGCCCTTTGATGTGCACCCACAGAACTCTGAACTTGGGTCATTACGTGGCACTGAAACTGCTTTCTTGTCTGAAAGCTCCACGAGGACAGACATACCTGCCTTTTCACCTTTGCATTCCCATCACTTTGCACAACAGCTGGCACTTGGTAAGCTCAGTAAAAATTTGTTGAATAAAAAAATTAATGCTAATCAGGGTTAGTGCACATGCTATTATGTCAGTGGATTCTCAAGTTAAATTGAACTGGCAGGTATTTACTCTGCATTTACTTTATAAGTTTGAACATTGTACAACTAAGCAAATAAGGACAGAGAAACATTGGCAAAAATTAAGTAAATTAAAGCACAGGAAGTGTTTGAAAAGACAGACAATCTAGAATTGCAATATTGTTAATATGTGAGAAGGCAACCCAACAATCAGCACCTAATACATTGCCAACCGATTCTTGACAGTGGTGAACATACAAGGGTATTATGCTAAGAGATGGGGACATGGCCTGAAAGGCTGAATGATTTCAAATGTCAGCACAGATATGTCACATTAAGAATGGCCTTACATATAAAGGGAAGATGTTGAACAGAAAATAGAAATATGCATAAAACTATGTTTCAGGTCCAGTTATTAAGTGCTGTTATTTACAGTATGTTTGCTATTTTTATGTTCTCCATCAATTCTAGTGTGGTATAACTGTGTACTTTTATCCTCAACTGCTGACTGTCTTAAAGGAACTATGTCATTGTTCCTTGTTCTCATAAAACTAGTGACAGAAAATATGAAGAAATATATTAAAATTGTTAAGTAAAATTTTAATTAGTCTGTGGCCTGGGTGTTCCTTATATCTGGGATTGTCCTAAGTCAAGTCCTAAGGTTGATATATGTGAGGGAAAGACCATTTAAAAAAATGTCATATATAAGTATAAATATAAATCTCACTGGAAAGCAGTTCCTACAGTTTTCACCTACTTTGCTAATGACCACTGCTAGGTATCTCATAACTCAATGACATCCTTTCTCCTTAGAGCTGGGAGTAGAAAACCACATAAAAGGCATCACTTCCCAGAAAAGATGCGATTATTCTCATTTGTGAGATTTAAAATGCTTATAGGGGGGCTGGGTGAAAAAGTGAAAGGATTAAGAAGCACAAATTGGTAGTTACAAAATAGTCATGGGAATGTAAAGTACAGCATATGAAATACAGTCAATAATATTGTAATAACTATGTGTGGTGCCAGGTGGGTACTCAACTTACTGGGGGGAATCACTTTGTAAATTATATAAATGTCTAACCACTAGGCTGTACAACTGAAACTAATATAATAATATTGAATATCAACTGTAATTGAAAACAAAAATTAAAAAAAAACATTTTAAATGCTTACAACATAAAGTAGAAAACTTATTATTTATTTATTTAATTTCTTTCCATTTCTAACAACCTGGGCCATAGAAAAGAGACAGTGGAGAGTGCACTGCTACATTAGTGGACTGAGTATAGGGATATATCCCACATCTGCTCCTTCTTAATGGGGTCCCAAAGAATTTACAGAAACCAAGAAAATGCTGTTGTCATTCTCATGCCTTCTTCCCTGCTCCACCTCTGCCTTTATCCAGAAATAGTGTTATAATGGGCCCTGGTAGCCTTTTTATAGCAATAGGATGGGGCAATGGGGAAGACAAACTGGGTGCCCAGAAGTTGACGTGAATATAGTTTACTAAAGAATAATGTTGAGTGATCCTTCAGCTTAAGGTCTTAATCTTGATTTTAACTGTACACAATGTTATTATGTCTGTTCTAAGATACATTATTTGAGGACAAATAGTCTAAATTTACTCTGTCCTTTTATCACTATGTTGATTCACCGTTCCTTTCTCTACATATATAACAACAATTCTATATATATAACAACTACTATATTATATTTTACATTACCAATTATATTACATTATATTAAAAATATCAAGCATAGCATTTATCATACCATGTTATGGCTACTAATATACAGAAATATATATCTAGACATTGTAGTCTATGTGAATGGCATTTTCTAGATTTGTGAAAACATGTAGTCAAATACAAACCATGAGCTCTGAGAAAAGGGAGTATTTAACTTTATAGGTCCACTGAGTAAGTAATGTCCAATACATAAAATTCACTCAAGAAGTTCTCTACCTACACTCAATCCCTTGGTCATCTCACCCCCAACTCATGGCTTCAATTATCATATATATGCTAACCATTCACCAATTTACACATCAAGTCCAGACTTTTCTTTCAAAGTTTAGACTAAAATATCCCACTTCCTATTGGACATTTCTGCTGGGATATTTAATAGCCATTTCAAAATTCACACGCCTAAAACGGGATCCTGTGCCTTCCTCCTTCCACCCCTATACAAACAAAACAAAACAAAACAGTTACATTTTATAGAGCAAAAAATATCTTAACATCTCTGTGAACTGTAAAAGGGTAGTGGTACAGATGGAAAATTGAGAAATTCAAGCATCCCCAAGATGTTAGTTGCAAGTAAAATCTATGCCGCCCTTTTCCAAGCCAAAAATCTCTACATTGTACTACAGCCCCATTCTGAACATTTTCAAATTAAATCTCAGACTTCTCTTATGTTCTTTAAATTATGCTCTTCTAACCATTACCTTAACTGATTCTGTGAGACATGTTTAACTCTTTAAAATGTAAAAGAATCTTTGTATTGTTTAAAGAGAACCACAGAGGAATAAATAATTTGAATTTGAAATTCAAAAATAGAACAGCTATAGACAGAAGTGATATTTTTTCATCTACTCTACTAGTCAAGCAAATCATTACAACATCCTATTTGATAGCCTGCCCAGAAAATGTGGTAGCCCTACTGAATTATAAGCAATGTGAGACTCATAAAGGGAAATCAAATATATTATGCTTTCCCCTAATAACGGTAAGGCGCACTACCTTTGTGGCACAGTAAATTAATATTATGTACACTTAATTGGCTAAATAGGCAATGTGATTTGGCAGGTTTGAAAGATGTTGTTAAAAATTATGTTTTTGGGCGAGCCACAACGTTCCTTGAGAAATCTGAAGCAAATATTTTCATAGACGTTAACTATTGGCATGTATTTCTCTAACAAAACTAACACTAAGTAATGGCTGTTAGCCCATATCTAAAGGGAGTGCAGTAAAATAATTTCCTCAGTGTATATTCTTTGCTCTCATTGAATTTATGATCTAATTGACTTAAAAATTCAGGAAAAAATATTTCAGAGGTATAAACATATGTATACATTATCGTCTAGAAGTCCCTTCTACCAGGGAGGAAGAAAAGTTGAGGCAGAATTTAAAAACAGGTGATTTTTTAAAAAAATAAAGCTTTGAATGCAAAGACAGTTTGAAAATTATTAAGCTATTGGACAATAGACTAGTGGTTACCAGATGAGAGGGGGCAGGGAGGAGGTAAACAGGGTAAAGTGGGTCAAATATGTGGTGACAGAAAGAAATCTAACTATAGGAGATGAACACACAGTGTCAAAATATATATGCCTTACTGTTAAAGTGTACAGCTGAAACTTATTGGATTTTGTTAACCAATGTCGCCATAAAAATAAATTAATTAATTTATTAATTTAAAAGAAAATTATTAAATTAATGAACTAATGGAAATATCACTTTTCAACAAAGTTATTATATTAATTTTTTAACTCAATTTTGGCTCAATGTGATATCTTTAAAAATTATTGTTTGGTATTTTACCTCAATAAAAGTTATCCTTTCATTCTTCTTTTTTGTTACCAAATGCTGTATTAGACCCTAAGCAAGCACCAGGTGCACTTGGGTAAGTGGCCAAATTTTCAGATGTGTTGACCTTTTGTGGAAAGTTAACTGCCTTAATATAACCAGTAATGCAAGGAGAAACATCAGGGGAAAAATAAGCTATGAATTAGGTTGGCAAATGGTAAAATATCTTTAGAAGTGTATAAAATGTCTTTAAAGAGGAAAACAATGTAAATAAGAGAAAATAGGTATCTCTTCTTTTTATAGATTGTATGTGTTTATAATAAATATACATTCAGAAAAAGTTTGCATTGTATTTTGTTTACCTAAAGTGAAAGCAGACCAGCACTTCCACATTAGAAGCTTATGAAAATGCGGAAGGGCAGTTGAAGGAGAAGTTAGGACTCTGGGAGATTAGGGGAGGGGGCAGGGGGCCGCAGAGTTCCAGGACCTTTCTTTGTACCCTAAAGACTTGCCCAATTCTGGAAACTCTGTTTTCTTTTTGCTTTTTTATCAGCCAGAAAGATAAAAGCATTTGCTCTGCCTCAGAATTTATTTTCCTTTTTAGTTAAAATATATTTGACATACAACATTGGTAAATTTAAGGTGTACATGTTAATTTGCTACATTTAGGTATTGTAATATGATTGCTGCTATAGAAATAAGTAGCACTTCTATCATCTTACATAATCAACCTTCATTTTTAGTGGTTAGAATAATTAAGTTCTAGTCTCTTCACAAGCCTGATAACTTCTACAATGTTGGCCTTCTTTTTTTTCTTTTATTGCTTAGAAAGAAGGAGCCCTCTATTTGTCAGAGTCAGAAACAGAACTCAGCCTGTCCACGCTCACCACTCCAGTCACAAACTGAAGCGAGCTCTCACAGGCTGGATGGTATGCCTCTCTTCCCAGTTCTGCATTTGTGGCAATGTGTTTGCTTGAAATTGGCCACAGTGGGAATATTTACACTAAGGAAATGGCAAAGGCTACAAATCAGAGTTTTTGTTTGTTTGTTTTCCAGAGAGTCAATTGGTAAACATTGACTAGCCTAGGGTTGCTCAAATCTAACCGCAAATTCTGTTGCCTAACCTATTAGGTTCAAATCGTTTTAAAAGTATAGTAGTATATGGAGAGTTTTTAATTTCCAATAGTTCTTTATCTCTGTTTGTCACTATTTCCCAAAGGTGCCATAAGTTCATATTTAGCTTATACTCTCTGCTAGTCATACTTTAATAAGAATCGTGAACCTACATCAGAATTTTTAAGGAATCCTTAGGAATTTCTATCCAAGAAAACCAACCAACCCTGCAAGCTACCAACTACACCTATGATTCGCCACACTGTTGTGCAGATGCTTCTACCATCTTGACCACATAAAGATCTGGTAGTGAGAACAACAGTCTGCCATTTCTCAGGAAAACAGCTTCATTCCCCTGCCCTCTTCCAAGGGTATGGGCACCTTAAAAGAGAAGAGAGGAAATGTAGCTACAAAGCCAGATTCACCCTTAGTCATTGGACCGAAGTCCAGAAGCAGGGAGAAGGCCTTAGGCAAACACACAGCATCTTGCTAAGTGAAGAATTTAGGTCACAAGAATTTAGGGCTTTCTTTTCTATAAGTCACTAACACCAATTACCATCAAATAAAAAGCAGGATAAAACCATAATGCTTTTCTCTCTGTTCTAATTAGTGTTATTTCTTCTGAGTATATTATTCATCTTAATAGAGTAAAAGGCTTATGACTTAAAATATTTGCCACTATTGCCTTGATTAACATATAGCCGAGTTTCCTGCATTTAAATAATCACACTGCTTTTAATAATTGCTTTTAGGCATTAGCTCTTAATTTTACATTTGTTAAATGACCTAGAACCATAGCTACATAAATTATTATTTTTGAACTGTTATTCCACACCAGTTTCTGTGCCCTGCCCCCATGAACTCCAGCTTACTGTGCCAAGTATTTTAGGTAAATCTTATATTCTATGTTATTTATCAAAGTCTGGCTTAGGGGAAAACAAAGAAGAAAGCTGACTAAGTGCCAGGAACTTCTCTGTTAGTTATGCAGGTATCCACACAGTTTAATCACACAGGATTTCTACTAAGTATGGATTAAGTCAATTTTTATTTCTTCACAAAAAACTTGCAAAAATGAAACTGACTTCACATAAAATAAGTACCAGCTAAAAAAATAATTTTTGGATACTGAAGTGTAAGTCATTATAAAAACATGAAGATAAATTTCACAGAAATATTAACTGTATTACTACTTATAGAAACACTATAAATAATAATCAATGTTTGATTTCAGTTAATATTCTTAAATTACTAACTCGAGGAACAATATTTGCCTCCACAGCTTCCATCCCAATGAGCACCATGGGATGTTTCTTTGCTACCGCACAACATTAAATATGCTTTATTTCACCTAGGCGGATTTTTATTTACCAAATATTTTTGGGGTGCCTACTGTGTGCATAGTTTTTCTAGCACAGTTCTAGATGCTAGTTCTCTTCTGCTGGCTCCTATTTTCTCAGGAGAATAGGAAACCAGGTCATCATCTAAGAGTGAGGATGAGGGAAGGGATGTTGGTGAGACCAGAGAGAAGGTATGAAATAGTTGTTTATGACAGCGAGGGAAGGGAGGGACCTGGGAAATGTAATATGGTTATTGAGTCGCATTAAGGGTCCACTTGATGCCAAAAGTCATGAATTTAATGTGTCCTTTTCTTCCATGTTCAGCTATGTGGGTGCTAAAGGTGGGGGAAGAGCAGGCAGAGCAAGATGTAACCAGGATCAGGTTTGCCAAACAGATATGAGGATGTGAGAGAGGGTAAAGGAAAGAATGTGCGCCGAAGAGTGATTATAATGGTTCAATACAAAGCTTTAGCTAGAAAGGAGGAAAGTGAGAACATGACAGAGATGAGGAGATGATAGTAAAAGCTTATTGATCCTGTTTGGGTCAGGATAATAGAAGCAAGAGCTGGAAAGAGATGGAGTTAAAGCTGAGGTAACTACTTAGTCCCATTTTTATTAATACGTAGTAATTTAAGTTTGGATTTTTCTTTCTCTCTGTATCTCTAGTGTCTAGCACAAGGTATGGTACATCATCTATACATTGAATAAAAATGTTGAATAACAAAACTTTGATCCTAAAATTAATTAATACCAAGTATGTGAACAACAATTACATCAATGGATATAGCAAATTCTCCATTCCTTGAACTAGAATCAGCAGATATCCTCTTTATTTTGATTTCATCTTCAAGGTTTCTTTGAGTTTATGGTTTGACAAATTTCTAACTAGATCCTATAATGACCAGAATGTGTATACCTTAAGAAGTTAATCTATTTAATACCTGATATACATCATATAGAATAAAATAATTATACAAATATAAGACTCCAAAGATGGGTTATTTAAGAACCAAAACAAAACTACTTCAAAAGATTTTGCATCTACCATTAAGTCCTCTAAAGTATATTGACACATTCATATTCATAATCTGAGGCAAAGTTAGATAGCAGTCAAGGAAACATATTTTAAAAGACTAAATCATCTTTTTTAGGGAAAGTAGCCCTAACTTTTCATCACACAACTTAAAGTATTTCCTCACTAGAAGAATTGCTTCATGCATGAAGATTAAAACTATGACTATGTACCCTGAAATTCTACAGAGTGCCTGCAAAGTCTGAAAACATAGATAATAACATAATGTTGTGAGGGCATTGTTAATCTGTAAAAAGGTAAATTAACATTTACCTATTTTCAAGACTTTATAAATACTCTGTGTATGACTTCATAAGAGAAGTGTGATTTCTATATTCACTCAAGGATTAGATTTAGCTACCAGATATTTTTGAATAAATAAAATGTGAAGAGCAATATTTCTGTTATAACTTCAATTTCTTCATGTTTTATTTTGATGCTACAAGGATCGATTCCTTTATTTTCCTCTTACACATTAAAGTAATATAAGAGACATGTGAAGCAATGGCAGAAACTAATAGGGTATCTATAATCCTGGGAACAATACTGGCACTTCACCTAAATCCATTTTCTCTTTTTTCCATGGTCCACGATATCTCATCTCTTGTGTGTGGCCACTAAGTTCTCACCCATGGAATGCGAAAATCAGAGAGCCTAAGACTATTAGTGTGCCTCTTTTATACCTAATTTCCTCTTCCCACTAAGTGGAACTTTGAATTTGGTAGAGACTTGCCTTCCTCACAGATGACAAGAGAGCATCCTGGTGGATGGTGGGACAACCATCGGCAGGGACCTGTATCACAGAATGACTATTAGGGGCAGAGATTCCGTGATGGACTGAACTACTGATATCAGGAAAGTTAAATGAAAGAGAAATAAACTTTTTCTTCTTTAAGCCACTATATGTTGGGTCTCTTTGAAATAGTTAAGCATTACCCTAACACATACAAATGCCAAATCAAAGAGTGTCATCACACAGTTGCTAACTATATTATGAATTCACAAATGGCACATCTTCTGAACTAAATTCAACTTACCACCAAGGAGGAAAAAGGATTCCCGTCTCTCCCAAAAAGAAGAAAGGTGAGTGCAGAGACTGTAGCCAGTTTACTCAGGCTACACCTCAGGCTTCTCTTGCCTTGGAATGGGTTTCAGAGTGCACTGGTAATTTCAAAACTGAATTTAAAAACAAGAGATTTAAAGTTGAGGTAGAAGATATGGCTCAAGCTGGACCATGGCACAATTACTAAAACGAACCAAGAGTTTAAAATGCCACTGTCTATAAACTGAAACAGAACTGTTTCTTCCACTGCAGAGTTTAATTTGTTTGTAAAATGGTGTTTTCCAGGGTGAACACGTATTCCATGTTTTCTGTTTTACTTTACTAGCGACAAGCTGGAGGAATTTATGTGAGACAAACAATGCTTTCTTATTCATGCAGGTAGTCAATTCCAACAAAAATAATTTGTCAGGGCTCTTTTGGTTGTTTGAGACAAAATTCAACACAAATCAGCTTAAACACAAAAGGGGAATTTGTTGGCTCATAATTGAAATGATGGAAATGGCAGGGATGCTTGGCTCTAAGACTTTCTCTCCCCTTCCCTCATCTGCTTGTCTCTGCTTGTCTTTATTCGCTCCTGCTGTAGAGCCTTCCTAACACAGAGAGGTATCCTGCCTCGAAGAGCCCCCGATTTCCAGCCTGTCATCTTTAAGATGCAAGAAGTAAGCAGGACTCGGTTCTGCTGGCACAACAGAAGAATTGCTGAAAGGGCTTTGATTGGCCTTGCTTTGATCACATGCAAATCCCCGGGCTAATCACTGTGGGCATGATGCTGTAGACCTCTGATTGGTGGGGCTTTGGTCACCCGCGTAGCCCTGTATGGAGGGCTACAGTAAAGAGAATTTCAGAGTTTTAAATCTCTTTGTAACATCTTTTTCTTTGTAATTCGGAAAATAAAACTGGGTTTAGAAATGCTCTTCCTGCTTCCTTATCATATAATTAAGTTTTAATCCTAATTAACTGACGCCTTTTCTAACTGCTACCCATCCAGTGACAATGGTACTGGGAGTAATTAATTGCACTTCATCTCTAAAAAACATTTTCCTATAAAGAGCTCTAGTTTATAGTTCGGTTATTCTATATTCCTGTGAGATTAGCAAACTTGGAAAGGAAATGAAATGGCTCAAGTTTTAAATATGCACATACAGCATAAGATGTTATGTTAACTTGAGGATAACGTCCTGGCTCACCTAAACTTGTCACTTATAAAGCATTTATTGTATCAGGGAAGGTGTGCAGAAATAGGGAAGACATAATCCCTCCTTGAAAGGTTTACATAATAACTCTGGAAGCCATTGCAATAGGGCATCATAATTACCAAAACTGTAAACTGCTTCCTGGAGGGGCAAACAGAGGCACCATTGCCTGCATGTTACACTCCACAATTCAGTTTGGCATAGCATCTTGCACAAAAGTGTATCCCAAACCACTTTACAGAAGTGAAATTTCCATTCTCAAGCCAATATATGCTATACATTACAGAACAGCTGTGTGCAAACATTGCCTCATGGAAAAAAATAATAAGAGAAAAAAACCTAAGGCATTAGGTCATGAGATGAAAATCCAAAGGAGAACTTAGGAAGCACAGACCGCAAGGGTGGGAAAGAGGGAGAGGGGGAAAGACTGATAAGAAAGGAAACACATTAATTTGCAAGATTTAAAAATGGATCTGTGATAAGTTAAAATACCAAAAAAAGTTGAGAATAAGACAATCTTTTATATGAGCCAAAGAAGCAGTAGCAGAAGTTAAATAAACAGAAAAGTATTAAGTGGAAGCTGACAAATTTTTAAAGTAGTGGATTAGTAATCTCAACTACTATGGGAAAAAGGTAATAAAATAATATATTTTGAGTTAATCTAAATTGTAGTGAACTATTATCTAGAAAGGTTAGTGTATGACATGTATTGTAAGAGTTAATTTCATAAGCATAAACACTATACATGAATTGTGCATCTAAAATAAATAGAATTTTACAAAATAGATCTAATACTAAGGAAACAAATTAGATTACATACTTTTAGAATATAACATGTTTTTTAAAATCATTTTTTATTTTATTTTTGAGTCTTAGAAGTACCAGTTAATGGGGAATTGAATTTAACAAATGCCAGCAGAAAGTTTGCTGTAGTTAAACTGGATTCATAATATAAAAACCTGCTTTTAAACCTAAGTAAAATTTTTAAGTAGAAATTACTCCCAAGAATATAGAAGAAAAAAATTTAGATACTTTATTTAGGTTTCCTATTATTTAAATAACAGTAAAATATTTTAAAAATATTTTTGAATGTTTACTTGAAACTTAGGTTTCTATTTCAAGTATCATAGCAAATTAATTTTCTGTGCACTGTTTGCATAACAAACATTATTTAAGTTCCAGAAACTCCAAGATTATTCATTTAACAAGTGGTTTGCACAACTCATTAACACTTATACACTTCTTTTAAGGGAATATACTCTTGAGTACTGAAGTTTTCTACGTAAAGATATGATTAAATCTGTATCTTGTATGAGTTTTATATTTGGCATCATTTTAATTTGTCAGGTATCTCATTTTATATGACACATACAATATGATGCATGGAAAGTAAAGAAATTAAATTCAAAATGTATTATTTTCCCAATTGTTTGGAAATATTGGATACTCATTTGGGTTGTAGATGAATTTGATATGACTGGCCTTTAAGGGACATTGACAATCACACATATTATTACTGATTTTGGCAGCTTAACAAGGGTTTAGCAATGACTGATTTTATACATATGAAAATTCCCTTAGAGTACAATTAAGGTTTTTTCTTTACTGTCTTAAATGTACACTATTTTCTTTAACAACAACAAAAAATCATTGTGTCTTAGAAGGGTAACCAATTGATTTTTCAGGAATTTTTATACTGTCATGTATCTTAAGAATGACAATAGAATACAGGTTCCTCTTCTGCACTTCTTTCTCTTCCATATGCTCACTCTAAATCACTCTAACATGAAAAACAGAATCACAGAGTGATGAACAGTGTTGGATCCAGAGTCAGGATGATAATCTTGGTTTAGCAGTTTCCTTAGCTGTGCAATGGAGGTAAACACTGTATTGATTTAAGAACTCAGCAAAATACCTAGCATATTATAAGTCTGGAATAAATAGTGGCTATTACTAGTTGTAACTCTCTGGCTTCTCAGACAATCCTGTTCTAAAGTCCATAGTAATGAGGGTTCTGAATGTACTGCTGAGGTCACCCTCCCCAGTCCCAGCCTCATCTCAGTCCAGTCATCCCAGGGGTAGGCTCTACTCTGGTGGCTGCTGTCTCACTCTTCTCTAAGGAAGGAAGCATCATGGAGTAGAAAAAGATACACACACACACACACATACATACACACATGCATGCACACACACACACATGCACACAGCTCTGAAAACCTCAGTTTGAGTTCTGTATCAAGTTTCACAGATCACTTATGCCAGGGGTTCTTAACTTGTGGTTGGACTTTAGAAAGAGATAGGTGTCCATAAGCTCCTAAATATTTTATGGTAAAATGTATTTTAGTGTTCATTTTTATGTAAGTGGAGTCCATGACTTTTAACAATTTCTTCAAAGATTCTGTGTCTTGAAAATGATCAAGAACCACTTATTGAGCTTTAATTTCCTCATCTGTAAAATGAGAGAAAATAATAGTCCTATTGGCCTTATAAGGTTATTCTGAGGATCTATTTGAACAGAGTGTGAAAGCATATTGTAAGTCATCACCATGCTATTGTTTGTTATTCCTAATTTTGCTGCCATTAATTTTTTTATCAGTTTATGTGAACATTTCTGATTATACAGTATCATCGACAAGAAACTCAAAATCTTCCATCTGCTTTTTGAAAGCCATGTCATAGCTTACCTAAGCATTAAACCTTGAAAAGAAGATTGAGGCCCTATCTTCAGAAAATAGTCTACAGATGTGTTTTGTTCAGTTAATATAATGTTCTTTTACAATGAATTGGTTGTCAACATTTAGAAATCAGGAGTTTTCATGTAAAAAATCAGATTTCCCGGTTAGTTGAATAACTGAAATATCTGGTATCCCTGAGTCACTTTCCTGCAATGCAACAATTGGCTAACTGAGTACATGGATATAAGCTCTGCCTCCCCTCTTCAGTTGAATCTAGCTCTCCTTCTTGCCTCCCTTCACTGTTGGGCCTCATAAGTGCCCCTAGCCTATAGAAGTTAATTTTAAATCTCAACTGAGTATAGTTGCTCTGCTTTGAAAATATGTAAAATAAAGTATCAGCCTCCCAAATGCTTTTTGTTCTTAGAATATTCTTTTCAAATAGAATAGTTAGAATAAACACTCAAATAATTGAGGACAACGTATCTATGTTTTCCATATACATTGCTTTCCTACTAGTGAATTCTTATCTTTTGAAAGAACATACTCTAACAGAAATGTTGAAAGGCAAGACTCATGAAGAGGGAAGCGATGTGATTGGGGAAAAGCCGCAGGGTTAGCCAATGGGGAGTCCTGAACTTAATTCATAATTTGCCCATGCACAAAAATCAATAGGAGTGAAGAAATAAATGAATTTCTAACATACCATTTGGGAGAACTTGAAATGAACAGGCATCTCGAAGGGCCTCCTAGTTTTGTCTTGAATGAAAATGCCACTTTTAAGGATAAGAAAATCGCGAAATATAGAATGGTGTTTCTTTTCCTTAGATTTCATAGGAAATTCACAATATTACAAAAGATTTCATAAGGCTGACTTTTCTCTGGAACTTATAAGGAACTTAAAAATTAAAAATGCATGGTAAAAAATTAAGAATTGGAAAGTTCTTAGTCTTCTCTTTTTTAAGTCAATTATTCTCTCATATTATTAAGGGCTCCAAAATAATGAGTAGACTGCTATGGATTACAATAAAGAAGAAAAATGACATGGGAAACCCATTAGATGTGATTAGAATGGACTTCCTTCCCAAAACAGTTTGCAAGCTCTAATCCAATATAATTTACTCTAAGGAACACTCTATTTTTTTTAATTGATCATATTGCCATTGAAATTTTGATTCAAAAGAAGACTATATCAATTATCTATACCTGATTTCAAGATTTATAGTCATCATAAAACTAAAATTTATACTGGATCATGTAAATGCTTTGATAAAAGCAATGTGGTATTCGATAAAAGCAATGTGGTATAACAGAGACCATCCATTCGAGCAGTATAGACTGTAGAAAGTTTTTCTAAACCTAACTGCAGGGGCCATTGGGTTAGAGCAAGGTTGCACTGTAAATCTGCCATTCTTAGAGAGCTGAACTTCTCAATGCATATTGAACCAATATTCCCGCTATGAAAATATAAGCCACATTCTGTGCCACTGTAGTAAAATGCTCCTCAATAAACTTGTTTTCACAAGAAGTTTACCCACTCATGCGTCCCAAAGCTGTTGTAATCTTCATTGTTGAGGCTGATCTAACAGCAGGGACATTACTCTATTTCTTGACATGTTTAAAGTTCTCTAATGAATAAAGCTAACAGCTTATGGCTGCTTTGACTGTCACTTGATTACCCCAGAGGGATTTTCTTTTCTTTTTCTTTTTCTTTTTTTTTTGTCTTTAAAATTGGCCTCCTAGTTTGTTTTTAACTACCTTGTGCACAGAGGTCTGAAGGGGAAAGCAGATCAAAGATCAGTTCGAAACATAAAAAGCAGCTGTAGTTAATTAAAGACAAATGAAGGACATCTGACTAGATGCTTTATGAGCCGCCTTATCACACATTTGACAGTCTATAATCTCTGTGACCTTGTCCCTTGGTCCTGAACTGTTGCCAAACCTGAGAAATGGATATGTCTCAAATTATACATTAATGGAAAAAAAAAAAGGAATGTTCAGGGTGCGGCTTAAAAAAGAGAAAGTGATGTGGAAGAACACAATGAAAGTGAAGTTACCTGGGATAAGGAGATGTCACCTGAAGCATCTATTGCAAAGAAGTGAGTCTTTTCCCACACTGAAAATAAAGCGTTTTGTTATAAAAAAGCTGAGGTAGATAATAAGATTATAAAAGGTAACATTGGAGACATGAAATGCAATACTTATCCTGCTTTGACTTAAAAGAAAGTGAAGAATACTCTTAACAGTATTCAGTATTTGCATTAAAAATTACAATTGTTCCTGTTTTTAAAAATGTTATTAAAATATAAATCATTCAAAGAAAACAATAACTTTTTCTAATTTTAAAAGCAATATATGTTCATTCTAAATTTTTGAAAAATCCCAAAGACATGTAAGAAAGAAAATAAAATTCCCCCAAAACCCAGACTCTGAGAGGACCCTGTTATGATTTATATTTAAATCAAGAGAAAAATTTTGTGTATGTATTACCAAAAGAACCAGTGAAGCTGCATGATGCCTATATTTGTAGATGATCAACATGGCTACAAAGCGTGGAATGATGGAGTGAAAGGGCTGGGTTCTGGCAAGTCATTAACCTCTATTGGTACCAGGAAAATGGCTGTCAGGGTCTGCACTGTTCCCTTAAAAATGCTTCTCCAGCATGAACAAAAGAGAAGCCACTGCATTCTCTATAATCCCTGAAGAGATTGGACAGCTCCTGTGTTTGCCTGTTAGCTTACTTGTTACTAGAATGGCACATTCTATCCCCTAACTTCCACTTCCTTTTGACTAGAGATTAGGGATCATTGGGAAAAATCTCTATTTCAATGGACTGTGTAAGGAAATCAGGGATCATAGTCCTCAGAATGCTTCAGAAATTAAAACACACTAATTATTTATTAACTATTATTAGCAGTAATCGAGGCTCTGTGGAAGACACTAAAAATGAAAAAGACCTACCTTCAAGGAGTTTTTATCATGTAATTGGAAGTATAGTATATAAATAAATAAAATGTCAATTTAAATTTGAAAATGGGTTCAACTTTACAATGTAAGTATTATGCCAGGTAATCATTAAATCAACTATAAAAATCTGAGAAGGACTTTAAAATAGAGTATAAATTCTTGGTTTACATATTTGTTTCTAAATAAACATATCAAAACTAACCAATACAAGTGAGAGTTACCCTTTTCAAAGTTATCATCTTTACCATTCATAACCATATTAAAAAGGTATTGTCACTGTTTAAAACATTTTTGGACTTTATGGGATTCCCTTGAGACTTTCTATGTAATTTTTAAAAAACTGAAGTGGTAATTTTGAAGATAGATTCAGTTTCTGGAAAGAATCAAGTTATGAGATGAAACCAAGAGGGTGAATACAAATGCTGGTCAGACTAGATCACACCATCTCAGATATGAAAAGAAATGTGGCCACAGAATAATAAAATTGATCATTATTTCTGAAGAGTATTACAAGAGCGGGTGTCCAAAAAATATTTTGATTAAGGATGTGCTTTGAAATAGTTACTAGTTAAAAGGGCAATATTCAATTGAGTGAATAAGTTCTGATCTCTTTTTCATATCTCTTTATTTCATACTCTATAATTGCAAAGAATTTCAGAGGAGGAGAAATGAGAAAGCTTTACAGTTTAATTTGGGTTTGATTTGTTATTGGAGGATAGACATGGTATGGTTGAGAGATCAGACAAAGAATGAATTTTGGGGAGGTGGAATCATGTGTGAAAAATAATGGTGAGGCACAGAGGTATATTTAGGGTAGCAAACCTATTTCTTATGAGACTACAATGATAGATGCATGTCATTATACATTTGGCAAAACCCACATAATATACATCACCAAGAGTAAATCCTAATATAAACTATGAAGAGGAAGATGTATCAATGTAGATTCATCAGAATGTAACAAATGTACCATTCTGGTGAGGGATGTTGATAGTGGAGTGTTGTGTATATGTGTAGGCGCAGAAGGTATATGGGACCCCTCTGTACTTTCTCCTCATTTATACTATAAAATATAGCGTCTATTAAAAAAAGGGGGTAGGGGTGATGGGAAAGCATAAAACATTGATAGGGATTGAAAGAAAAGAAGGATTAGAAAGCATTTCAGGCAAAAGAAGGCAAGGTTCCCAAAAATGAAAGAATTGCAGTATGTACCATACTGTCCAACAGAAACTTCTGCAGTGATGGAAATATTTTACAACCTGTACTATCCAATACAGTAGTCACTAGCCTCATGTGGCTACCGAACACATGGAATGTAGCTAGTTTGACTCAAGAAAAAATGCTGTGTTTTCATTTATTTCCAATTAATTTAAATCTAAATAGCCATATGTGGGTAGGAGATACTATATTGGACAGTGTGGAACAGAGCATGGAGTGGGTGTAATAGGAATGGAGAGTTTTATAGGTAATACCTAAATACTGAAACATCTTTCAGCTATGTTAAAGAGCATTAAATTTATCCCAAGGAACATAATAAGAAGCCGATGAAAAGATTCAAGAGGGGAAGTAACTAACATAATCAATTTGTTTTCTTTTTGACCTCAGGCTGCAGTGAAAGAACGGATTAGGTTTGGGATGATGGCTTCCCTAGAGGCAGGGGTGCCAGGAAAAAAGACTATTAGATAATTTAGGCAAGAGATGTCATGACCCAAAAGGGTAGAAATAGACTTAAAGGGACATTTGGGAGGTGGAAGAAAGGATGGATTTGGATGTTAAGAATGAGGGAGATCAAAAGATGGATGTATGAAACTTGAGAATGATAGATGGTGGTGCCACACACTGATGAAAAGGTTTGAGAGATGAAGAGCCCATTTATGGACACACTGAATGTGAAGGGCCTGCTAGGCACCTTAATGGGATAATACATATTTGGGAGCCATGCACATGTGGAGGACCCCTGAAGCCATGGGAAGGGATGAGATCATCCAAGGTGAGTCTGCAAGTGAAAAGAAGAGGGCCTAGAACACCAACACCCTGACATAATTCTGTGTGTTTAAGTCATTTTCATATGTATTCCTGAAGACTGTAGCAAGCCATATTAATCTGCACTCATTGTGAGTCTTTTAAATAAAAACCCCAAGCTCACAGTTTCAGGATCCCACAGCTCTCTCTCAACAAGCAAGCATTTGAGATTTTCTCCCACCCCACTTCCATTTACAGGACATACTGACATATGAAAAGCATTATTCTAAATTCAGGGGTTTTTGTTTGTTTGTTTGTTTGTTTTTCCATTCAGGACATAATTCCAGGAAAAAAAAAGAGTGAGCTCTAATGTAAAAAAAACCCATACTGGTGACAGAAACTATATTAGTTAAACATGTTTTAAAAGAAGTTAATAAGTCATAAAAAAAAGCCACAAGTGTTTCTCTCTCCTATGAATTTATTAACAAACAAATGTCCAGTGCTCTTCCTACATCTTGTGAGCTATCAAATAAACCATCAACAACTACACAAAACAAGAAAATATACTGATTTTTAAAAGTGGAAGCATAATACAAACTCTTCTAGCTTAGTACAGACAGAGATAATACTAGTTCCTTGGAATAGTTTACTTTGCTTTATCAACAGTTTTACTATGCAAATCAGTGCCTTAATAGAGTGTGCCATCACTCCTACAAAAAACTCGTGGTCATGTATGGTAAAGGTGTGTAAATGTTACTCTCAATTATTTAGGTATTATCAGACTGTCAAATGCTCTCATTTGGGAAAGCATAGCTAATAAATTAGCTGATAACATTACTATTGCATCTTAAATATTTTTTAAAATCCTAGCAGACAATGCAAGTACAAGTCTGGGGGCCATTATGAACCATTCTTATTTCAAAAATCCAACAGACACTTCTCCATAAATAGATAATAATAGATCTCATTTGGGTTGTTCTTTTATTTGACAAACTCTCATTAAGCATTTCTTAAGTACCAAAGTATAGAAGGTTTTTAACATCGTGTTAAGCAGTTTGGATTTTACAAGTATGAGAAAAGAAGGCATCAAAGTGGTGGGAGATGAGATAGGATGTGGTAGTAACAGAATCTCACCTATGTGCTCAGAAAGAGAACACTTGCAGCAGAGTTACAGTGCAGAGAAACTGGATTTGTGAGCCCAGATAGGAACATAAACTTGGATGAAGAAAGATTAGTGCCTGAAATGGGGACACAGTGGTAGGGACAGGGAGAAAGGGATTAATTGGAAATATATTTACTTGGTGTGGGAATTGAGAAATAATCCTGAGGTTAATACTTGAGAGGACTGAGTATGTGTTTTTGATCCTAGTATTATCTAAAAATATTACTAAGTATCTTAGCCTCTATTTGTGGTACTTCCTTAGAAGTATTATGGAAGTGCTAAGCACTCATTAGTGGCTTATTTTGGAATTATAATCATTTCTTCATTGAACAGCCCTGTCAAGTAGTTAATGATTTATAAAACTCTTAACTGAACTGGGAAGAGCTCTTTAAATTAAGCCTTTAAATCAAAGATCCATTTATCGTATTTTGTAAATTCTTATTTGCTTCTCTAAATGAATTGTACTTATCTTTCCGTGTGTATTTTCTATTTCCTGAACTGCGAGGAAAATTTCAGTTTTTAATATGGTAAAAGAGAAAGTAAACTCAACTTGTTAGTTTTATAAGAAATAAAAATACCATAGCTCTTAAAAGTTCTGGTGAAACTAGATCAGCAGTTGTCATGAAGTTCTAGTATATTCCAAAGATGATATTTCTTCTATTACTCCTAATATGACAGTCCCCTTCAGCAGATACATTCCAGGTCCCAAGTGGATGCCTGAAACCATGGATAGTATTAAAATAGTATTGAAATAGTATACACACACACACACACACACACACACACACACACACACACACATATACACACACTATGTTTTATCCTACACATACCTCTCTATCATGGTCTAATTTACAGATTAGGCAATTTAATGATAATTAATAATAAAATAGAACAATTGTAACAATATACTGTGATAAAAGTTGTGTAAATGTAGTCTTTCTTTCTGTCGCTCAAAATACCTTATTGTACAGTACTCACCTTTTCACATCAAGGAATCACTTTATGGCTTTTCTTTGGCATATCCAAATTGCCAGCATCACTACTCTTGCATTTTGGGGCCATTATTAAGTAAAATAACTGTTACTTTAACACAGGCACTACAATGACCAAGACAATACTAAGTGACTAACAGGTGGGGAGCATATACAGTGTGCATACGCTGGACAAAGTGGTAATCCACGTTATGGGTGGACAGGTGTGAGACAATGTGAGACTTTATCACTTACTCAGAATGGCCCACAATTTAAAACTTATAAATTGTTTATTTATGAAATTTTCCATTTAATATTTTTGGACCATGATTGACTGTGGGTAACTGAAAATATGGAAAGCGAAACTGTGGATAAGGAGGTACTATTATCCTGCGACTACTAATAGCTACTGTTACTACAACTCCTATTATCATCACCGCCACTAATAAAATGGGCTTACTTTATTAAGTGCTTTTCTGTGCCACAGAGTGTTGCGTGTATTTTATGTATTAATTCATTAACTCATTGCTGACTTGTTCACAACAGCACTCTAAAGAGAGTATCACTGTTTTCTCTCTTTTATTAATGAGAAGATTGAGGTACAGAGTGGAGAAATAACTTGCTGAAGGTCACACATCTATTGAAGGGAAAAGATGTGCTCCAACCCTGCTGCAGATTGTCACCTTGGTGGAAAACCATATCTCGGTATTCCTGCCCTGGTAGAATGCCCTCTCACATTGACACCAAGCTTGGCCACGTGACTTACTTTGAACAAAAAGACATTAGCATGTGTTATTCAAGCAAAAGTTTGATAAGCCACTTGCACGTTGTTGCTTGTTCAGTCAGTATACTTCCTTTGGGACCCAGCTGTCATGTGCTATAAAGCCCCAGCCACATAGTGAGGCCACATGGAGGGGAACTGTGGCCTTCCAGTCCCAGTCAAACTTCTGTACCAACTGTCAGCCATACGAGGGAGTCATCTCGGCCACTGCAGCCCCAGCCACCTGACTACAACAGTTTGAAAGACTCCAATCAAGGCCAGCAGAAGAATCATGAGCCCAGGAGGCCCACAGAATCATGAGAGATGATCAAGATGATTGTTGTTTTAAACAGCTAAATTTGGGCATGAGTTGTTATATAGCAGTAGGAAAACTAAAACAGACCAAATCAGTTTGGCTCCAAACTCTATTCTCTTAACCGTTTTACTGTTCTGAGCTTAAGTTACCTTCCTAAATAATCATAAAATATATATAACCTATTATTTATTAATTGTATGCTTATTATAACCACTTATTATTTAAAATCTGTATTTATAAAATCTGTCTTCTCTGTGTGGGATAGTGTATTACTTATTATTATAAATTTCTACCTTAAATACAAAAAGTATTCTAGGAATTAACAACTACCTACCTACCTATTGCCAAGAAAGTTCAGTTTTACCAAAAGAACTAATTTTTAGAAAAGATTAAATCTATTTCACTAACTCTGCTAAGAATTTATAACAATGTTGTCACTTATTCAATCATTCAATAAATGGCTAACACTTACTACAGAAATCATATGTGCTGGTAACCATGCTGAGCAGTCTGAGCAGTTAAGATAAATCTATAGATTTATAAATTAATATACACACAAATTAATGTTTAATGCATACAATTATTTTTGTGTGTAAAAGTTTACCCACATGATAGCTTGCAAAGATTTTGAGGCCCTGCCTGGCTAAAGTCAATGCTTAAATTATTAGCTCAATCCTCTGCTCCTTAGGCAACTAACCAACTTGGACTGTCCCAGTCAAGTTAGGTACACATCTTATCTCTCATATAGTGTGCCACAGGGAATTCCAATATCTTATTCACCAATCTACCTCCTAATTCTTTCCTACCACACTGGACTATGAGGACTTTGAGACAAAGAAATGCATTTCAAAAAATCTATGTTGTCATAGGATATTTGGTAAAAGAATAAATCCCTGAGCAGAAGGGTATAAATTCCCTCCAACACTTCTACTTCCTCTCCCTAGCAGTCACCCACTTGCATTGCCCTTCCACCTGCACTGGCTATGGAAATCTATTTGTTCTATTGAGAGACAACAGTAATAACGTAACTTTAAGTAATAGTGTAACTTTAATAATAAACTTTAAATTTTCATTATTTTAGGTCACTTTTTTTTCTTTTTATTTCAAAAGACTTTTATATAGTATGGTTTAAGAAATGGAAACAATATAAAAAAAGAGAAATTCTTAGCACAAAGGATACTGTATAGGCCTCTATATTATTTAGATAGTTAAAATCCAAAACTTATCTTGAGAAGAAAAAAAATGCCTTAAAGTAAGGTAGAAGTAGTGATGTCTGTACTGAGATTCGAAGGATAAGAATGAGTTGTCTGAGTAGATGCTTGCAATCTTTTCCACAATAAATGATAGAAAAACAGGAGTTAAGGAGTCTGAGTGAAGATATTTCTTGGTCTATGATATATCATATGTTGTCAAGATAACCTTTTATGGTCACTTAATTTTCATCAGAATAAACTGATCATGGCAAATATTAAGTATTAATCAATATTAAATATCAAATTAAATATTGAAACAAATGGAAAGCACTACATTAATATGTCTTTGATAGGCATGGAATTTCAGAATAGAGCAGTCAGAGTATTCTGAATTATCACAACAAAGGAAGACTGAAGAGTACAGTAACAAGAATGAAAAGACTACCAAAATATTAGGCTTTTACAACATGTGATAATACAGAATATTACTAAGTCATGTAATAAGAAGTCATAATAATATGGTAAAGTTGCAGTTATATAATGATTTACCTTAGAAAGCAACTTTTCCAAGGCAGATATTCTACCTAAAAGCTAAATTGATAAACACTTTGACACTGCAGAAAGTGAACAAAAACAAATGAACATAAACTCTCTAAAAATCAGAAAGACTTTAAGGAAATCTTCCAACTTATTCTAAGTAAGTGTTTAATCTGCTTCCAGATGCCCTTATATCTGACTGGTTTTAATCACCATAAAGAAAATTAATAAATGATTTGTCTGTGCTTTATTAGTCAGTAGAGTCTCCATCTGGTATATTCGAGGCTTGTGAAAACATTTTCCAGTACTACCCAGTGACAGAAAACATAGGTAAGATAAGCTCTTACAGCTCAAATGCAGCAGTTGATTGCCAGTGGAAGCTACAGGAAAGGATGATTAATATAAACAGGCTTTTGCCTGTGTTTCACAGCAACATTACATAAAGCAGTGCTATTTCAGGAGACTTTTATATTTTAATTTCCAAGAGTCCATAGGGTAGTGGATTTTTTTCTTCATCTTGTTTGATCTTTGATATTTAAGACCAACTTCTGTGTTTTGTTTATTTTTTCTTTGCATTGGAAAAAGAACATAAAGTGAGTGACAACACATAATCAGGGCTAATTGGTATTTTTTTCAGAGAAAAAAAAGAAAACACCTTTTATGATGAGCCAAATGCAAACATTTTACAAATAGGGCATCTTGCACCAAATAATCATGTCAGTAAAAAAAGTGGTTATGTTGCATGCATGGAAGTATTTGTTAGTTTCAGATTTAATCACAGCAAGTGGTTTTAATTTATATTTCTCTAAAATTTGGCTATTACACAAAGCAAGTACTTAAAAGACTAAATGATTGTCTTTTCCCTGAAGGAAAGAAACTGAAAGTTGATTTCAAACAGCAAGAAATAATAGAGACAAAGCATTTTAAATAAAAATAAATAAAAGGGGTAGGTAAACCATCCGGTGGCCAGCTTATTTAATATAGATGATTTAGTTTCCTTTTTAAAAACAACAACAACAACAACAACAAAAAGTTACTACTTTTTCATCCTAAAAATGATCAAAATGATGCAAGCTAACTATTCCTCTTTAAAGTACTATCAAATATGTAGGGATCTTCTTGTTGCACTTTTGGTAATGTCTGTGTTGTCAAAGCAGGTGATGACAGCAGTACTATTTTGTGTTATTTTAGCCGTCACTAGCCTTCCTAGTATTTTTCACCACTCCCACTTGCTGGCAGTATATCATGGCACAGTTTCAACAGAATTCTACTATGAGCTGTGAGCTAACTGGGAAATGTCAACATGTAAAGCCATGTCTAGAATTAACCTGTCTTTAACAAGGGCAGACTCTCATATTCTCTCTTCTCTCTCAAAAGTAAATTACAGCAGAAGTACAGAAAAAAGAGTTGAAGAGTATTGGATGAGAAGATGCTAGAGACAATACCAAAGATAAGATAATGACACAAAATCCACCATCAACATTTTACTATGAAACTAGGAAACAATACTGTTCGTCTTGTCAGGGAACAAACTCTTCTAATTAAGAACCACATGGCCATATGTAAGACTCTCTGTCCCCACAAAGTGAAAAGATCATGCCCTTCAGCTTATTGTGTTGCATGCCATGTCGCTTCCTCTGTGGAACATCTGACTTTAATTGAACAGCTATTGAGGTTCCTGCTGTGACATCCTAGAGGTATCATCACAATTTCAGGCATCAGTGTTGGCTGTGATATGCCCCATGTCCTTTTTAATGACAAGAGGTCAACATTCCATCTCGAGCCAAGTTAAACAGTATAGGATAGCTTCTCTTAGCACTGTCCTATGTCTTTTGACCTTGAAAAATGACCGGTAACCACAGGACAAATCGGCAAAGCCCCTGAAGGTCATGGCCCCTATGTAACCTAATCAGCATCTCTAAATAATTTGTCAGAGTCAAGCTGAGAGTCATATACTGGAGGGACATTGCTGCCTGCATAGCTGAAACTTTTATCAGATAAGAAGTGAATCCATAAGGAAAGACTATAGAAATAAAAAATGTTCAAAACTTTTGGTAAAATTTGAGAAAAACAAGGAAATAAATGGTGGTTTTCAGACTAAAAACCAAACCAAATAATTGAATAAAGCATTTCCTGGATTCTCAGCAATATGAAAAAATTTCATTGAGAAAAGAACAGAAATCTGAAGATCTGTACTGTCTTCAACACAAGTGGCTTCTGATGATGCTAACAGCATCTTGGGGATCACAAAATAGCATGAAAAAGAGCTCAGAAGATATCTCTTGAGGTCACTTTTCATTTGGGCTCTTTATACTTTGTCCTTTCAAAAGTTAATTTACTTTATACCCACTGTCAAGGAGAATAAACACACACACACACACACACACACACACACACACACACACACACATATAGTCCTTGTGCATATATAGTTCAAAGCTACTCACTGTTCTAACACAAAACAAACCACAATGTATTTCCAACATAATTTTGATTAAGGCTTCATTTAAATCCACTATTTAACAACTGTGAATAATGCAGTATGCTGGTGGGTCTATTGAAACAGAAAGATGCTATCTAATTGTAGGCCATAATGGCATAAATCATTGATTTTGTTTAAATAACATAAATTTAAAGTTCAATTAATTTTGAAAGAATAGGTACAGACTTTGACAGAATTATAGCAATCATTAAGGTAATTAGCTTATAACTACTGCCTTTGAACTGTTGAATTCCAGATCTATATATCTAGATTTGATCTCTCTGGGGCCCAGATCCAGCTTTTAAATTGCTTCCTGGATACTCCCACCTGTATATCTCTCCAGCACTTCAACCTTGATCTGACCAGCCCAGAACCTCTCATTTCTCTTCCCAGCCCCACAACTCCAATATAATTGTTCTTCCTTTGGTTCTCCCCATACATTCCTCATACAGTAATTCAAATCAGAAATGTGGACTTCATCCTAGATTCCCTTAGCCCTAACATCCAAGCAATCTCTAAATCCTGGAGTTTCTAACTCTGATTTCTCTTAAATCTCTTCCCTTCTCTCCATTTCTCCTAGCCTTATTAAGTGTCAGGCCTTCATAATTTCTTGACTGGACTTTAATGATAGCCTCTACTATGGCTCTTTCTACTTCAAATTTCTCTCCATTTTTCACACATATCCAATATTGCTGTTCCATTACTTCAGTGATTGCCGACCACTCATAGGACAATAATTTGTCCAAACACCATCTTTTTGTCCAGGTCTTCAACACTGCTCTTCAACTCTTTCCTGGGTAGGCCTCCCGCTTTCTGGTGCCACAAAAGTAACTGCAGGTTTTGTTTGACCCTGGCTCTGGACACCAGGGGTCAGAATGCCCTGTGTTTCTTGTTTGCCTTCTAAATGTCACCTGGGCACCTCCAAACAGAGTGAAGCCCCCTCCACAGTTCCTTGTTTCTTATAATTTTGTACATATCTATTCCCTTTAGTACTAAACCTTGAGCTTCTCAAAGAACAGAATCCATGTGCTGTCCATATTTTTGTCCTCAGCATTTATCACAATGCATGGAGGCAAATTTAATAATGTTGAACAGGTAAATAAACAAATAAAGCACTGAAAGATGTTTCACTTCTTGGATTCAAAGCTATGTAAATAAGACAAAATTTATAGAGGTAAAATGATGATATCTATGGTTTGAAGGGCTCCTAATCAAACGTTAGTGAGATATTATTTACAAAGAAAAAACTTAAGTTCCTTAGAAACATAATGCTAATTATATAAAAAGCCAAGAGATACCTTACATTTGTATCATGCCACTAATAGAAGAGATAAAATATATTTACAGATAAAGTTTCAGGAAACGTGAATTTTGTTTTCAACCATTTATATTTCACTAAGGGCAAACTAAATGTTCTCATCTAAAAAACTGAAACTGGCATCATAATCCTGTTACTTTTTGCCATTTCATGAATCTAAGTGTTTTCAGGGTCTGGTATGTGTGGCTTAACATCACTTTTTGTGTATGAATATCTATAGTGCTCAAAGCACTAGACCTAGGGTAGAAACAAAGACTCTTTATGTGACTGTGATGCAGAAGTACACTCTCTAAAATGGAATATGAAATGGAAAGGCTCATAAGTTTCTTAGCTCAGGCTAGCTTTCTTATTGTGTTAAGATTTACTACAAAGATTGAGCTGAAAAAATTGCAAAAAATATTAACATCAGTAGAGCAGATGTTAGACATACTTCGAGCTCCAGATGTCCACAAACAGCCTTGCTACACCAAGTCAGATCCATGGGTCACCCATCCCAGAATCACATGCCTTTACAGAGATCAAGGGACAATTATGGGATGCCATGGTTTTCCTCCAAAATGCCAAAACTCAACATGATAAGCAAATATTTCTCAAGCATCCTCAGTTTCCTAAATAACTTATTGAGAAGCTATCATCCTCAAGTTGATTTAAATTCTTCCTGAAAAACAAAATTTATTACAGACTCCTGATCTGCACCTAGGGAATTGGCTGGACTTGAATCAGAATTGTTTTTAGAATTGCAGGACGAGAAAGCCCATTACGGAGGGCTTTAAAGGGATTTCTCCCAGGGCAGGGAAATACTGTCCACAATAATTGTGTAAATCTACACCCATTTTTAGAAATCATCTTCGATTTAATGAAAATAAATTTCATACTTTCTCATTATAAATGATCAGAAAACAATACAACTGTAAAAGTAGAAAAAAATGGAGAAGCTATCACTTTGTCACACATGTTTATTACCTTTAAAAATAACTAATAAAAAACATTCACACACACACATACACACACACACACACATGCACACACATACACGCGCTCACAAACCCAAATGGGGGAAAAAAGAGAGAAGCTGTAAAAGAAAAAGCCCAAAAGACCCTTTTAAGCGTAAGACACATAAATTTTTCTTTCTCTTTTTTTAACAACCTTTCTCTCTTAAAAAAGGTTTTATGTGATCAGTCAGAACTTCTAGATAGTAACTAAAACAGAGGGAAAGAGACAATAAAAAGAGGAAGAGTGCAACATAGAATTCATGTGCTTCTCATTGCTCCTAGAAATATTTATCTCAAAAAGATAAATAAAATAAATTTATCATTCTTATAACCTCAGATGTTAGAGTCCTAAGTCCTTTTAAACCAAAATTCTTTTTTTACCAAATCCACTTTGGCATTAGATATAAAACTTTACTATAAGCTGCTTCAGAGTGAGATTTAAATGGCCATTTCCATGTTAATAATTAAGGAATTGCTTATTAGGTTACATCTTCACTAGGGTTCTTTATCTATATTTGAACATGATTTGTTTATGGAGTCATATTTTGGGTTAAAAACTTAATCCAGCTTCAGAAGCAGTGAATTAATTCTAAGTGCATTTTAACTTTTGTTGAAAATGTGATAAGAAGTATAGCAAACTGACATTGAGATAGTATTATAACCTCAGAGTCAGACTTACATAATGGTACTTCCTATGTCCAAAGCAATCTCTCTCTTTCATGAAATTCTAAAATTTCTCCTTGATATTCTTTGCATGGAATGGGATATATCAACCCAAAGACTTGAAATATTCAAATTTTGGTAATTATTCCAGAGGCCAAAGAAGAGATAGGAATTTTGATTGAATCAAGAATATACATTCACTTGATTCATAATCAAAATGCTTCTTTACTAAAGACCACAGACCACATTATCATATCATATACTTAAAGACATAGAGACAAGTAATGGTGATGAATGAAATTTGCCAATGAATTTCATTCTCTTAAGTGAAATTATACTACCACAAAAGCCCTTATTTTGTATAGATGTCCTGAAGATATTTTGTTTTGTCAGTTCTCCAAATTTTTCTTTTCTGATTGCTAATTTCAATTCTGGAAATCAGTCAAATAAACACAAACACCCAAAATGTAGTTGAAGAAGCAAGATTTGAAATTTTGCTATATTGTGGAAGTAAACCAGTTAACATTTCTTCCAGACACCGTTAATTTTAAAAACTGTTTTTTCTAGGTACATTTATGACAGGACAAACTATTCTTTAAACAATATATCTATCCTATTACAGAGACATATGCATGAAAAACATTGATTCTGACAAAATAACTCTTAGTATTTTCCATAGAAAATTTAGAATTATAAAATAAGCTATCTTTGAAATTTTATGTTCACACACAGGTGGCAGGAATGTGATATAATGTTTTAAAATTTGGATTCCAGTAATTTTAATTATGAGAAGGTACCATGAGTCTTAAAAAAAAAATTGGGCCATTCCAAAGCATAGACTTTCCATCACACCTTCTTTAAGTGTCCCTGGGAGAAGTGCCATAAAATAGAAAGACAAACATGTTTTATATAGTGATGCTACACTAAATGATAATTTAAATGAATTTTACCTCCATTCTTCCAGTTTGGGTTTTACAGATTAAACTTACACTACACAAAAGCTACAAAAATAGAAAAGGAGGAGCACTAGCAATTCTATAGATATTACAGGAAATGTCATAGCATTTAACCCAAAAGAAATTCTAAAACTAACCAAAGTTAATTCACTCATCTTTTTTTATTCAATAAATATTTTTCACATACTGAGAAAACAAATTACATTGGCAATTATTGATTCATATTTTACAATGGATCTGTCTGCTTTAACTGTTCTATAAAACAACTTAAGGATTTTTAGATCTAATGCAGTCTTTATTTATTTATTTACTTATTTTTATTTTTTTAAATTAAATTTATTGAGGTGACTGGTTAATAAAATTATATAGGTTTTGAGTATACAATTTTATAACGCATCATATGTATATTGCATTGCATTTTCACCATCCAAAGTTAAATTTGTCATCATATATTTGACCCTCTTTGCCTTTATCTACCTCCCCTTCTACCCTCTTCCCTCTAGTAACCACTAAACTGTTGTCCACGTCCAAGAGTCTCTGTTTGTTTGTCTTGTTTGTCTGTTGCTTTCAGATTTATATCCCACATATGAGTGAAATCATATGATTCTCAACGTTTTCTGACATATTTGCTTAGCATGAGTGAACATCGGGGTATATGTTTTACAGAAAAATGTTTTCAAATTTTTTGAGTAAGTAGCAGAAGAGGGATTTCTGGGTCATATGATAATTCTAATGCCACTTAAAAATTGAGTCCTCATTTAAGGTTATTTAGCAACCTCTTCTAATAAGCTAGAAATTGTGGCCCAATGAACCCTTGCTTGTGCTGATAGTGAATTGGATTTGTTTCCAAATGAACTTTAGCTAGTCATATTCTGTAAGTGATTTTTCCATACTCAAATGAGAAAATAGTAGTAGCAATGATTTCTCCATTAAAGACTATAATATTTCATTTGTTCATTCAGAGAATATTTATTGAGCACTTTTTACATGTAAGACATATTCTGGGTTCTTGAGATGTTAAAATACAGTCTTTACCTTCAATGAAATAACAATATAAGAAAAAATTACAATGTGTTTATGAAAATTTGATAAGCAATTCTTGTCATGAAAATGCAAAATCCAAAAAGAGCCAAGGCAATCATAAAGAATCACAAAGTTAGAGGACTTACACTGCCCCATATCAAGATGTATGATAATGCTATAGTAATTAAGACTATGTGATATTGACATAAGGATAAACAGACCAGTGAAATAGAAAATTTCAAAACCTACAAATAAATCTATGCATATAGGATGATGGTTTATAACTAATGTGCCACTGAAGAAAAGTAAGAAAAGTCTTTTCAATAAATGGTCCTGGGACAATTGAATATTCATTTAGAAAAAAAAAAGAATTTTGACTGTTCACCACTATATACAAAAATTAAGTCCAGATGAATTGTACATGTAAACATTAAAAGTAAAACAATAAAACTTTAAAGAAAAACCATAGAAGACAATCTTCAGAAATTTGAGGTAGAGATTTATTAAACAAAGTCACAGAAAGTGCTACATAAAGGAAAAATGGATAGGTTATGTTATTTTTTAAAAATTTCACCAAAAGAACAATTAAAAGAATGAAAAAGAAAGCCATGGGAAGGGAGAAGATATTTGCAATATGTATATCAACAAAGGACTCTTATCCTGAACATGTAAGTGGCTTTTAACAAATTAATAACAAAAAGTCAGGAAAAAAAGGGCAGAAGACTTAACAGTCATGTCATCTAAGCAAACATACGAAAACGTTCTCCAATTCATTAGCCATCATGAAAATGCTAATTAAACCCGTAGTGCAATATCACAATACATCCATCAGAATGGATGTGAAAACACACACACACACACACACACACACACACACACACACACGCACATTACCAAGTGTCATTCAAGATGTGGAGTAACTGAAACTCGCATATATGGCTGACCTATAAATTGGTAAAACTACTTTGGGAAACTGGCGGGATCTGCTATAGCTGAATGTATATATATTTTATGATGCAACAGTTCCATTCTAAGAATATACCAACAGAAAGAGGTATATATATTTGCCAAAAGACATACATTAGTAATAATGTAATAAATGTAATTCCCTCAAACTAGATCTCAGAAGTAGAATGAATAAATTACACGATAATACTCTACTGCAATGAAAATGAATGATCTACAAGTACATAAAATAAAATAAGTGAATCTCTTAAATATAATATTAAATTAAAGAAGACATACACAAAGAGCATAGGCTGTATAATTCCATTTCAGTAAAGTTCTAAAGAGAAGGCAAAACTAATTTAGGGTAGAAGAAGTTGGAATAGTGGTTAAACCTTCCTGGGGAGGAAGTAACAACTTGAAGGGGACAAAAGAGGACTTCTAGGATGCTAATTATGTTCTGGGATGCTGGTTTAGATAGGTTTGTGCCCTTTGTAAAAATTTTGTTAGGCTGAACATTTATGATTTCTGTACTTTTCTGTGTGTACACTATACTTTGATTTAAAAGTCACTTTGAAAATTACAGTATGGAAACTTCCACATCTGTCCATTTAGTCTCACAACTGAACTTGCCCTCCCACTAAAAACAAACTAGAAAACTGAATAAAATATGAAGGGGCTGTTTTCAGACAATGGGTAAGCAGTGCAGAGTTGTTTTCTCTAAAAGAAAGGAAACAAGGTATCACTACGACTACCTTTGCATTTTTCCTGGAAATAATTTCTAAACTACAGTGCAGGGAGGGGCAATCCAACCAAAGCACAGTGGTCCTGTTGGATTGAGGAAACAGAAATTAGAAGTCAGGAATGCCAAGACATCTCTAATTTGGAAGGCAAAATACCAGACAGGGATCAGCTATGCAGAGAGGAAGCTCTAGATATCTTCATAGGAATCCTCTTGTTTTTTTGCTAAATTGTAAGATGTACGTACGTATAAGAAAATTCTACAAGACCAAAGAATTATGAAGATACTGGAGATGACATATTCACAGAGCTCACTAGGGCTGGGATATGTTCATGTGTTTTAAACAACCAAAGTAAAGAGATGTCATTGAAAACATGGACATTTGATAGAGACTCCAGAAGGTCAGACTTCTAGGAGGGCTAAACTAGTTCTAGAATAAGAAATATGCTTGATCCATTCTAAAAACTTAAAAACAAGCCTTAAAAGAATCAAAAGCATCCAAAAGTAACTTAACTGCCTGAAAAACAAACTAAAACCACTTTAAAAGAGAGCAGTGAAATCTAGATACCCAACGACACAACATTTACAATGTCTAGCACCCAATCAAACATAAAAATGCTGGAAAACACGACCCATACCCAGGAGAAAACTCAGTCTGTAGAACAGACCCAGAAATGACAGTGATAATAAAATTAGCAGATAAGAACTTGAAAGCAGCTCTAGTAAATATGATCAAGTGTTTAATGGAACTATATATATTTCATGTATTTAAGAAGCACAAACTATCCCTTGTAAAATAAAGAAAAAGAAAACCATTCGAAGGCAAATTATATTCAAATTGCTGTAAAGCAATGATAAAGAGAAAAGCTTCAATGCAGCCATAAAAAAGGCATTATATACAAAAGAGCAAAGATAAAAATGACAGAAAAGTATAAGCCCAAAGCAACAAACACCTTTGAAGTACTGATGGAAAAGACAGGATGACCTGGATTTCTATATCCAGAGACAAATATTTTTTAAAAACAAAAGTAAAATAAAGATTTTTTCCAATGCAAAATTTGAGAGCATCCAAATTTGTCTGCACCACCCTGTACTATAAAAAATATTAAAAGAAGTCCTATAAGCAAAAGAAAAAGGATAATGGATGGAAATTTGGATCTACACAAGGAAATGAAAAACATGAGAAATGACAAATATGAGTAAATGTAAAATAATATTTTTTATTTTAAAATTTATTTAAACAACAATAGACTGCGTAAAGCAAAAAATAGTAACAATGTATTGCGGGATTTACAACATATGTAGAAGTGATATTCATGACAATAATAAGCACAAAAGACAGGATGTGAAAAATGAAAACATTCTGTTTGAAGGTTCTTATATAATATGGAATGTGGTATGATAGTAGTTGAAGGTAGACTAAATTAAGGTAAAAATACATATTGACATATTGTAAGCTCTTGAGCAAAGACTTAAAAAATAAAGCAAATTCATGAACACAGGATGTCTTTCCATTCTTCTGTGTCTTCTTTAATCTTTCGTGGGTATGTTATAGTTTTCAGTGTGTTCATCTTTCATTTCCTTGGTTTATTCCTAAGTATTTTATTCTATTTGATGCTATTGTAAATGGGACTGTTTTCTTAATTTCCATTTCAGATTGTTCATTTTTAATATATAGAAATGCAACTGGTTTTTCTATTTTAATTTTGTATCCTGCAGCTTTACTGAATTTGTTTATTAGTTCTAACAGTTTTTTGGTGGAGTCTTTAGGTTTTGCTATGTACAATATTATTTCAACTGCAAACAGAAATATAATTACTTCTATCTTCCAGATTTGGGTGCCTTTTATTTCTTTTTCTTGCCTAATTGCTCTAGCTATAACTTCTAGTACTATGTGGAATAGATGTGGCAAGAGTGGGTATCCTTGTCTTGTTCCTGATTTAGAGAAAAAGTTTTTAGTTTTTCACCATTGATTATGATGTTAGCTGTGGGCTTGTCATATATGTCCTTTATTGTGTTAAAGAACATTCCTTCTATACCTTGTTTTTTGGAGAAATTGAATCCTTGTACACACACTGTTGATGGGAACATAAAATGGTACAGCAGCTATGGAAAACAGTGTGGAGGTTCCTCGAAAAATTCAAAATAAACTATCATATGATCCATCAATTCCACTTGAGTATATATCCAAAAAAACTGAAATCAGGAACTTGAAGAGATATCTGCACTTCCATATTAATTGCACTACTATTCACAATAGTTAAGGTATGAAAACAACTCAAATGTTCATCGACAGAAAGATCAATAAAACATGTGACATATACATGCAATAGAATATTATTCAGCCTTAAAAAAGAAGGAAATCCTACCATTTGTGAGAACATACATGGATCTGGAAGACATTATGCTAAGCGAAATATGTCAGTCACAGAAGGACAAATAGTTCATGATCTACTTATATGAGGTATCTAAAATAGTTAAGCTTATAAAAACAGAAATAGATTGATGGTTACCTGAGAATGTGGGGAGTGGGAAATGGGGAGTTGTTCAACTGGAACAGTTTCAGATACACTATAAGGAATAAATTCTAGAGATCTTCTATACAACCTAGTGCCTACAGATGACAATATGGTATTGTGCACTTAGAAATTTGTTAAGAGTGAGAGATAATGTTAAGTTAAGTGTTCTTAACACATACACATATACATACACATTAAAGTAAAAGGACATAGGCAACTGTTGGAGGTGATGGATGTATTTATTACCTTCATCGTGGTCATGAAATCATGGGTGTGTGTGTATATACAAACTCATCAAATTGTACACATAAAATAAGTACTTTTTTTGTATATCAGTTAAAACTGAATAAAGCTATAAAGATAAAACAAAGATGTATGGCTAATGAGGTGATAAAGATGATAAAATGCAATAGTAAAATATACTCAATCCAAAAGAAATCAGGAATAGAGAATGAGGTAACAAATAAAAGTGGATCAAAAGAAAACCATCAGCAGAATAGTAATCTTCAACCCAACTGTATTAATAATTACATTAAATGTACAAGGTTTAAACCACTAATGGCAGATATTTTCCAATTAGATAAGAAAAGTAAGCCCCATTTATATGCTCTCTAGTAGAAGTCCACTTTAAATACAAAAACACTGATAGGCTAAAAGGATAAAAATGATATGTTGTGCAAACACAAATTATTAAAAAACAAAATGGCTATGTTAATGTAAAATTCAGATTAAAGAATATTGCCAGAGATAGAGACATTTTTTAATGGTAGTTTATTCATTAAAAAACCCCCACAATAATCGTAAATGTGCATTCACCTAATAACAGAGCTTCAAAATACATGAAGCAATAATAGCCATAACTGAAAACAGAAATAGATGAATTTACAAGTATAGTTGTTAGTTGAAGATAAAAAATTAGTAACCATATAGAAGATCGAAGTGACATTTATAAAACCCTGCACTCAACAACTGCAGAGTACACATTCTTTCAAGTGTATAAGAATCATTTACCAAAATAGACCATATGCTGGGCCATAAAAGTAGTTTTAATAGATTTTGTGAAACTGAAACCAGAAAGAGTATATTCGTTGATCATAACTGAATTAAATTAAAATCAATAATAGACAGATATCTAGAAATCCCTAATTATCTAGAAATTAAGAAATGATTCCAAATAATGCATGTCACAAAGAAGAAATCATAACGTAAATTAGAAAATATGTTTAGCTGAATAAGAAAATGCACATATCAAAATGTGACCTTGGGTAAACAACAATTTCTTAGCTAAGACACAAAAAAAATTAACCAAAAAAAAGTGATTTTTTTAAACAAAGAATTTAAACAAAGATATTAGAGGATAAAAAGACACTTGGAAGAGGAAGAAGAAAAAAATCAGTAGAGGTAGTTGTGACATTAGCAGAGAACTTCTCAGAACTACCCAAGGTGGAGTGGCATTTATCTTAAGGTAGCAAATAAAACCAAGAGGTCAGGTATAAGAGACAGTAGAGAGGATGAGCACCACAGGTAATGAATGAAACTCACTAAAGTTAGTTAGTATGTGAAAGAGCACCTGGGTGAGCACCAACTCAATGGATTTGAAAGAGATTACTTAGAACGTTGGCTCCTACAGTAGTGTGGGTATTTTAACTACATTGGCACTTACATTTAACTACATTGGTAGATTAAATATTCTGGAATACATTTTTAATCTTTGTATGCTGCTCTCCTGCCCAAAGAATGAATTGCAAAAAGTATCTGCTCTGTTTCCAACTAAATCTAAAAAGGGCATTTATGTAGTAATTCTTTGTCACTGAAAAGTTATAATAACAAAGCCCTTATAGAATGTCTCATTTCTTCATTTTGGCACATTAGAGGCATTTCCTAGGTTGCACTGATGCCACTGGTGATTTTTTAAAAAGTCAGCTTATTGAATTCATAAAACGATATTTTAGATATTAAAAAAAATTGAATGTTTTCAATACATATGTAGCTATTTCAATTCAGGAACAGCCTGAACCTATTCTTTATCACTTATTCTCTCTTCCAAGGGTCACCTCTATCTTTGGAGTTTTAAAGATTAAAACATGAAGAGACAGAGGGTTTCTCTCCTATTTTGTTTTCCTGGCAAACGCTAAGGATATTGACAGCTCTGCAGCAGGGCTAGGCATTTCCTGTATGAGTCTAGCAATAGCACGTGTTTAAAATTTTTTACTGTGTCCCTATTTTACTCAATATAAATTCTGAGGAAATAGACAACTCTAGTAACATGGAGAGCCAGTCAAGTATACAGTTTGTGTGGAACAAATTTTACCTTTTAAAGCAAACTCATTATATCTATGGTGATCTTGCCTAACTCAAGCATGGAAAGAGCAACCCAAACTGGCTTGAATCCAGCTTTGTACCTGTACCCCAAAATATGAATAATGAAATATCTGCTCTGTAGTGTCTGACATTACAGATCTGAGAGCTAAAAGCCTTGGCAGTAGAGAATGAGCAACTATTTTTAGGGAAAAATCATCCTATTCCCCTTACTTTGTAGAAATTAGCTTTCATTAGGAATTCTTGGTACCTAGCATACAACTGGAGGCAATGGAAGCTGGGGGCCTAAAACAGTGATTTCTTAATGATACCTTAGAGGCCCAGAAGCATGAATGCTGACTTCCTTAAGCATCCAGTCTTTCCCAGGGAGAAGTTCTCCCTCCTGAGATAGTCTGGCTCATTATGACAACATCAAGTGAATACATTTATCTTTAAAACAACTCAGAATATTTCATAAGTACTCACAATACTCACAGCATAAGAAATTATAATAGTCACATGTGAAAAATAAATGAGTATTCCGAAGAGGACTAATTCATTTAAGAAATAATGCCAGAAACATTAACTATGATAATTTTGCTTTTAAATAAAATGTGGTAATTTGATTACTATTAATTTAATCTAAATTTTTTTTTTTTTGCCAGAGTTCAATCAATTTTTATGCCAGGATTAAGCTTCTAAATTGTGTGTGTGTGTGTGTGTGTGTGTGTGTGTGTGTTTAATAATGGAAGCACTTTTCTAAATTTTACCTTGGTGAACTAATGGGAGGTTAAATATTGTACACTATGGATCTGTGTTTATCCTAAGACATAGTTATCCACAATACATGCACATTTAGGTCTGGGTTAGAATGAGTAGGTATGTGTATTGCAGACTCTCATTAATTCATAACAGCTTAAATTGTGATTTTTATTTGGCATCCTACTGTGGAACCCAGTAGAGAATGCCGAACTGCTCAGCTAAACATTTTCAAATCCGTGACTCTCCATCTGGTTATTCAATCAGAACAAAATCCCTACAAAGAAAATCCTCTTCCTAAAATGTACCCCATTTTACTGGCTATGGATCATTCTGGAGAAATGTGAACAGTTTGCCTTGTTGTTCAAGGAGTTTATTTGCAGGAAAAACTAACACTATAAATATCAACAGCACTTAGAGGGAAGTAAAGAAAGAATTTCCTCATTCTGCATAATGGCAGGTTTGTTAGAAATAACTATACATATGGAAATGCTGCATTTATGATTTTGAAGCATTTTTTTAAAACTTCAAACCACCATAAAACAATCTCATATGACTCCATTGACATATAAGGAATAGTTACATTAGTATCCTAATGTTTTATAGAAATTTCAAATTAATAGTAACTTAGTGCCTGACACCATGTAAAGCCTCCATAAAAAATAAATTGAAAAAATAATCTGTTATAAACAAGCAAACATATTCTGAGGTTCCTGGAAAAGAGTGAACTACTTTACCTAGTAAGATGCCTAAGATGGGACATAGTGGTCTGTAATAAATATTTGTCAAACAAATACTGGAATAACCCACTCACAGTTCCTGAGACCTTTGTTCCTAACAAGAAAGTAGAAAATTTGATTCCCACCTTAAGTAGTTTTTAACAGGGCCTTTTATAGAGATATTCTATTTGGATTAATAATATTTTAAATGTGTTTTTCATTGCTTTAATTCATTGGCTGTCTCTGACTTGGAGAAGAATGAGAAAAGTAAACATTGCAATTATTTTTTTTCTTCTTAAAAGGTAAGTCTGTTTCCAATTAAAGAATATTAAATAAAAGATTTTTTTATGTGGGTTAATGGAAAAGTGATAGAAATTGTATTGGTTAGAAATAGCAGGCTTGGCTATAACGTTAAATAGAATAAACATTATGTAAATGTTGAATATTGGAAAATATCCTGTGTTTTAAAATAAAAAGCGGTTCTATAAATTTCTTACCTTTAGTATACACAAAAAAAATAAATAAATAAGGGAAAAGGTGAAAGTCATCTTGACTCACTGAAGAACTGTGAAAAAAAGTCGTACTATATCTTTTCTCCAAGATGGCTGCCATTATTTCTTTCCTTCCATATATGTGCAACCCATTCCTCCTTTAAGAGCTGGAATGAGTCTATTCTTACATGCTCTTGAATCTGGGCTGGTCTATAAATACTCTGATCAATAGAATATGACACCATATGACTCCCAAGATTAGGATATAAGAAGACTTGTAGCTTCCACTTGGTCTCTTGGAACACTCACGTCGGGGGGAAGCCAACCACCACATAAAAAGTCCAACTACTCTGAGGTTGCTATGCTGTGAGGAAACCCAAGACAGCCACAAAAAGAAGTCTCTTGAGAGAGAAATGTCCAACCAGCCATTATAGGTTGGCACCAGACATGTGAGTTAAGAAGCCTTTAAACGGCTCTAGCCTCAACTGCATTTAGCTGCATCTCAAGTGAGAATTGCCTTACTGATTCTACTAATTTTCAGACATAAGAGACATATTAACAAATTGTTGATTTAAGTCACTAAGTTTTGGCAAGCTAAAGAACATCACACAAAATCAACATTAGTCAGGTTTTCAGAATAACGCTCAACAATATTTATTGCTGAATGTTTTAAAAACCAGTGAGATTTTAGAATAATATAAGGTAGGAACCTAACTGATATTCACTATTCCACAAATTGCTAAAATCAAAAAACTGGGAGTCATGTTAAACTCTACCCTTTCATTTAGTCCCCTCACTCACTCAATTACCACATTCTCCACATTCTTAATATCACTTGATTCTATCTACTCTTCCTCATCCATATTGCCCCTGCCTTATATAAAATTTGAACTTCTTGTCTCAATAACACAACTAATATTCCTTCCCTCAGACCTTATAAATCCTCCTTCAAACTTTGCTCTATCATCTTTAACCCAACCCCATATATCTGTCACACGACTACTCCTACCTGAAATCCTTCAATAGTTCTCAAGAACTGTTACAATGCAGTTTAAACTCCTCAGTCTAACACATTATGACCTTCACAATCTGGCATCCTCCTGCCTCTGAAGTCTCAGCCCCACGATGCCCCTCTCAATATGTCCATTTAACCACATCAAAATTCTTGTTGCTATCTGAGGCAGTTAGGTACCTCAGTATTGGTTTCCCAAATGCTCTGTATTTTGCTTATAACACCCATCCTTCTGCTTTTTAATAACTCCGTTTGTTCTTCGAAATTCAGTATGAAAATCACTTCTTCTAGAAGGGATTCCTGAACTGGTCTAATTTTGACACCTCTCATGCTGGCTCTCATGGACTAGTTTACTTTTCTACTTGCGAGTTCACTGTACCTTGAGTTAATTTCCTGACTCTCTTATTTAAAGTAGTGGAGGCTGGATCATGCCTCACACATATGAGGTCCTCAATAACTATTTCTTGACGAAATAAACAGTTATTGAAAGCCATCGTATTTTCATTTATGCAGTGAAAAATCATAAATATCCCTTCCAACTGTGAGTAGAACATTTTTTTCTCTGAGGAAGGGCATGCAATTCAAATTAGAAGGGAATAAGAAGTTTCTCGGCAGAGGTCAATTTAGCAAGGATTAGGATAGCTTGCCAGACGGAGTGGAGAGCATGAGTGTCTTGGTAGAAGCAGCTTTTGCAAAGGTATAGAGGTGAGAGAGAAACAGAGTTCAGGAGGCATAAGTAGATTAGTGTGGCAAATGCTCTCATATTCTGAAGAAGACTATGAGATTAGTATGATGGGCAGAAGCCAGAGGATGGGAGGCTCTGAGAGGGACACTATACTTCATTGTGGAGGCAATGGAGAGCCATTAAATGATTTTAAGCAGATGAGAAACACTGGAGTTACATGGTAGAAGCTTAAGTGTGGGAAATTGATTAAAGGAGGCATAGAAAGGAGGAACAGTTAGGAGTCTAAGGCATTAATTCAGGTAAATTCAAAAGACATGGAATTAGAATTGACAAGATTTATTAACTGACTGGATATAAGGGAGAGGCAACTAGAATACCTCTCAGAATTTTGCTCTGTGTCATTTTGTAAATGGCGATGCCAAATCAGAATATAGTTAAGTTAGTTTTTGAGAATATGTGAGAACTTAACCATGAATTTTGAGCTAATTAGAGATGTTTTGTAAAATAAGAGGCATGATATTTTAAAAGAGGTGATTTTGACACTGTCCATTTACTATAAAATAATAATGAAATATGATGCTTTTGATTTATGCTATGAATTCTCTGTGTGATCCAAAGAATCATTTAAACTTCCTGTACCTCGGTCTTGCTAATTCTTCCTTACAGATAAAGGAAAATATATGCCTTCCAGATAATTCAATGGAGCATTTCAAAAGTAAATTTGTCTGTATGGTAATTTCTGTTTCCTAAAGGCAATAGGAAATACAATCTCAATGTCCTCTTCTATTAAAAAAATTTTTTTTTTAAGAAGAAGGTTTCTATGATTTCAAATGGCCCTTTCAGCTCTAAAAATCAATAACTCCATAAGTCAGACCATTTTGTTGGAGCTACATTCTGCCCAGATCAGCGGTTGATCTTCAACAAGAACCCAGGGATTTATGTGGAGGTAAATTGTCCTATTTAAGTACTTTCTACTGAGTGAAGGAGTACTTCCTTTTATTTGTCTTAATAGTCTTCTGTTCTTTATCATGCTACTCTTTAATAAGATGTTTTCCTTTGTCTAACAAATATTTATTGAGTGCTTACTATGCGCCAGGCACCACCTTGGGTGCCAAAGAAACAAAATTAAATAAGACATGCTCCCTTTTGTTGCTTTTTAAAACTGTAAACCATATTCAAGCCAAAATACATCATCTTATAAAGTAATATTTATCATGTACATGATCCTGCTCTAGGAACCATGCCAGGCTACCCCATTAAACTTGATGGGCCTGAGAATAGTAAAACTATACACTATATAATGTATTTATAGTGTATAGCAAGGCAACAAGGTCTCCTGAGAAGGGGAAGCAGGAAAAGTGAAAAATCATCATGAGTATTCTTGGAACATTCACCAACTCCCTGACTACTTTGTGACTCCATTTCTTTACCTATAAAATGGAGATAATAAGGCCTACTTCTAATATTCATACCAGGATATTATAAGGATTAAATAAGTAAAAACACACTAACTACTTTGAGCTTTAAAAAAAGCACTAAATAAATATTAGGTATTGTTGTTTGGTAGCATTACATAAAATCACATTCAAGTCAAAAGCCTACTGCAGTTATTCTAATGGAAGTTTAAATCCCAAGATGAAAGCAGGGTGAGTTGAATAACTAAAATTAGGACACACCCCAAATAAGATCCAGTTAGAAACTAAAGTTAAAACTGGAATTAGCTGCATGACTGAAAGATGGTTCCTCACACAGGACAGAACTTACAAGATGTCTGGTTTGTATCTGTAAAGTTGGGAAGGTGAGCATGAGCTCCACTTGGGTTCATCGCACTTGTATTTTATAAATGAATTTTCATCTGGTTGCAGCTTTTAGAGATAAACTCCTAATTGGTGGAGATCATGCCTCCACTACAGGTTATGCTACCAGCTCTCCAGTGCCAAAACAGGAACATCTCCAAACCAAGGTATTTGATGCATGTCACCTTCAACAACAGAACTATTTGTTAATCTTGAGAGGTCAATTGTAAGAAGTCAAAAACTCTACTTAGGCTTTGTTCAAAGATTCCGTTATAAAATAACCAAGCCCTTGAAGAAGATAATTTCTTACAAAAATTTTTGCGCTAAGATACTCAAAGCTAAAACAGACACTAACATCAAATGGAGAAGCTAAACTTAAAACCTCCACCCACCTCCACATTAGAAATATCTGAGATCAGCAAGAGGAATCAAGAAACTGTTGAGTCTCGTTCTGGACTCCCAGGACGGAGAGCTTCCTGATAAGGGCAACAACAGATTTAACAATATCACGGTATCTTTTTCTCTTTCTGCTCCTGCACTGCAGATAAGAGGTTAAAAGAGAACAGAGCGGGGTTTCCTTTTTCTTTTTACCTCACAGACGGCAATGCTTTTAGTTACCAAAAGAGGTAATCAATAATAGACATGGTGGAGGAAGTTTTTGGATCCATAGAATTTAGCACAATCAAGTTCTCTGATGCTAAGTGTGGCGAAAGTTAAAAGCAAATCTTCAGAAACTGCTTTTGACTACAAGCTAGCATTCAGGGAGAGTGGATAAAGCAAAAAGGTCAGAAAAATACCAAACTTTAACTGGATTTTTGAAGTCCCAAAAATAGTTTTTAAAATCCATATTTGGTTAAATGCAAATCATTTTTAAAAGAGGCTTATTTGGATAAGAAGTGGAAATTACATTATTATTAATCTTTTAGGATTCAAGTAGAGAAGCACTGTTGGAATCTCAGGCAAAGCACATGCCTTTTACTATTGATTATAATCCAGGGACCTCACCCCTTTTTTTGGAAACATGAATATATGTATTTAGAAAGATGAATCTCTAAAGTATCTAAGCAAAAGCTAGCCCACAAATTCTAGCAACTTGCACAATTTTGTGAGCAACATATTCCAGGATCTTAAAATTCATAGACTCAAATTCTCCCTTATACCAAATCTATATCTTTTATCTTGGGAGATTAAAAAAAAAATTAAAAGAATGTCATCCTTTGGGAATTAACTCTTCATTTATATTAAAGCTATAAATCACTGGCTGCCAACCACTGACTGAAATTAATGATCCCAGTTCCTATGCCATTTCTACTTAACTTCCAATTCTCCAGGACTTCTGGGGTGAAAAGAAAGTGGTAGAACTCTCTGCTTTTAGTTTATAAAATGCAGTTATTAAAGTTCTCACTCCTGGTCTCTAATTAGATTTTACACACACACACACACACACACACACACACACACACACACACATAGTAAAGGAGCTGAGATTTTGAAACTTTTATATGCTTAGTGCCTTTTATTCCCAAAACTATGTTCGAGATACATTGATTAACATTTATTAAGCACTTACTATATTTTCTAGGTACTATCTTCATGTTAGTAGTCTGGATTTTTCACTTTTAGAAGTTTAATTCCCCAAGATACTTCATACATCCTACCCACCACTACTCCTGTCAAATACATACAGACATATACATACATATCCAGGAGGTTTTAGCTGCTGTTCCTCATCTTTCTCCCCAGGGCTGTCACCAGCTCTCAGTAATCCTATCAGCATATTTAAATGAGGAAGGTAATTCAAGAGATCCCAGAGGCTTTCAATCCACTCTAAACTCCACACTTTGCCACTGCCACCTCCAAATATCTATTTGTGATCCTAAAGCCTTGAGCTGGTCTAGATTTTTTAACTTCCCACATAGTGACCAGAATGCTGTCCTGACTAAGCCCCTTAATTTCCTACAGAAATCTCCTAATAGGACAATCTTGAATCTTAATTAAATTAAATTTCTTCATTCAGTACATCTTTCTCTTTCAATCTACTCTGGCACTGAGCAAACTGTGGCCGGGCAGGGGAATGACCCAGAGCTTGACTTGAGAGGATCCCCTGCCCGCTGACCCCAACTCTCACATGGTAACAGTTCTGAAGGATTCTCTCACCTGGACTATGTGAAAGATGACATCACTGTGCTCACTATGATTCTAAGTTAGCCTTGATAATTAAATTATGTTTTTAGAAGCAAACAGGTTCATATGGGAGCCACCTAATATCTACATTAACCATGATTTTTTTGGAGGAATAGAGCCACATTATTTCATTGTTTCACATCAGATTGATTAGATGATTTAACTCAGTTTTCCTCACTGCCATCTCCTTGAATATATCATACTAGAGCATATTTGAAACAGAATAAAATACTTTTGCAAATCTAACAGAGAAATCTGAAAGTGGGGGAGCACCCTTCAAGTCCTATCATGATAAATGTTTATAACTAACTATGAGATTCTGCTCCTCCCCTGCCCCCAAATGATATGTACAGTCTCAGATTTTTCATCTTCTTTTAAACCTCAGTGTCTGTAAGAGAACATATTTTTAGGCATTTTGTTTTTAAAGACAAGTGTATCTGGAACCTCCATTTTTAATAGAGCCAACTTATAGAGTCTTGAAAGTTTAAAGAGTAGAATTCTGCATGGTTTGGATGTCAAGGAAGAAACAATTTGTTTCTAAATGATAGAATAGTTACTGCAGAGTAAGTTTTTCCACATTTCTTTCAGCTACTCGTACTTGGTTTTTATCTATCAGTGCTATCAGTTTTGCAAACCACAGGTGGACAATCACAGAAGTTAAGAGAACTCCATGAGGGGAAATCAATCCTAAAGAAACTGGCATCTGCATTTCTTTGAAGTTGAATCACAAACAGTCCACACCCATCATGATCCCTCTTTAAATAATTTCTTCATTTACCTGTGTGGCACTTCCTGTAAGTAAGGAATGGGCTTGACTGGATGAGCTATTATCTCCTTAAGATTTGTGAGGAACACAAACTGACTGGAATGCTTTTCATGAGCCCCTTCTCACCTTCCTTTCTCATTACTCCTACCCTGGCTACTGGCCACTGGCCACTGGCCACAGGCCACCCTTTGCACTGTTTGCCTTTTCTCAGTTTCTGTATTACTCAAGGCAGATAGATAGGCCCTTTAAATGATTATCACCCTCCATTAGCTTTCAAAGCCACTGACAATTTTTCCATATTTGAAAATTAATTTGTGATAGAAGTGTTGACAATGTAAAGTGATAATTAAATCACAGACCAGAACTTCTCAGAATAAATGAAAGGTACCTAAAGGCTCTCTGGGAACCTTTTCCTAAGGATTTCACCCATGGATGTGTTCAAAGCATGTGAAAGATCTATTTTCATTGTTCTATAATCAGTGGAAATACCAGGAACAGTAATATAGGTATATATACAGATTGTTTTTATTTTGTTCTTTTTTTGGGGGGTTTCAATGTGATAGTTAAATTAATTTTATTTTTTCCACTTTCTCCTTTTAGATTATCCAGAAGAAAATCATATAATTTCTCAATTTGTAGTCTATGAATGAAACTTTGATTTTCATTTAGAAACATAATAAATGCTTATATGCAGGAAATCAAAGGAAAATGCTTTCCCTTCACTCTCCTGCATGTATACTCATGCTGCTTGAGGTTCATTTACAATAGTGAAACTGGGGGTAGAAGGATGCAGCCAGAATTCTTTTTATGGTATAAGGACAGAGAGATATTACATTTCAGCTCTAGACACAAAAAGAAAAAATAAAGACAGGAGAGTTTAGTAAATATTTGCTGCCTTTCAGAGCACTGCCAAGTTTTCTTTGGCTGGTTGACTGAATGCCTATTGCTGGACAAAACCCTGCAGTCGCATTGTAGAAGCTGCTGTGTCTAACTAAACTGGAATGATGCTGAGGGTGTTGTCCCACATTGTCCGACATTATCTTGGGCTTCTAGAAAGAATACGGCTAATGAAGAGCCCTCAGAAGTGTTCTCACTTAGGTTAATTTGGAGTGAACTGCCATTTTCTGACTAACCTTTTTTTCCCTAAAGGATACTAGACTAAGTTAAGAATGCCTACGCAAGTAATGCAAAGGGAGAAAAAAAAAAAATGCTTTTGCTTAACCCTGTTAAAAAACCAATGATAGGAACAGACTTATGGGGCAACAGAATAGAGAGTAACATTGGTTTCCTTTGAACATGGGCTGCTTACTGGCAGCAAGTATGTGATGTGTAAATTTAAAAGGGTATCACTTGCTTCTCTGACTCTCAACACCTATTATGTGCCTGGCATTGCTCAAGATGAAGAAAATGTGATTGGGGAGAACAGAAAACAAAAAGGGAAACCATGTCAAGACAATTTTGGACCAAAAAGGAAACAAAGAAAAAATAATAGGAAGAGTAATAGGGCAGAGAGGAACAAGCTGTTATAGATAAGATATTCTATCAAATAGAAAAAAAAAAAATCTATCTTCTGGCTCCTCGCCATGCAAGAAGCCAGAAGAGCAACCCAAGTAGAGAGCACAGCAAATGGAAAGACCATGAGGTAACAAAGAATAGAAAATGCTCAAAAAGTCATGGCACAAAGGAAAAGGTTATTTGTTGTTATTTTTAGGATTGAGTATCCAATAAATAGCTAAGAAATAAAGAAAAGTATATAACAAACAAGTATAGGTTAATTAAACAAAAATTTTTAAATCAATCTATTATTTCAGAAATTTTCTGGAAAGAGGAACACTTTATTATCCCCCACACACACCAGGGATTGAATAAAATATTAGGCTTGTTTTTCCCTTTGAGTGCTCAGAAAAATGCAGTGAACAGGCCTGAGAGATCTCTGTTTTTACTATTGATTTAGATTATTTTCTCAAACACAGACCCTGAAAGAAAGCATGTTGTTAAGCTTCATACAGGTACCACTGTTGAATCTTCTCTTACTTTATCTTTTCTAGTGAAGTCTTCTCTCAGCAACACCTATACACTGATTTAAACTAATCCACGAATGTCAACAAATCAGGTCCCAATGGCACAGGGTAGATTGCGCACAGGTCTTTGACCAAGAAAGACTCCACAGGAGTTTACTGATCTAGGACTCTTAACTGGGCAGGTCTACTTAATGCCAGATGACACAGTTCTTCACAAGGGAAAGACCACCTTGTTTGTGTGATAGGGTCAGGTACTGCTGGAGACCATCAAGCTCTGGATAGTGTTAGAAGAAGAGCTGGGTGGGATCCTTGGCATCTCTGTGTCAGCCCCCTTCTAAGTCTGCATCCCACTAAGCTTTTGTCTATATGCAAGATCAAATAGGCTTTCTTCTGTTTGATTGATTTTGATTTTTCAATACATAATAACAAACGATTGCCAAACAATCAATTGGATCACTGCACAGTCAATCCAACTTGATCACCAAGATCACATCTGGTTATTTTACTTACTTTAATGACCAAACAGAATTACCCATGAAGAAATGTGGGCTCCTTAGCAATCAGTTAATCACATAAACTTCTAAACAAGAACCTGATTAAAAACAGTCAAATTGGGATGTGTATATACAGGTATGGCTTATATGATGAGTAAAACACAAATTAAAAAAAAAAAAAACAACACCAGTAATCTATTTTTCTCATTGCATCACTGAAATAGATCAACATGTAATACATTCAAATTTAACTCTCTCATATTTAGATAGTAGTCATTCACTACATTCAGCTTGTGTTTCTGAAAAGTTGTGTGTAAACCAATATTTTGCAATTCTAATCATATTTTAAATATATTAAAGAATTTACTACTTAAATTATGAATCTGCTGATAATCAGTGAAGTCCCTCAAACATGTCTCTGGTGACTATATTAATTTCATATAACAAATTTTGCTTAATAGTGAGGTTTTGTTGCAAAATTCTGTTTCCCATGTGATTTGTAACAATTTTTCATAAACCTAAATTTGTGGTCAGACATTTATGAAAAAACACAAGAAATCCATGTTTCTCTATTTTAAAAAAGTGTAGGAGGACAGCTCGTTTTTTTCCTAATTCAATAACCTGGAACCAGAGGAGAGAAAATGTAAATATGAGTTCTCTATCACACATATTTCCTCGTGCAAGGGGTTCGACTAAGGCAATCGAAAAGAATATATTCACAAGCATTGCTTTGTTAAGACAGCATTTTGTTAAATGGCTCTGTCGGAGTAGACACGACTGTCCCTCTTTCTCATTCTCACAAACTTCTTGCTGTACACATAAATCTTTCTGACATACCATCTCCAGGTTACCCATAGCTTTCTCAAATCTCCCAGATCCGGCCCCTCTCTTTTCTTGCACTTTCACAACAACCTGCCTCTTGTTATCCTATGTGAAGAAGACTTTTTTATTTTTTAATGTATTTTATAGCAAATAGATAAATGGGTACTTTGAGGGCAAAGTATTCAATATCTGCATATATATGTAAATAAGTTGTACATGTACAGTTCTACTTATGTTTTGTTAATCTCACAAAAGAGAACAAAATGGATTCAGAAGACACGGGGAACTTGAAAGAACAAGCACCATTAGCAACACCTCAAGAACAAAAATCTTGAATAAACAAAACATGGATAATTTTAGTCACTAAGAATGTGAACTGTAAGAAATAGGAAAATCTAGTTTATGATTATTTTGCATTTCTTTTTTATACTTGAGGTCCTTTTTCGCCTCGGACTTTCCTAAAGAGATCTGTACCACCATCAGCTCTCTGCCGTGTACTGAAGCAGACTTTATAAAAATCACCTTAGCTATGGACACACCTATTTTCCTACATAGTTTTACAGAAAGGGACTCTAACAAGATTTAAAAATGTATATTCTAAAATATTTATTGCAAAACTTTCATAATTACACTTCAATTCAGTCAACTTTAAAACTATCAGCAGTCTCCTTGAATTAATATGTTATAACACTATTTTCCTATACAACTAAGCTAGTTCAGAGTTGAAAAAGAACAAAAATGTATTTGAAACCACTGACATTTTTTTCATTTGATTTCTTCCAAATTTGAAAGAATGAAGCTACACTGATTTGAAGTTTTTGGTAAAGTTTTCTGTCAGATTAAAAAAAGAAATTTACTAATCTAAATGTAGGTTGGGGGTTTTAAAAAATGGTTGTTATAAACCAAAACTCCTAAAACTGGAGTTTATGGTGGAAATGACAGCATTTTAACTATAAAGGCATGAGTGGTGTCCTTTTACAGACGCCTAAATCAAACACAGAAAAAAGTGATGTATTGCCAGGCTATTCAGTGTACTTTCCTTTAATTGCCATATATAGTTAATAGCTTGACTTAAAAAAAAAAATTGCAAAGAGGCCAGCAACTAAAATACATAATATCTTCCCATGCAACATATCAAAAACAATGAATTTAATTATTTTGTGGTCTGGGTTGAATTCAACACTAAAATCTTTTTATTGAACTTCACAGCAACAAAAAATTTCAAACTTACAGATGACCATCTTTGAAGTTAGATAGAACCCTGACCATACTATGATTGTCTGATACTGAAAAAGGACAGAGTACAGAGTACAGTACTCCAATAAGGATTTGGGCTGATCTGAGAAACTAGAGAAAAGTACTGGGAAGGAGTTACAGATATAGAATGAGTGGATAGGTCATTTGATCTTGCTTCTGAGACTGAAGTTAAAAACCTCTGTTTCAGATTAAACAGCACTTCATTGCTTTCCGTTTTCTTTTTTGCCTAACATAAAAATACTTCTCCAGATTAAAAGAAACAATCAGGATGGAAGTAATAGAATTATGCAGTATATATCTACATAGCTCCAGAAGGCTTCTGAACTTTGAATAATCTAAGCTTTACTCAAAATACTGTATCAAAAAATACTGTATCAAAATACTGTTTGACTTGGTAGTATAAAACCAAATCCTCGAGCACACAATGGTCTTTCCTACAACATGTTTGATCAGTAACAGCAGTGATCCTATCACATACTACACCACAGACCAGAGGAAAGAAATCATCCCACATTTTTAGAAATCAAACTATTCCAGTTTAGAGAGTCAGCACTTAATGACTCTCATCATTTTCAAATATTGTGCTATCCACAATTGTATAGAAAATGTTTTGACTGTATATTTAACGAAAAACAAGAATGACAACAGTATTGACTATAGCTTTAACTTATATTATCAAGATAACTACATCAGATAAATTTGTAAGTCATATAATTTTGATATACACCTTGGATCATATCATCCCCACTATTTAAATAAATACTTTTACCACATTAATCTGTATTTTGAGGGTATTTTTTAGGTAGAAGACCTATGGTATTTATTTAGTTATGCCATAGAATATTTTTATTGTGCTTTCTTATATAGCTTAGGATATACACAATTAAAATTATGCTTTTGTTCACAGAATAATTTTACATTCTATTCTTCACAGATAGTAAAAATATTAACTGCTAATTATTGAAAAATTCAAGTTTTTATTTTAAAAACAAAATTTAAATATAAAGGTTATTTACCTTTGAGAGTAGGTAATTAACAAAGTACTTTTAAATGCCTAATTTTAGAGGTAGTTACATATATAGAATACTAAAGCAAGTAAATGACTGAACATAAATATGGTAGTATTATCTTCATTTTGGAATATATTCTTTCAAATAAACTTGAACATGTAATTAGATGAAAGAGAACAAGTAATACAACAAATTTATACAACACTAAATGAGGAATAATTGTTATCTAATGAAAAAACTAATTCTTGAATAACAAAACTGGTAAGCATCTAAAATTTTGTCATTACTTTAGAAATTTGCCACATCTCTTTAAATTTATTTATATTACACAGTTGTTTGTTTTTTATTATTTTGACAATTATTCATTGTTTCACAATTAATATTGACTTTGGACTAAAAATAAAAGATCTTGCTTCTTGTAATGAGTTAAATTCATCATACTTGAACAGTGTTTTCAACTGAAAGTTTTAGTGATTAGAAAGGCAGTCTAATGAGAATCTTTTTTGGTCAAATTTAGTCAAAATTACCAAACCAAACCAACCAAACAAATGAAAATACACCATACATGAAAAGTCTGTGTTATTAAAAAGGATGGAGGATTAGCTGAAATAAACATCTCCAGAAAAGGGCAAAGCAGGGAGCAGAGCTGTGCTGGCATCTAGTGGAGAAGGCAGCACAAGAGTCATCTACTTTGGGTCTCAGGAATGCTGGGAAAAAAAAAACACATTTTAATTATTTTAACCTACACTTCGTATCACACACATCTGAAAAAATATAATTGAAAAATATCTGGGGATAACTTGTACAACTGAATTTTATGATTTTAATTTTCCATAAAGACAAAAAGAAAATTTGGAGGGGTGAAGGTGGTTGAGGAGTAACAAGACCTGCTGTGGTGAATAATATAACATAGTAAAAACAAGGATTATGTAATTTTCTTTTCCCTTGATATGTTCTGCCAAACCTGGTAACACTAGTCTATTCTTCATCAAGCAAACAATTTTTATGAAATCAAGTGACAGCCTGTTTGTAAAGTTCTGTCCATATTTGGGATATAAGTCACTAAACACCATTTACACACACCTAACATTAAATGTGGGATTTTGAAATGTCAGTATTATGTGCAGAAGTATAGTTATTTTTCCTTCACAGAAGTTTTAGTAGAAAGGCACATTTAAATTTGAGCCTGTCTCAAATACCTTTTGCAACTGAGAAAAAGTTTGGTTCTAGTGGCGACCATCTGCCCTAGAAGACAATGAGTCCCCAACTCAATGTGAGTGAGCAAAGGCAGAATTACTATTTCTTGCCAGAGGGAATCATACATCAGTCAAGTTCTCCCAGTGACCTCTGTGAACTCTTCCAGTTGTGAGATTCTATGATTTCTTAAAGAAAAGGTTATATATTTTTCTACATTAGGAAATGGTTTTTAGTTCATCTCTATAAGTGTTACAATGACTACGTCTATCCCTTATTTCTTGATATTTCTAGAACATTTGGTAATTATTGTATGATGGAGAGATAGAAGGGTCAAATCACACTAAGGTCAAATCAAGACTTATCTTGTGGTAAGTTAGGAGTTAAGTTTTCCATAATTGCACACTGTCTTAGGTTACTAACATGCAAGTGCCTCAATTGTGTACTCTAGTTCTGCTTTGTTTTATCAAGCAGCTACATTGATTTAGATAGCTGGATTGATTTTTAGCTAATACATGATAAGAGAGATTCATACACACATTCTTTCCTATTAATAACCTTTTCCTCATCTTTAATCATGGAGAGCAACCTGTTTTCATCCTACTGTATTAACCTGAAATCTCACACCTTATTATGTGCCAAAAGCTTATCTTATAATCTATTCAGATGCTCAACTTTAAAAACTAGTATTTTAAGTAATGTAATTGAGTTTGTTTCACATCATATTTTAGATATCTAAAAGTTTATTTCAGAGAATATGAATGAACTATTCACAGTATTGTACTACTGGAAGGCTGTTGGAATGAACTAGGTCCCTGCTCTGCTGCAATATGAGAGAACAAGACCAACTGTGACTTTGGTTCTCATAAAATTGCAGGAACTGCTGGATGCCCATGTTCATACCAGCATAACCCCTTTGGTGCCATACAACTTGCATAATATCTAACCTGAAAGTTGTCATGTCAGGTCAGCAAGGTCTCTCTTAGAAAATTTAGAAAGAGCACAGGACTCAGGTCCTAGATACGCCTGACTTTGCCTTCCAGTGAGCAAGAATCCTTTGGCTGGCTAGGACACTTCCTAGTAACAAGTCTGATTAACTGATTGAAATAACATATAGTAATAGACTTTTTATATTAAGTTTGAAATTATCATAGGAGAAGAAATAAAAGGGGAAAAATAAACTGATAGGTTCTAGTTCACTGTCAAGAGAAGGCTTCCTTTAAAGAACATCCTAATTCCTTCTGAAGTTCTAAATTCACATAAATAAAACCTCTGCCCTACTCCCACTCCACTCGCATCATAGAACCAGTCTATCTACCGTTGTACTTTTTCGGGTGACCTTGATGAAGAGGTAAAGGATTCTGTCCCTTCAGGCCAGTTGTCAGGATCAGGTCCTAAGCCTGTCCACTTGTGAGACATTGGCCCAGCATGCTATGGTTCAAGGACAAGATGAAGCAGAGCCAGAGCCTGCCGGTAGTGGGAGGAGAAAGACATGTGGACAAGCAGCAGAAAAAAGCGATAGCTGCAGTGAGCTCAGATAGACTGTTATGAAAATTCAGAGCAAGAGAACTGCCTTCATTCAGCTCTGGGTGGAGGTTTGGGGATGACGGTGTCAAGGAAGACACCCTGAAGGAGGCAGCTGGGCCTTTAGCAGTGGTCAGGACTTGGAAAACCATGATTGGAGAAAAGCAAACCATGTAAAAAGAAACAGTGCAGATGGGGACAAGATCTGTTTCCCCCTCAGCCAGATGGCCTGAGGAGAAAGGCAAACTGCTCCAACAACAGAAGGGTGGGGCTGCAAGTGCGCAGTTTGGGCACAGGCATGGACAAGTGACTATGACTGTTCTAGTTAACACACAAGAAAACCACTGCACATTTGTAAAGTATTTCTTAGCTTACAGAATTTACCTGTGGCCTCATTAACAATGATAAATTCTATGTTTCTCTTTCTCTAAACCCATTCCATTTCTTGTCATTTTTGAAGTATTATGAGCATTACTTCAGAAGCTAAACCAACAAAACAGAATCAAGACTGAGTGTTCCAAAACTGGGTCCACAAAAAAAACCTTGTTACCTTGAACCAAATTATTATTTTTAGTTCTTCAGGACCACCTTTGAGTGTAAAAGCATTCTAAAATGCTCCCAGAATCGTTTCAAAACTATTGGGTAATGAGGGAAGCTATCTTTATTTAATGAAGAAAGTGATATATTGAAGTTAAGATTATTGCTACAAAAGAAGATAGAAATACCATGTACCCAAGTTATAGATCTCATTTTTAGCCTATTCAAAACAAATTTCAACCATATGATCCAGCAAATCCACTTCTAAAAGTAGGGACCAGAAGAGATTTCTACACTCATATTTATAGCAGCACTATTTACAACAGCCAAAAGACAGAAGCAACCCAAGTGTTTGATGGATGAATGGATAAACAAAATGTGGTATATACATGTAATGAAATATTATTCAGCCTTAAAAAGAAAGGAAATTCTGACATGCTACAAAATAGATGACCCTTGAAGGCACTGTGCTAAATGAAACAAGCCAGTCACAAATGGATAAATATTGCATGATCCCATTTATTTGAGATACCTAGAGTAGTCCAATTAACAGAAAGAGAAAGCAGAATGGTGGTTGCCAGGGAATGGGAAGAGGGGAAATGGAGAGTCATTGTATAATGAGTACAGTTTTAGTTTTGCAAGACATAAGCATTTTAATGATTGCAAAACAATGTAAATATACCTAATGCCACTGAACTGTACACTTACACATAGTTAAGATGCTAAATTTTATGTTACGTGTATATCATTACAATAAAAGGCATACCTAATACTCAATAAAGAAAAAAGTTGGAAAAAGGACAAATTTCATTATTCAAAATCTAAGAGTTTGAACATATGAATATATTCAAACTAGCAACAAACTCTCTGGCCCTATGATGTAACCATGATGTGAATGATGTACAAGACCAAGGCATCAGACAAATTGGCAAATACTTACCTTGAGGATGCTGTGAATATAAAAGTAATATTAGATTCAGAGCAAGATACAAGCAGAATAATGTTATCAATTAAAAATAATATATACAAGTCTGAAGATGCAAATTTCTTTGTTTTTGTACTATACTGATATGGTAATAAGTTTATTATTAAAACAATGTTACAAGCTTTAAACAGTGTCTGGGATCTTGCAAACTATAGAGGCATTGAAGGATTAAGTCCTCTTCTAAATAATTTCTGTATTTACTAGCCACTGGCCATTATCAAGGTAGGAGAAAGAAAGTTTGTGTGCTTACTCTAAATATAATTCATTAAGTTTAATTAAATGTACCATAAACTCCTATTTTATCAGTTATGAATGCCAATAAATATATAACCCTGTAGAAAAATAACAATAATAGTAATTCCAACAAAAGCTTAGTATTTGTGTTTTTCAATCTTTCAATGATAATAACATATGTCCCTTTAAACTTTTATTTTATACACATATCTGCTGCCTGATATAATCAGCATTAAGAAAAAGACCTGCTAAATACCGAGTAGGTAAAATTTTTGTTCCATAAATCATTACTTCAAATGTGTTGTCACAATTCTCAAATGTCCAATTAATTAAAATCCAAGTAACAGTTGGTTTTACTCAAAAACTGTCCACCCCAGAAGTCCACTGAAAGATGGCCACCCCTGTAATCTTAATAATTCTTCTAAGTTGTCAGCATGTCATGGCCTGAGCATGAAATCTAACTTGACAGATAATTGAAATGAGCTATTAACACAAACCAATCTGTGCTCAGACCATGTTTTAATATTTTATATGTTTACTTGGCATAACATTACAACTTTTTGTCAGTCTGTCACGTAGCAACTCCATTCTGAAAACTATTTCGCTTTTACAATAATTTTCTTTTTTAATGCTGAGAACTTAATTCCACATCCTCCATTTCTCACCCTGCCCCACGTATTCAGCAAAAGTTTCTAAAAGTTATTTGATACTTTGCTCCTAGGCTATTTCAACTCTTGCCTTTTGAAACAACCCATAAGTGATAATGAAATGGATAAAGGAACGAGAAAGAGAATCCAATTACATCTACCTGCATAGCTCAGCTGCATACCAAGTAACAATAAACAGGCATTCTTAAATCACAGCATTTCACTGGAAATGGGGCAGAACTTGTGTATTTTAACAACTTTTTACAACTAGCAACCACTATAGCATTTATTTTACTTTCTCAAAGAAAATCAGGGGAGGTTCATAATTTAAACTAAAGGGTCTTTCAGCCTTGAAAATAAAAAGCACTTCTGCTTCGCACCTGAGTAATAATGTAAGATGCGTACAGGTGAATTAAGAAGACTGAATTCAAAGATAGTTTGTCTTTGGCCAGTCTGAAACATATGACTGCTTTCCAACCTTGCAGTCATTTATTATCCAGCAAAGAAAGGCTCAGTTTTTGCTCCGCAAACACAGTGGTGGTCCCCAGCTTACGATGATTTACCATGTCTGCTCTGAAATGCATGACACAGACTGTTCCAAAACAGTTTCTCTCATATACAGACACACACATCTGATGGGTTTTTAGGTCTGATTTACTTTAGTGCCACTAAAACCAGAAGTTTTGGTCACCTCGCACATTTTCCCTTTCAAATATGACATTCAAAACACATTTTTAGGGAGTAATTTTAAAATATCTATATCTGAACACATACTGGAAAAGCATCTCTGGTTTTATTGGGTTAATAACCTGATATTCACTTTTTCCTTTTAGAAGGGACTGTTTTTGACTTAGAAGTATTGCATCCAAAGTACATTTTAGGCATTAATCTATTTTAAATGGTCTATATGTGGAAATAGTAAAAGTTTCAAAGGGAATGTTGAATTAGTAACTATTCATTTTTCCTCTAAGAAGGAATCATCATTACCCCAAAGTATAAATATTTTATAAGAGCACAGAAAAATAAATATATAGTATTGGTAAGAAGAGTTTTAGTTCTGATGGAAGTTTGGGCACATCAGTTTAGAAATCCCAGTTCCTAAGTGTGAAATCATGCCTTCAAATTTATATCATGCACACATTCAACTTCAGACACAGCTATAAATACTGCTTCATGTATGATATACCTAGGTGTACAGAATACGAATATAAAGTCAAAGGCTCCGGCTTTTTAAACTTGCTACCCTAATTAGCTGGGAAATGCAAGTCAGAAAATAGATTTTTAAAGTTAGCTGGTATAGAAATTTATATACTTTCCTTAGATACACATGGTAGCATGAGTTCACTTGCTAAATAAGAAAATGAATGGATTCTGTCGAATTTCTCATTCTCAGCCAGGATAAATTACAAATCCATCACGGATAGTTTGGCATAAGTGACAAGTCTGCACTCAGAGAAAACTATTATGTTGTGCTAAGTGAAAAAATGGTAGAAAAAACTAATAAGAAATCATTAAATAAAAACCTACTTGAAGATAATGAAAGTAACTGGACACCTAATAGAATCTAATAACATTGAAAAGCACAGTGAAGTTACTCCAGGATATCAAACAGTGATGAAAAGTTTGGAGCTCTAGGTCTGAACCTGCACAGCCATATATGATAGTCACTGAATGAAAGTATCATCTGAGCACTTGAAATATGGCTAGAATGAACTGAGATGTGCTGTAGATGTAACACAAACACTTATTTCAAAGACTCGGTACTAAAAACAGAATGTAAAATATATTATTAATTAATTACATGTTATGTTCATATTTTGAATTAATTACATTAAATACAAATATTATTGTAATCACTTTCACCTGTTTCTACTTTTTTTCAATGTGGCTACTCAAAAATTTGGATTTACATGTGTGATTTGCATTATCTATCTGTTTTACAAGAGTGATCTAAAGGATAAAGTCACAGAATGTGAAAACTGGTTGAGAAAACAAATCATCTTGTCCAAACCCCCACATTTTACCAGCAAGGAAATTGAGGCTTAAAGTGATGGGTTATGGTTAAGTCTACAATTACCTATGGATTCTTTCAAAGGCCAGTATCTACCAATCGAGCTTTCTTTTCATTAGAATATCATGAAGGAAAGATAATAACTTGTCTCAGTCACCACAATCAAAAAGTACTCTACTTTCAGGCAGTTTCAAAACCCTGTTCTCATCTTTTGAGATTTAATGTAAGAACCTTTGAACTTGACTTACAGCCATCTTTGCAATTATCTTTACTCTCTTGTTAAGTCTGGTGGTGGACACTTACCCAAAGACTTGCCTTTTATGTACTGTTAACATTATTTGTATGTATTTCAATGAAGACTTTAAATTCATATCATGCACTAAAATAAGTTAATTAGAAAGTGAACAAGTTTGCAAACCAAAAAAACTTAAAATAAGCTTCAGACTTGTCTTTAAGCACAACAAAGGCTAATTCATCTTTCGCATGAGTTCATTTTCTTTCTCAGGAATTTTCCACCATCTTCCCCTTCCCCTCTCGAGGTCCACATCTATGGGATACATTTTATCTTAATAAGACAACTTTTAATTTTTATCATTATTATCATGATACTAATTTTAAGTTTATATAGTAACATCCATTTCCAGATTCCTATTGTCTGAGAGTCTGGAGTTGGGTTGAGATGCTAAATGGAAAACAGGAAAAACTAGAGATCTCCCTGCGACTTTGAGAACACCATCCTTCAGCACAAGTTGAAGCATTTTCCAAAGTGGGCAAATAGAGAGCAACAGGCTTCTTTACATATGTATTTATATGGTTATGTATACAATATGTGTACACAACATATGGATGAAACTTTGGGTTAAATACAGTTAAACAGCTTTCTTTCTTGAAGTACATCTCCAAAACTTTAATATGCCAATGTATAACCTGACTCTCCGAGAAACAGAGTATGCAGAGTTCTCTAAACCTATTTAAACCATGTAAATCCTATTCTCACAGAGCATCTTGAGCGTATCCCATAGAACACATTTGGGGAAACCCTGGACCATGGAATTTACTACAAGACAAAATCACACATCACCCTTCACCTCTGTATTATTGCTGAATAACACCATTTATTTTACTCAGTCATTTATCCAATAAATTTAGCCTGTTATAGATTAAAATGTGTCACCCCCAAATTCATAAATCAAAGCCCTAACCAACTCAGTGTGACTATATTTGGAGATAGGGCCTTCAAGGAGGTAGTTAAGGTTAAAGGAAATCATAAGGTGGGGCCCTAATTGGATAGGACTAATGTCTTTATAAGAAGAGACACCAGAAATCAACTCTGCTGGCTCCTTGATCTTGGACTTCTGGCCTCTAAAATAAGTTTAAGCCATCCAGTCTGTGGTAGTTTGCTATTGCTGCTCTAGGAGATTAATATATAGCTCCTCTCATGTTTTAGGTGAGCAAATACACATAGTCCTTGGCCTAGGCGTTTGCATTCCAGTTCAAGGCCGTGTGGGGAACAGTAACTTCCTGGTGTTACACTAATCAGTTACTTGATTTAGGATTAGCAACAACTTGCCCCACAGCTTAACTTCCAACTTACATTCTCATGCAAGGAATAATCAAATTATTTGTTTTGTAAATATTTACTTGAAGACATGGTCCAATCGGACTTCTTGCTTCTCTCTCATTTTCTAGTAATACTTGGAATCACAGGAATCAAAGCCTGAGTCCTTCACCCTTGTCAAAGAGTGTGGAAGGAGACTCCAAACAGGTTCTCCATGGTCCCCTGCTACAGCAGCATCCAGGAGGCCAAATGTAAGACATCATATCTTAACTCCAAGATTTCCTCAACTATGGCTGCTGTAACTACACTGTGAGCACTTTCTGCCCTTGATCCCAGAAGGAAAAAAAAAAGGCAATCTAAAGTCAACCAACTTCATCTCCCACAACCCACAGAGACAGCTGTCTCTATCTGTCTCAGAGACAGTCTTCTGGTGATTAAGTCACACACCACGAACTATCGTTCCTTCCTATAAAATTACACAAAAAGCAATAATTTAACTTTTCTCCTGCCATTACAAAACAAAAAAAATGGTTAATTATTACCAAGATAAATAGCCTCTTTTTAAAGCAATCGGTAATTATGTTCAGGACTAGGGTTTAAGCAAGATAATAACAAAATAGAGTGAGAATGTTCAAAAATAATATAACAAAGAATTTTGGGACTGCTGATTAATAATATTATTTCACTACTATTGCACAGTACTGTCTCTGAATCATTTCGACTTTCTATATCTCAAAAGCCAAACCCCCCACTAGCCAATGCAGAGATCTTCTCTATTACTTGGACCACGTCACTGGAGCAAATAAAATAAACAGGGCTCTCCTTATTCACACACCTGTGAATGACTCTGTTTATTCAACAGAGTCATTTGTTTTCTCTAAATATTTGTGCAAGAAAAGTTTTTTTTAACAAATAATTGTTTTGCAAAAACATCGATAAACAATTAGAATGTAATAATATAAAACAATTAGGTTGCTATTGAGGTGATATAGTCTAGATCCGGCTATTCCTTCTTGAAAAAAGTTACTTACCTTCTCCATGCCTCAGTTTCCTCAAAGTCGAAACAAAAGAAAAATTTTATTTGATTTCTAAAATATCTCAAAGTGCTGTAATTTCATTAAAAATTACTTCTTAAATTAAGTGTGAAGCTTTCTTTAAAACTTCATTCCCTCTTATACTCTGCAATTCTAAATTTTAGGCATATCATGATACACTAAGAAAATAGGCTCGTTCTACTTAAATTTTAGCCATTACAAAACTGTCCAGTTGAGCTGTGGTTTTTATTTGAACAGCAAGAGAAAGCAAAACGATGCCAATTGCTTGCTACTATTTTTTGTCTAGAAATAGTTCAAAGCCAGTCTCTTGGAAGGAATAAGTCTAATATTTGTAAAAATAAACTATGTGTGTGCTTGTATAAAAACAATTAAACTTGTTTTAATAATTTTAACAATTAAATATCACTGTCCATGTTCATATTGTTTTCAAATACTCTGCCTTGTGATTAAGTGAGAACTGGCAATTTATGAATTGATTAAATTTAATTTTATGACACCAATGCAGAGTAAAATTATCCCATTCAGGACATATGTATTGCTTTTAATCCTTATTCTGTACTGGACATGCCCAAGACCCAGAGGAAGTGGGGCTGTGGAGCCTGGCACTTCTGTTTGGACATTCTCCACCTGCACACACCAGGGCCCTGGGTGTGAGATCTGTAACAATCTGGTTATGACTCCACAGTTCTGCCAAGGGCATGGATTACAGTGAGGAAAATTGGTTTTTCAGATGAGTGGTAGATGTTAGTAAACCTCAACTAGTTCAGTGATTCTTTACCAATGAGGCAGATGAATTGGAGTTTTTTTAGAATTATGGTGGAATCACAAACAAATCCACATTATTACAGAAATACGTCTCACTGAAGTAGACATTAGTCCATTCTGCAAATTCTTCTGTCTGATATTGATGCAGGGCCAATTTTGTGGTAAAGCATGGTTGACCACCATGAGTTTACAAAGAAGACAAGCAAAGGAATGTTTGCCAAAAGCTTATTCGACGATGATTCTGCCTCTTAAGAATTGTCTGTGAGGTGAAGACACTTTAAAGCTAATTATATTTTCAGATAATCTTACCTTTGGAAAAAAAAATAAGCTGAAAGGATTTACTAGTTTCTAACTGTTGTAAAGATTGGGAAAACAGGTAAACCTAAAAAAAAAGCCCACTTCAGATGGTTCCTGAACTATCATAGACCAGTAAATTTTTTAATCACAGGGAGTAACATAGAACTGCCAACTTTTTATTTTACCAAGCAAGAAAAAAATTTTAATTACCATTGCCTACTCTCACCATTATTTCATTAAAGAAATTTTTAAATTACACAGAAGTAGAAAGGACAAAATCTTTAAAATGGTAGTTCTTTGAACTGATTAAAATTTGTTTTATGAAGATGCATTCTTTACTTTCCTTATTTCACAGAAACGAGTGAAGACTCCATTATGAATAGGCATGGTTTTAGGGAACAACATTTGGGAATCACCAATTTATACTATAAAGCCTCTTTTTAATCCTACTCCACCAGAGTATTTTCTCACTCCATTTCCCTTAACATTTTGCTCATATTATTTCTATTATAGAAGTAATCACGTTGTATCATAAAATTGTTTATTTGTGTGTATTCCACTAGACAATGATAAGGATCATCTTATTCATCTTTTGACTTCAGTGCCTAAGATAGGAAATTCTATCTTTTTTATGAGTGAATGAATGAATGACTGAGAATAAATCAGTAGTGGAATAAACAAATGAATGAAACCCAGGTACACCAAATGAAATTACTCAATTCCATGGGTTAGCCTGTTTTTCTCCACTATAGAAACAGATGGCTGAAGGATCCCGATATGTCTTACACAGAAAATACATAACTGAGAGATCAATCTTGATCTTCCTTTATGGAAATATAGGTCAGTTTGGCACACAAACACAAAATTAATCCAGAGCTTCTGATTACATATTTTTGGCTTATCCAGAGATTTCACCAACTAAGACTCTACATTCTGGTTATACACTAAAACGATTAATTGATTATGTACAGCCCAGGGAGGGGAATCCTGCAATGGCTTCCTTTTTGCTCATGCTTCAAGTAGTTTTGCTTCAAGTACAATGAATATATGGTAAACATTAATAATAGTAATAAAAAAGGATCACAATAGAATGAAAGATTGTCTTCATCCTTTCAGTTCTTGGTAGTACAGATATTGAAGAAGGAAACAGAGCATCTATATTTTTTTTGGGGGGGTGGTTGTCTAATATTTGATGTTCTTAAAGATTCTTATATTTACACATCTTCTGGACAAAAAGACTACACCTTCTATAGTTTGGGCTCATCTCCAAGTTGTCATGTTTCAGGTATGAAGAACAGGATATTCAAGAAGACTTCTCTCAAATGACCGGGTATTTACAGAACGTTTAGATCTGTTTACTCATCTATCATCAAGCTGTGGCTGCCCCATGTTCTCTGGATCCGTAAGCAGTGTTATGGAATTTGATTTTTATCATTTTGCTATTCTATCTCTACCTCTACCTGTTTAGTTTTGAAGTATCAAGTGCCTGTATTATGGTCCATGTCTAAACACTGCTTTTGCTTATCGAGGGTTGAATGTCAGAAAATATTTGGTTTATGATAACAAGACATACTATAAGCTATTACTAATCAGCAATGTGCCTGAACTTTAATATATTTCTTAATCATCAACTTTTGAATTTCATATAAATACAGCAGGATACTTTTGGACTACTTTGTATAAATGGTAAGTTGCTAAATAACAAACATTATATTAATATCTCTATTTTGTAACACATAAAATTCATGTTGTCTATAACATCAATATGGTATACATAACTGATAAAACCAAGTCACAAATTTTAAAGCATACATAAAGTCAGAAATATGGAATACCAAGGAAAAGTCAAAACAGAACAAAATAGCATATAAAAGTTTATAAGTGGTTAGTTTCAAACTGAAAAATTAGAACCTCTGTCCACTAAAATTAATATTCAAAAGATAGTGAAAGTAACAGAGGTAAAAACTTTTAGGTAATTTTATTTACTTCATATTGCAAACAAATGGCTGAAAGTTACCGATCTTTACTAGCAGAAACTAATTCTGACACAGTTTTTCAGCTTAAAAATTTCTTCAGCATAAGACTATATTTCAAATACTGTGTTCCATATTAACTGGGAAGAGAGGGTATAAATCTATCACTTTGGAAATTATCACAATAATAAATTTATTAAAAAATATTTACCATTCATGCATTTTAACTACTCTTTCAGTTAAGAAATAAAACTTATTAGGTATTTAATACATGTTTAAGTGTAACTATATACCAGACACTGTGAAGAGAGAAAATAAATTATGAATGGCTTGATTTTCCAACTGTCTACTGGACATTTTCACATGGGGCAATATATTTGTTAAATAACATTCTGACTTTATTCAGCATCCACACGCTGTTAAAAATTGAAGATTCAAAGATATATAGAACATAATTCTGTAGAACCAGACTTGTCCAGAACCAAACTTGTCATTCCATCCCTTCTGAGCTGGCTTCCATTTTTACTGATGCTCCCAGTCACTCAGTTGAAACCTGAAGATCAATCTTAAGGCATCATTCTCAATAAAAAATGATCCTCTGATGTTTCTACTGCAGTGCTTCCTACCCTTCCCTACTTCCACCCCCTGCCATATTCTTTTACAGGAATTCTCTCCCTTTCATAAAGGCCTCTCAAATGGCTTTCTCATCTTTGGTCTTTTTATCCACCACCCCATCCTACACAGCTCTTCTGTAGCACAGTTTTGATCAAGCCAGTTTCTATGAAAGACTTTCGATTCATCCCTACTTACTATGGAAGAAGGCCTGAAATCTTTGGTTTGGCCTCTCAAGGTCCTTGCTGATATGGTCCCAACTAATGTACCTATTATTTTCTGATTCCTTCACTTCTCCCTTCCCATATGCCTATCTTCATTTCCCTTGTGCCTACAATCACTTTCCTCTACTTCATCCTGTTCTCTGGAGGTGTTAATTCTAGGGATCCTCTAAGTCCTACCTGAAATAGTGCCACTTCTAGGAAGTCTTTCCAGAGCCTTCTAGTAAGAACTAATGATCATTTCTGCAGCTGCACCTCTCAGCTCTATCCATAGCTTTCTAAGGACGTGGATCACATTCTACCTTATATTTGGGGCATTTCTGCACTTGTTTTATCTACTCTACTACTTTTTAAGTTATTTGAAAGTCCCTTGTCTAATGCATCTTTATGTCTTCCTCAAAACTTGTCACAGAGTAGGCATTCAAAAAAGGCCTATTGCATGAATAAATAAAGGAATGAACTGAGCAAACAAACTAAAAGTGACTGAAGATGGAAACAGTAAAATTAACTTGAAAAGTGTAACCATCGAGAAAGAATGTTCAGCATTGCTCAAGAGGTTATAATAACTAGGTATAATGGCTGAGAGTTTAAAGAAATAATTTATGCTAAGTACTTGGAAAATTTTTCCAAATGGATTACTTTTGTATAGTAATAATTTCCTACTTAGTTATGAAAGAAGATTATCACTTGGACTGATAACTAAAAGTTTTTTATATTTTTCATAACTATTTCCATCCACATGGGAAAGGCCACTGTGGAGAAAAGTCTATGCTGCTATTCAGATGGTTCAGTTGTTGGTCTCTTATGTTTCTGGGTTTTGTGATTTTTATCTACAGGCACTTGTAGTAGCAACTCATCATTAATCATGGGAATTTTTACTGTAGACATATTAGAGATAACAAATCAAGATTAAAGATGTAAGATAAATGTGTTTAAAACCTTCTATGCTTAATTTTTCATATTTACGCATCAACAATTGTACCTCTGGTAATGAATGCTCAGGCTTGAGGTTTTTTTAAGAGAGTAATCCATCTTGTGAAATAATATCTGTGAAATGACTTAAGAACTATTGCCTGTGAGGGAGTGGGACATAGAAAACAGTTTCCACAAAAAGAAAAAAATAGAGACTGTTCAAATCCCAGCTTGGTCCTACCCTTTGGTGCTGGTCAATAAACTTGGTACCAAATATAAACAAAACATTCCATTCAACATTATGTCAACCTTCAGCAAAGAGGTCATCCATCACTGTACATTAATGTTCCGAACACCTGTAAAATCTGATGTGCATTCTTTCAGGCCATTTTTTTCAACTTTGTGTCTGTCAGAGATACCCCCCACCATATACATATTATTTATGTTGGGAGTAGCTTTCTGAATGTCACCCAGATGAATTAGCATCATGCTGAGCCTCAGAGTTAAGAGAGTAGCCATGTGCATTTATGTGTTTTCTCTCCCTGGATACTGACACATTTATATCCTTTCTCCGTCTGCTCTGGCTTTGGCAGGGATGCATAGTACAAGCAGTTTATTTTACTATGACATGGTGACAAAACAGAACTTTATTTATGTGAAGCTGGTTAAAAATACCTTGGCCAAAAAATATGACACCAGTTAAGGAAATCTAATAAAACCTCTTGTAGAAATTGTATAAAGTGTAGTTTTATTTAGAACTTAATGAGGTTAGTAATGCATATGATACCTTACTGTGTCTACCAAATAACATCAGGTTAATGTTGTCAATTTTTTTTTAAAGTAGCCAATCTCTGTTAATTCTGTCAGCCAGTTTTAGCTCCTGAGCATTCCTTCATTCGCTCATTCACTCATTCATTCATTCATTCATTCATTTATTCTTTTAACAAATAGAATATTTATCACATATCTACCTTATGTAGCTAAAGAAGAATTATGCTAGTTTTTAGATATGTGGAAACTCAAACCATTTTTATCAATATTTATGAGTTCCCTAAGGGTCTCAACAGAAGTAACTCACTAATCACAGAGATATCCATTGAAGCTGAAAAAAAAAAACCCTTGAAATTTGATCATATGACATTTTTATGCTAAATGACTTGTCATCTAACTATTTTTCAAAGCGACAAAAATAGATACCTTCACATATATATTATGTCATCTGGCTTGGCCATGGTGACACAAGGTGTATGTACAAATAATGCAAAAAAAGGCCAAAATTCTTAGATATCACCAAGTTCATGTCTTTGTATGTATACAAACAAATGAAATTAGAGTTTTTTTAATCAAAATTTGCATTTTTAAAAATTTTCTTTTACTTTTTATTAAAATTATTGGGGTGACATTGGTTAATCAAATCAAATACGTTTTGATTGCACAATTCAATATTACATCATATGTATATTGCATTATGTGTTCACCACCCAAAGCTAAATTTCATTCTGTCACCAATTATTTGACCCCCATTATCTGTATCTACCTCCCCTTCCCCCACTCCCCTCTGGTAACCACTAATCAACTGTCCATGTCCATGAGTCTGTTTGTTCCATGAGTCTGTTTGTTGCTTTCAGTTTTACATCTCACATACGAGCAAAATCATATGGTTCTCAAGTTTTTCTGTCTGACTTATTTCACTTAGCACCTTTGAGAGGTGACTGAATAAAGAAGAAGTGATACATACATGCAATAAAATTTGTATTGTTTTTAAAAGGCACCACTCTGAAAGGTTGAATGCATATCCAAATGATGCTGTCTGCTGCTCAAAGCATTTTGGCCCTTGTCTTTGAAGTGGCCATCAGAGAGTCACTCACTTTGTGAGTCACAAAGTCCATCTCATAATCAGGGGACACTCTTCCAAGGCCATCATCCCCCTCCCATCCTTTACCCTCTTACTTCCTGCTTCCTCTTCATTTCTGGGTGAGGTGCTGCTTCTGGGAAAGATGTCCTCACAGAAGGGGCACTGCAACCGGCAGAGACCCTATAGCAAGCAAGAGGGGCTTTCCTCAGCGTTCATCAGGACGTCTGTGTTCACAGCTGATGCCGGAGGTAAAGCAGGCCGACTGAGGCTGGAACCCTGAATTCCTGTCCTGTTCACTCACTAACATGCTATGTGACCTTGGGTAAGAAAATCTACCTCTCTGAATTTTAATTTCTTCATCTACAACATAAGTTGTTTGGGTGTGGGGGTGGGGATACCACAGGTAAGCTCTGTAGACCCTTCTTGCTCTACTGTCAATTCTATGACCTGATAGCCCTCTTTCCTGACAAGCACCAACAGCCAAAAGGCATCTTTCATCATCCACAACCCAAATAATATAAAACTCTCAAATTTGAGAAACCATTCACATTGCCTGAACAAAACTTAACTTTGATTAGGATTTCTAATGTATTTGCCAGTATAAATACCAAATTGAAATAGCAATATTTCCGATAAAAAAGTGCCTGCTAAATAGTTTCTTTTTAACATATTCATATGTCTTCCTTAACAATTAGCATTAGTATAGGCTTCTGGCCACTTCACAAAAATTGATTTTATTGTATAGACCTTTTTCTTATAATGATATTCATTTATACAGAATTTTGCTTATGTTCAAATATATATATGTGTGTGTATTATATATATGTATATATATGTATATCACACACACACACACACACACACACACACACACACACACACACACATATCTTTCTCTCCTAGGCAAAAGCCTAATCTTTCCATTGGAGGTGATTAAATATAGTGTCAAATAACTTGAACATATATAACATAGGACATGACTGGGTTACATGTCAGCAGAGAATAATGAAAGGAGGTCTTGGTCTTCAGAAATTACTTTTTTAAGTCTTATTTTTTTTTTATTCACCCATTAGGCCTTTATCATACAGATAAACAACTACTGAGGATAATTCAACTAGGCCACTCCAGGTGTGTTTCCCACAGACAGCCAAACTGCCATAACGCCTATGATTGCCTTCCTTGTGCCACAATGCCTAACTGTCTGTGTGTGCCATGTGGCATAATAAAGTAACCATGCCCAACTCCCTGGGCCCTCCTGCCTAAGACAGACAATACACCCTCAGAAATGCAGACAGCTACAGTTCCAGCCACGTTCAGTTTTATATTTTGCCTTATATAATGGTCATACACATTTTTTTACATAATAAAAAGTGAGTCTGAACAAAGTTTCATAATTAAGGAACTATTTAAAAGATTGTCCTTTTAGAAATCTCAAAGATTAAACTCCTTTGAAGTCTTCCTGATGGTATGCGCTTCATTATGGTCCTTTACGCAATGAATACCAAGCACTAGTTCAGAGGCAAGCTTCCTGACATCAGAGATATTAAGAGTTATTAACTATGCCTTGTGGAAACTAGCCTTGTCACCAGGTGTTGAGGCCTTACCCAGATATGGGAGACTGACAATCTCCTCCCACATAACTCTGTCAGGTTCACACAAGCATGTGTATAGACACACACACACACACACACACACACACACACACACACACACACACATGCAAAAAAGCCAGGAGGAGGAAGACACCGAGTGAGGCCACTTGGTTTTCTAGAGCTTACACGAGGCTGCCATACAGATAAATCAAAACAGTGGAAAGAACCAAACCACATGAAAAAGCCTCCAGAAATAAGACCAGGTTTCAACGCTGTCTTCTGTAACCAGCTTCTTGATAAATTAACACACTTCTTCAGGCCTATTTGTTGAAACTATTTTGCTCGACTAATCATATTGACTTCATAAACTTTCAGCCTTTTAGTTGCTTAGTAAATAAATGATTCTGCCATTCAAAACTTGGAGTGAGGACATCGCTGCCATATACTTCTTGTGGTTATTTTGACTGTTAGTTGAAAATGTCTTTTGAAGGAGTCCAGAGTGTGTGGCATAAACTTAAGGCTCATTTTTGCTTTCAGTGGGTATCTCCTCCACGGTACACTGACTGAGGGCAGCCGACTCACTCTATCCTTGACCTAATAACCCCACTCTCCTCCCTTCCTCCCTTCCAGCAGGAATCCTATGATGGAGTGAAGGCAGGTAGAGGGGACTGGTTTGACTGCAAGATCCCAAGCTCTTTGTATCTGATTCTACTCACTCTAATCAGAACATTCTCCCCTTCACATTTTCTAAAAACAAACCCCAAGAAATGCCTTTAAATATTCTAATCCTCTATAATCCTTCACTGACTGCAGGTAGAGGAGGTAATGCTTCACTTACTTTAACAGCCTGGGAAATAAGGATTCTGAATCTGCACAGGCCCAGTCTTTGCTTATTTCCAAGGGTCCAGGGACCCTTACTAAGGGCAGGCTGTCCACAAAGCCAAAGAGACAGAGAAGGAAGGGCACATGCCACCAATTGCTCTGAGATATCTATGGGAAAAAAATTTAAAAAAAGAAAGGGCAACCCAATTTTTGCTCATTTTCACCTTCAGATCTTTGTATGACTTTCTAAAATCTAGATTCCATAAGTTAGACCACAGTTCCTCTGTTTGGTCCCAATAAAGAGACCAACACATAATGAATGTTCCACTAAATATTTAGTAATAATATAATAAGTGACCAAAAAGCAATTTAAATGTCATCTTCTCCTGCATATTAAGACAAGAGAAAAGAGTGTATTGGAGAAAGGTTGAACTCGGAACCAGAAGAAATGGGCAAGGGGTGCCTTCTGCCACTTGCTGATCATAAAATATCCAACAAGTCACGTAAGGTTTCTGGCCCTTAGGTTACCCATCTGTCCAATTAGGATAAGAGTTCACTTCCTGCTTCCCTGCAGGACTGTTCTCAGCATCAAATCAGATGAGGTAGGTCTGAAACCCACGACAGCCTAAGGTACACAGGTGCATGAGTGTACCTTCTTTGTTTAATTTTTTTGTTTTATTCTTTGTTGTTGTTGTTGTTTTTAATTTAGAAGGGGAAATGGGATCTAATTATTTAATCCAAAATATGGCCAGGTGTTTATATAACCATAATCCATTTTCAACGACCAATTTATGTCATCTCTATTTTTAGTCTTGTGAATCCTATTGCCAATTACACTATTTTTAAAAAATCAGTAGTTTGACCACTTAATCACACAGAAATGTGTTTGTGACTGAGAAAGGTATCTGGAATTTCTAGGGTAACAATGAGAACAAGCCAGGATTAAGAAAATTTGCTTTCATAAAATAGAACTAATCTCCCTGTTTGGGACTAGTGATGAGTAGAGAAAGAAGAATAGAGACAGAGATAACACCAGATAAACATCTATGTCCTTCAAATTATAATAGTATAAGAATTACTTCTATTTCTCAAGAATACCTTTTTCATATTAATTTCCTATTTTATAATGCAGATTCTATGCTGATGTCATGTTTTGCCTTTTGTCTCTTTCCTTTAGCATTTTATCCTCCTTGCTTCAACTGCCACCTCAGTTCTTTTCTTCCCAGCCTTCTCTGACTCACTCTTCGTGAAGATGGTCTCACCATTATTCTCTGGTTTCTTTTCTGGCCAGTACCTTTACAGCAAATCCTTCTAGAGTGAGAAATGAGAAATGTAAAGCTGTGGGCTGCAGTTATATGCACAGCTCTGCTCAGCAGCACCAAACACAGTTACAGCCAAAATAAGCAAGAAAGTCTGTGGGAACACCTATCTAAACAGCCCTGGTGATTCCACTCCCCAAGTCACCCTGAGCATGGAGCCACTCTCATGATATGTAACTCTCGCTTTGTGCCAATAATCAGAAAAGGGAAGGTTGACACAGTACAGAACACAAGAGCCTAACTGTTCATGTGAAATTCTGACAGCAATAACACTGTCATCACTGGACTAGTTTTTAAACTAACCACAATCTGTTAAGGTAAAGAGGTTTAAGACAATGGCTCTCCAACTCTCATGTGCAGAATTACCTGAGTGAGCACATAAAAATCCACTTCCAGAGAGTCTGATTCTAAAGGTCTGGGATAAGACCTGGGAATGTTTGGTGTTAGCAAGCCTTCCACAGGTGTTTCAGATGAAAGATGTCTGAGGGCTACACTTTGAAACATGCTGCTCTAAGGCTTTGTTGAGGAAATGGCCACTATTATATAAGGCCTGCAAGATCTTGTAAGACGGCATGGTCCCATGAGGCTCACTTTAGCTCCAGGCTTGGTGCTGACCCCTTTACTGTCCTTAGCCTTAGTCTTGTCTCACAAGTTCTGGGCCATTCCTCTTCCTGCCATCCACGTTCCCTCGCTGATACAGAGTAGATGGCATCTGGGCTCTCTAGTTGACACCCAAAGCCAGAGTCTTTGTAGGAGAAGAGCGTGGAAAATACAGGCTCTTCCAGAGTGATGAAATAGTGCCTCAAAAATACATGAATATTGTACGAGAAGTGGAGAGGCACACCCCCTCCCTAGTGCTGAGAAAATAAGAAGTATTCCCTGACCCCCAACTATAAACTCTTTGAATCTACCAGATGCCGAGGCAGTTGTGAGAGCTATCTCCAAAGAGTTCCCTTCTTCCTCTATTTCTCCTCCTTCCTCTGTGTCTTAAAACATAATTTTCCACAGAAACATAGAAATAACATTTTCCATAAAAATTATACAAAGGGAATTAAAGCTGTAGGCCAGCTTATGAGCAATGCCACTTTTTGGAAGTATTTTGACTCCATCTGCACAGTCTTGGTCTGAGATCTCCTTATCGTTTGTCAGAACAATTGCAATAGCTTTCAAGGTAGCTCGCTGCCTTCCTTCTCTCCTATCATTCATCTTTCCTCAAACTTGCTTATTTTTCTCACATGTAAATTGTTTATTCATGTCAATATCCTTGTTTCTGTCTACTAGGCTCCATGCTATTCCTTAGAATAATGTTTTTAAAACACAATCAAATAGTATCAAATAGAAATCTATAGTTAAAATATCTGGAAAATAACCAAAAAAGGTAGCATTAATGTATGTCTTATCCAGAAAGGAACCTAGATATTATTCTTCAGTTTGATTAAATATAATAAAATGTCGTTTAACCATTCAATCCTTCTTGACTCTAAGAATAAGTCTCTTTTAAGGTTTAGACCAACCAAACATAATGAAATTCACTTTTAATAATTTATCATTTTACCGTTTTCCTTGATTCTAAAATTTGAGGTGGAGATAGCCAATATGTTATTTTGACTAAGCCAGAATTTCTTGGGGGAAGTGGGATAGAACTATTAATACGAATAGCAGTAATTTTAGTTTTTGGCAGAAAAGTTACTGTGAGACCTTACTTGGCAACCTTTGAGTTTTTATTTTATCATTCTATATTTTTGAGTCATTTAAGAGGTTGAAAGAAAGTTAAAATGTTCCAGAAATATTTTGTTCTTTCTTTTGGTTATATATAGGGCCCCCTTTCCACCAAAGGTTAGTACTTATCCCCCCCATAGTATACTAAAGTGGTTAAAGAAATGATAAGTAAAAAGCCATTAAGTTTATTCTATTTTAAAATTACCCCCTTTTCCTGTGTTATTCCCCAAAGTCATACAGAAATGCTGCTTAGATCATGTGAACAGAGGATATACTATGGCCTGCCTCAGATTATGGTGATTCTGAACAGTATACCAAAGAAGGTATTTATGGCTGACAAACTAATGATAAATTTTATATTTTAAAATAATTATTCATACAGGGACCATAATAGCTCTATCTACATCCAGCACGAAGAGATACATGGGTTGTGATCAAAGTAGTTGACTCAACGTGCTTGGTCACACAGGACAGCCTACCTGGTATTCTGTACCCTTTTGATAGAAGGCATATTTGACTCTTCAAGTGGAGAAAAATGGGGCAGCTACAACCTTTAATCCTGCCTGCAAAATGGGCTGCCAAAGGTTCTTGCAGAGAAGCACCTCTTCTCTTCTTCCAAGCCAGGCCAGGCTCATTTAGACTTTTCAAGCCTGCACAAAGCGTACCAGGCACCCGGTGACCCCTCGTTACTTGGCACAACACACAGAGACCTTGTATAGAATATCACTGTCTTTTATCTGTGAAGAGAGTTGCTAACTGAAGTGGAGAGACATTCAAAATGCTTAGTGAAGAATGGCTTTCCCCGTCTACTAGGTCTGTTGCATTCACAATTCCACAGCACGCTTCTCCATCTCTCCCTTGAAAACTCTTTCTGACATTGTAGTTTTGCCATATTTACAAAGAGTATTTAGTGCTTTCATTTATAAGATTTCTTACACACAAATATAATTTTCTAGTCTAAACCCATGAAAAACCAAAATGGGTAAATATATTGCTAAATGAATAGTTTTATTACTTTCTCATAAATATTAATTATCATGGACTCATACCAAACACCAATAAAATATTTCTGAGTATATACATCCTAATCTGTGAATCAATAACTTGTTTATAATCAGCCTGTGGAATGTAAGCCCATGCAGTTGAAATGCTTGGCAACCCTTCTATGCATAAAGTGAACAATTTCTCTCTCTCTATGAATTACTTCATTTGCTCAGCAAAGCCTTTCTACAAGATGGATCCCTCATGTAAGTCCACAAATTCTCAATGAAATGGGATCCATAGGACCATTCTCTGGGTGAGAGCCATTGAAGAATGTCTTCTTCAAGTGTTAACCTCGAGGGTGGAAGTCAAGCCCTGTTCAGGAGCAACTTTGTAGCCACATTAGAGACTTGGATCACAGTCTTTGAAGGAGTTACTTATATTCATGGGAAGCAGTTTCCTCAGTTATAAAATAGGAAGAATAATCCTGGGAATAACACACTAATGTGAGTAAAGCTCTTAAAGATCCTCTCGTGAGAGGTACAGTTAAAAGACAAAGTAATATTACTGGTACCTTGTCAACACTCAAACAATACGCTTAAGTATTAAGCAAAAGTGAATATAAATATAAGTAGAAACGGGGCCTGCAGTATAATCACATAATCCTACTCCATGTCCTCACCCTATGATTCAGTTATGCATTTCAAGAAGATAACTATTCAACATCGGCATATCTGTTTGGCTTTATTATACTAGAGTTACAAATTTGCTTGCGATGGGGAGAGTAATGATTTTCTTATATCTGTTTTATTGCTTTAGTTCTGATTTTTTTTATTAGTTGAGATCTCCCCCCACCCTTTTTTTTTTTTTTTTTTTTGCTATGTGGATGTTTCTATAAATTGAGATAAGGCTTTTTTTCTAAAGTTACTTCAAGGAATAGACAGGTTGAACTCTGATTCTGTCTTGCAATTATCTACTTCATGTTCAGTTTTAAATGTTTGATCTGTTTGATACGGATCAATTAGCTAGCTGATGTGCTAATTTGATTCTTTTTGCAAATACTTGCTAGCTTTGTTTTCCCTTTTGGAATCCCCAGAAGGTAAACTGAAAATGCTCCCTTTTCATCTTGACCTATGGAATAGAGTTATGTTTTAGTCAAAGGACATCATATTTTATATCACAATCACTGTGACTTCCCATGTCAAATAAACTCACAATTCTATGTTATTGTTCATCTTTTCCACACCACTAAATTTACAATCTTAGGTTATCCTCTTTTTAAAGTAATTCTCTTCTCAACCAGATCAGTAAATCTCAATTAAAATTTTTTGATAGTTTAGATTCAGATTTTTATTATCTTTAAAAATAGTCAATAGACATTTAAATTTCTTAATTTTTAACAAAGGTCAAGGATCCTATGAGCTAATGGTATTTACAGAGAACTTTATAATCCCAATATTTACATAATTTCATTTTGGTTTTGGTATATAGATACATATAAATTATATATAGAAATACTTTCCAAATAAGAACTAGAGCATTCCTATTTATTCCTAGCTGAAATAAAAGTAGACTATTCTAGAGCAAGTCCAATATTTTTTATAGTACACACCAGAAACAATTTCTTTCTGGTTTTATTTCCTGCTCTCTCATTCTGATAGATTCTTGCTAAATTATGACAAATAATTTTCCTATTCTTATGAAAATATTATATTTCTGTTTAAAATGATATTCAAAAATAAAAACAAATCACAGTCTATAAGAAAGCCCTAACTATCTGACAACAATTTGTAAATATATCTTTGGTTTGAGATAAGAACTACACAGAATGTGAGAGAGTGAGTAGCTTGGAGACATCATGGTCATGAGGGATAGCTGAATCTCTATTCCAAGGTGGCTTCTCTCCTCCTGTTCTGCCATTTACTACCCCAGAAAACATTTTAAGACAGTGTCCAAAAGAGTGGGGCATCAACAAATGATAACATGATGTCATGATATTCTAGCCCTCTCCACTATTTTTACCATAGAGAATGAACCTTCAAGCAATGCAAACTAGAGAAAATTCCTGAGTTGACCAAAGGAATTGTTTGAGTCTTTTTGTTCTGCTTATCTCCATTACATCAAAGAAGAGCCCTTGTGTGTCCTGGAGTAGATTCAGCACAGTCCAACCTAATGTCCCAAGTGACCAGTGGATCAGTGTCAAGATCTTATCAATTCCTTACTTGTATGAAATGTTACTGCTTCTCTCCTTGACTACACACTATACTCATACCTCCCAGCTCACTAACAGTCTGTTCCTCTGACATTCAATTAACTAACTACTGTCATCTTCCCTGCACAAGAAATCTTGGAGTCTGCAGTTTAAGTAAAAGTTAGCAAGTCATGAACTCTTTCTTCTAATGAGATGCCAAAATTCTAAAACAAAGGTTTCAACACAGAGCCATTCTGTTTGGAGAACTGGTGGGGACCAGACCTTTATTCCTTGAGTTTTTCCTTTCCTGAAATCACCTTTATAAGCCTCTGCTGGGATTTCACAGGGAATGAAAAACCTCTAAATTAGCCAGTAAAGGGAAACCTCCATGTGAATTTTTATTTCCCTAAATACTTAACTCCTTAGCTTCACTTCAGCACAACTGTCAACAAAATGCACCTGCTGCCACCCCCAAATCTTCTAAGGAATCATGGTATTTCCTCTTTTTGAATATTGGATTAATTTTAGAAATAAATCACAAGATTTATGAATTGTAGATCTCTATATATCACCACTAACTGAGGGGCGGTTTTATCCTTCATGAGTCCACAGATAAGACCCTCTAGGAGGAAAGAGAATTAGACCTTCCTCTCCTTTGTATCTGTGACTCTCCCATATTCCCACAAGTGAACTCTTCCTTCTCCAGTCTTTACCTGACATTCCTGTTTAGACAATAAGCCTCAGGAGGGCAGAGACCTTGTCTACATTAGTCACAACAGCAAAGGACTGTCCTAAACAAACACCAGCACCTAGTAGCCATTGTTTGATAATGTGAATAATAAGAGAGAACTTTACTTGAAATAGGTATATTCATTTGATATGAAAATATTGAATATTTTGTCCATTTATTATGAACAACTTTTCCTCACACACAAAAGGAAGGGTTGCTGTGCCTGTTACTAAGCAAGAAACTTGGCCTTATTCTTAAAATGTACCACATAATGTGAATGTTGTGTATTTTTTATGTCTATGAAAAAGATATAATAAGTTTCTGCTTTTCTAATGACATAGAAATTAAATGCCAGCTTCAATGCCAGCATTGGGTAGTGGGCACTGAAGGGAGTGGACAATGACGGGAGCTGACAGCCACTGTCCCTGCTCTTGAGGAACTTGCAGCTGGGGTGCAGGGAATAGTCTTTGCATATCAAGGAAGGGGCATCATCTTATGGGCACCTCGATTAGGAGCTCTGGCCTAAGCAAGAAGGCCGGGGGGCTACTCCATAAACTGAAAATGGAAAGATGTCACAGTAAAGAAGTCAAAGCAAGGAGGGAAGAGCATGAAAGGCCGAGGGGATGGCATGTACAGAAGCTCTGTAGCAGGAGTATCAGGGCCTGAGAGAAGGCCAGGTAGGAAACATATCTTAACATGAGGTAAAGTGAAAATGTCGCTGAAAGCAAAAAAGGTCAAGTAAACTCTAAAGCCACTTCTTGTTATTCGTCTATAAGCAACCTGATTGTTTTCCCTCACAGCCCTTCTCTCCCGCACCAGGCACATCTAAGCCCCTCATCTGAGAGTGGGAGGTCTTGCTGATTGACAAGCAGTCACTGGTGAGTAACAGTCAGTCATTTCTGACAAACCCAGGTTATTATTAAAGGTAGTGGAGCAGTGAATTCAATGGTTAGAAACGGAACAGAGAGAGCCTGAGAAACAAGGCAAGGCACCTAGAGGAAAGTCACCTCCATGGAACAGGAAGTCTTTTCTCTTTTCAGAGCATCATCCATCATGTTGGGGGAAACGGCAGGAACGTAACCTACTACTTCTTAATAGGCTTCTGCACAGAGAGTGGCTTTGAAGCAGCAGCTGCCCACAGTAAATTTCACTGACCCTTAGAGCCTTTCCCCAAGTTTTCCAACTGTTTTGTCTCCTGAGCTGCAGCTCAGTGTTGGGTCCAAGTTACAGCACCTGACAAAACTAAGGAGCCTCTGCTGAATGAGAATGAAAAGCGTTCAGTGATGTTGTCTTTTCCGTGCTACCCCAACAGTGAGACATGATGCCATTCCATCTGGCCATAAAGTGTATTCTTTCCCAGGGAGAAGAAGCTCAGCAAGGGATTTTATTTTAGGGTCTGGTATTTTACTGTACATATATCAAAGAAAATACTATAAAATACAGCTCGCTCCCGTGATAATGCAGGTGAGGGGTCAAGTTTTCTCAATAAAACAGAATTAATAAGTCTAATATGAACAGAAGTATTTAGAGTTCATTCAAGCTTGATTTCTTTTAAATTACAGAGTTACAGAGACATAAAAATCAAAGCATGGAGTCAGAAAAAAGTGCAGAAAATAAGAAAGTATAACTAAAAATTCATATTTTCTTCTTCTGAATAATTTTCATAACAATTCCAACTAAATTTTGGGAGATGTGATTCTTATGTACAAAACAAGCACAAATTAAAAATAAATAAATAAATATGTGGCCTTTGGTGCCCATGGTTGATGTTTCAGGGTTCTGCTCTAGAGCTTATAGGCTGAGCTGCTTTTCCAGAATTGGGGATAGATTTTGCTTAGCTCTTGCTATCTTATCTTACAGTCTGGTTGCTCTTTTGGGCAATGAAATATTTTTGTGGAAAGAGGGGCTGGACCACAGTGAATATACCTGACACTTTGGGGCCTGAAATCATACTTGGTTTTTATTCCTGCCAACTAAGTGGAGCATTAGGGTCCCCCAAATTCCCTAGACACTCATTTGTATACTTCATTTCTTCTATCCCAAGAAGGTGATAAAGGCAGATGCAAGCAGGAAGGTTTTGGTAGTACAAGTTTTGAACCATGCTCTCACTATGAAATGATTCTCAGATGTTTTAGAACCTTATAACATGGGAATAGCAGAAAGAGGGGCAAGCCTTTGAATTCCATTGTCGCTGATTACCTTGAGCAAAAATCCAAATATATTCCGATAAAGCTGATACAAACTAATATGAAAGCTTAGCATTTACTTAATGAATCCATCTCAATCTCCTTGGTCATGAAAATGTCAGGAGGAAAAAATTAATAAATCAATGATTTTTGTATTACAAAGAGAAAATTTTTAAATATAGCTATTGGTTGAGATTGTGACTATCATCATACTAATGATTACCACAGTGTCTATAAAGCAAAGATCATAAGCTAAGCATTTTTCATACCATTTCTCCTTGAGGTCAGGAACCCTATGTCGTCTGAGATAGCATGCCTGAGTAGGTGCTCAAGAAACATTTGCCGATGAAATCATAAATGAATGGATGAGCCCAAGAGCATAATTCATTAACAAGCATGAAAGTTACTGAGTCAGGGTCATGACATGGCATGTATATACCTTTAGGCCAACTTCAAAGTAAAGGAAATACTCAATTAATTTTATATTTTAATTACTAGTTTAATAAACCCAACTAATTATAAACTAATATGAACCAATAACTAGCAGAGAATTAAGCCAATAATTACTAGTAAAGAAAAACTAATAGCATTACTAATTAGCACTCTATCTCCATAGGCTGAGTCAAAAGAAAAATAACAAACCAGTTTAGGGTAAAGAAAAAAAACAGATGCACACAGATCCTCAGCACCAACACTAAGTTCTAGAGATTCAGGACTGATCCCACTCCATTCCAACATATGCTGATCATGTGAAATTGCTGTTTTTGTTAAAATGCTCAAGCCTCATCAATTTCATATGGTCTAACCTAATATTTTCATACAGGTATTTTACAACTGAACTAAGAATAAAAGTAATAAATTACTATATGTTAGGTATATTACTAATCTTTTACTTTTTAAAGAGATCTTAAAAGAATTATGTTAAAATTTCCAGTTTCTTTGCATTTATTGTTCATGTTTATATATTCATTTGAACATTCAACATTTTCACATTGAATATATTCAATCAGTCTCCGCCTATAGGTACTTAAAGACTTCTTAGCAGAGAAGATAAATATATAAACAAATAAGTTTTTCAAGAGTTTTAAAGTTCAGGTAAATTTGTAAGCTCACTTGGCAAGGCAAACTGAAATGAACTTTCCAGGTTCCTTCAGCATTTCCTCATTGATCCAGAAGTGACAACAACAGGCTTTTGATTCTTTACCACTTTTTTCCTCAAAGTACAAGTCCTGGTGGGAAAGGGAGGTCCTGAGTCTTGGAGTACTGCAAAAGTAACAAAACACTGGCTGTGAATATTGTGCTTAAAAAAAGAAAATAAATAAGTGGACATATTAGAGATTAATATTTAAATACATATATACACATACTATGTATACACATACATATATATGTATGTATATATGTGTATTTGTATCTCACCATAGACATATCTATCAAGCACATATAAGGCCTTCTCTAAGCACCTTGGAGAATATAAGAATAATTAAGGCAATGGTCCTCACCTTCGTAGATCTTAAATTCTAGCCAAAAAGAAAGAAAGAAACAATAATCTACAAGAGGAAGTAAAGGCTGACAGAGTAGGGAAGAGGAACAAGTAAACTGGCCAGCTCGCTCAAGGCAATGTAGCAGAATCGAGGGTGGCTTTATGGAGAAGTAGTATTTGAGAAGTAGTATTTGAAGAATGACCAGTATCCTGGCAGGTGATGACTGGAGAGGGAGGTAGTAGGCATTAGAGACACACTGAAAGATTTTGTGCAGAAATAAATATCTATTAGAGCCACATATTAGGAAGTAAAATCTGACAGATATAAAATGGATTAGAAGTGGCAAGGGGTAGGGAAGCTGAGGGTTGTTCATGTGGTAGAGGGGGCGGGTAATGGCAGTGAGATGAGTTACAAGTAGGGGACGATGGAGGAGGAAAAAGTGGTGAGGGGTTGTATGAGTGTAATGAAGTCATCATGGAACTGGCAAATCGATGTGAGAAACAGAAAGCTCACTTAAAAGGACGTGGTGACCAGTTGAATTTGGAACATGAGGAGGTGTAAGGTAAAGAAAATGCCAAGTTTGCTGGCTAGGGTGACTAAGTGGTTTCTACCAAACATGGTGACATGATGAATATATCACACTGGAGGAACACTGACGTACAGATGTTCAACAAGGAATGAGGAAGACAGATCTGGGTTCAGGAGAGAGGTCAAGGCCAATTTTGGGTCAATCTCCTAGAACTGAAAATTGACCAATTTACTGATACAGAAAATATTACATAACTAATAAGACAAAAGGTTTTCACTAGGAGAATTAAATTGAAAGTGCAATAAATTATAACATGTGGTTAAATGGATCCAATTGGATTGCAAAATAAGTTTTAAAGATTAAAGAAAACAAAGTAAATGGAGAAAAATCTGAAAGCTCACAGCAGAAAGAGGAACACAGAAAATTCATTTGAAGGATGAAAACTGGGGCCTAACTGGGGCAGAAGGAGAAGGAAGTATGGCAAAACAGGTTTTTAAATCAAAATCTGCAAGGACAAAGTCTAATGTAGGGCTAAAGTTAGCTGAGAACAGGTAAGCCTCTGAGAGAGCCCCGTTCATTTTAGAGTCTAAGGCTACATATGAGGTGGGGGAAAAGCAACATGTTAATAACAGAATTTGACAAACTCCAAAAGAGTCAAGTGGAAGTGAAATAAAAGGACACTGGGATGGGCTCACCAGAAATATTTGTTTGAAAGATAGAAAGAGGTTTGTTTTTCCAGTGTTACGTAAACTAATCACCAGTATTTAAACTTTACTGACTCTTGGTAATCCCAACTTCTAGAATGACTTGGACGTTAACAGACGTGCTCCTGCATTGTTTCCACACAAAGTCAGTGACTGCCTTTTCTTGTTAGAAACATGAGTCACACTTTCTCTTATATATTCCCTCTACTCCTCCCTTTTTATTTGCTAATATAATTCTGAAAGAGTGGCGTGTACAGACCTTCATTTTGACAACTCTTCTGCATTTGAGAACTTGTCCTAAAAAACAAAGGAAATGTATTATTTTCTTTTTGCTAATCACTTCAGGCGGCTGCTGAATATTCTGTAAGCTTATATTTCCTGAGTCTCCAAATACTTTGCTATGAAAAATTACATACTCTAAAAAATTGGGCCATTTGAAGTCCAATTTGCAAGAATATAAACAGACATCAGTAGCCGCATAAAACTTATACTGAATGGAGCTACCGTAGCTTGTCCACATGATACACAAGAAGCAATCCAGTGTGCACGCATGCCTGCCATTTTGTATCATCATAGTTTGTGCAGATCTGAGGGAGTGGAACTCTGAGGAGAGAATGAGCAAACCAGGAATACAAAGAAAGGCATGGGATTCCCTGCAGCGTGCTTCAATCTATAACAACTTCTCTGTGAGGATTTAATAATATGGTAATATTTTTTTCTTCTGCTAACAACCAAAGGCAAAGATTAGAATAAATTTTTAAATGTTGTAATTACTATATCGCATTTAATTTAGAAGTATAAACCTGGGGACTTTTGATCCAAAATCTATAATATTTATATCAAGTGAAACAAAGAAAAAGTTTAAGAACTGTATCTGAGTATAGTTCTCTCTCTCATATGTATGTATGTGTATGTGTGTATATGTGTGTGTGTGTATACATATACATATATATATATATATATAGTGTGTGTGTGTGTGTATATATATATATATATATATATATATATATATAAAATGCAAAATGCAGAGCTAGAATACATTAAACAAGAATCCAAAGAGATAATAAAAGGGAATCAAAATGGGACCTGTGGTAAAAAAAAAAAAGAGAGAGATAATAGTGTCAAATATTTCAGCAAGAAAATGATCAAGATGGGTCCACTGACTCTTTGACCTAATGATGCACTAATGATGAGGGTGAAGATGATGACGACTGCCATTTTAAAAGCACTTTCTAGGCACACATTATCTCATTTAATCCTCACAATAATCCTAAAAGGAAAATATTTTAATTATCTCCATTTTGCAAATGAGGAAATTGAAGCTTTCCGCAACTCTTGACAGGATATACGAGAATAGGCAGAAGAAATAAAGACATACATAAATAACCTGACTGATGACACTGAAGAAGAAACACCTAACTAAGATACTGGAGAACGAGGAAGTACAACAGATGACTAAATGTTACATTACAATGAACTATACGTTGAAATCCAACATAAATCAAGAAAAAATGTAAGAAAGTTATTTTTTCTTCTAACATGCTAACACTCCATCTAGAAAACAAAGTTGAAAAGGAAATGTCTTTTGTATATCTGTGCTATTTGTAAAGACAACAGTTGTTCAGTGAGTACAAACTTAAAATAACACATGCATTAAATTTTACAAACCCAAATGCTAAAAAATGTAATTTTAAGATGGTCTTCTTTGGCTGAGGAAGCACCCAGCAAAAGCTTGGTAGTTCATCTACTTCTCAGATAACATTATTTGTCCACAGCACATACATATTCAGTGTCCAAATCCAGAGGCAACTCAGACAGACAGTTCTACTATCTCCTCTTTGGCAACACTAGTAGAACCCAACAAGTGACAAACAGAGAAAACCTGGGGACCATGGTCGATATCAGTGAGACGATCAAGCAACAGGCACAGGAGGAAGAATCAAAGTTCAAGACACCCTGCAGAAGTAGAGTCACAGGAAGAAACAAACTGAAAATAAGAGTTGCAGAGAAAACATCTGTAAGCAGTGCTACTGTTGCGGGGTGCAAACCCTCAGGCAGTCCCTTGCCAGGCAGCCTCAGTGTAAACCAACACCTCAGCCATGGGAATTTTTGCTCCAGATCAAAAGGACTGCAGCAATGCCATCTGCTGTTTGCTTAGAAAAATGGTAAGAGCAGATGTTTCCATGTGCTGACCTGCCATCCCTTGACTAAGAGGCCACTTGAAAAATAATCATGAAATAGCACAGGAGAACATCTGCACAGTGTACATAGACCACCAATCACGCAGCGTAGGAGAGAAAGAACAAGCAATGAAATCATGAAATAATTGTAGGCAGGTCCCCAACAAGTGGTGGTGTCCCCCTCCTGTCCACATTATATGAGAACACATGTCATACGAGATCAGCATTGAGTAAGTGGTGATCAGAATGTCCCCCATGAAACTGAGTAATTTCAGTGGGCAAACCTGAACCTATTAAAAATATCTTTTCAAGGCTCATAGCTACATATTCACTTCTTAGACCTTTGTTGTTGTCTATAACACTGTTTGATTTTATTTAGCCCATATTTTAGGCATCGCTGAAATTAAATGATTAGTGGTACCTTATGAACAAGCCATGGCCTGTAGATGAAAAAAACTCAAATGCAAAGTGCCTCTGCAATGTGGGGCTAGGATATGGGGAAAAGGTTTGCATCTCCCCTCTAATGCTGCCCCAAGTTTTAGGAGGATCTTACCCCCAGGGTGAGGCCAAATCAAGCTAGGACTCTTGGAAACTGCTGAGTCACTAACCAGGAAGGAAGGCAGAGGCTCTGCCTCAAAAGGAACCCAGTTCATTTAGGGTTTGCACCTCAGGCTTGCTCCCCCTGCTTTGTTGCCACACCTGCTGCAGTATGCAAATTCTTCCTCTTGCTTTAAGAGACTTGTGTGAAAAGCACTAGTCTTTTCTTCCTGCCTCCCTGCTGAATGCGAGTCCTTGGGCCCCATTCCCCACCAGCCAATTATCACCACAGACTCTCCGTTAATTTTCTCAGCCAGAATACATGTATTCAAGAATAAATTTTATTCAGAATTTTTCAAAATCAGGTTTTCCCTTTGTGTACATAGAGGACAAAGTGTTTACATGACCCATATTTCCAATTAAATATGTTATACTTTTATATTCAGGAGTTTGCTTTCAAGGCACTATTTTTTCTAACTCCATTTATTTGTTCTATCCTCTTTTAATTCGTTTTTCTGATCTAGTGCCTAATCTGTCCTCAACAGTTTTAGTTTGATTTTGAAATGGGGCAGAGCATGAGAGGTAGAGGGTGGTGGGATGAGATTTGTCTCATTTTGAAACGAACACTTCCTTCCTTTTCCTGATATGAATGGTGTATTTTTTTTAATATAAAGTGAACTCGGTTTATTTTCTTTGCTTTACAGACACACTGACATAGTAAATGCTCAAGTGTTTTAATAAACTAAAAAAAAAATAAAAAAGGATTTTCAGTAGTCTTACAGAAAATGTCTGCTATATCATAAAACCACCAGAAATAATAGAGATTTTTTTTCTAAAAATGAAACACAAGCACTGATGGGGATCTGAGCTCTGGAATAACTGCCACTGGCTAGTCCTAAACTCTTGGAGAAGAGGAATGGTTGTTGATACCGCTCTCTCTTACAGCAAAACAAACTTTAGAGGAAAATGTTACAACATAATAAATTTCTATGTGTTCTAATGCAAGTGGAGTCTGCCAATAAAGTTTGTTTTCTTAGATCCTATCATTATACAGTATTGTATATGGCACTACTATTTACACCATGCATCATTCCCAAAGAGAGAGAAGATATTACTGAAAAGATAAAGATATTACTTAATTTTCAAAACTGAAACAGATTGTCTCCAAAGTTGTGATCTTGTTAAGACAAATGCATATATTAACAGCTTCTTTTTATATAGCACTTTAAAGAATATTTCTTTTAGTTATGCCCTCAGAACGTTTCCTTCTTCCCTCCCCTTCCCTCCCTTCCCCTCCTTTCCCCTCCTCTCTTTTCTCCTCTCCTTTTTTCTTTCCTTCTTTCTTTTCGTTTGCCATACTCCCTTCAGTGGTCTTGAAGCTTTTCACAATTTATTTGATTTTTGTAAATATCCAAAGGTCATTTGGAGGCAAACATGGGAAATAACATAATCAAACTGAACATCATTTGATTAAAATCAAGATGTGATTATAAAGTATCTCATTTATATAAGTAATTAGTTGTTTGCTTCTGTGACTCAAATTAGATCTAAGGGAATAGCAAAAATTTCTTTGACTTAGCTATTCTCAACTAGATATGAAGTGAATGTCCTTTCCCCAAAGAACCAGATGATGTCAGTGTCTAAGCCATTCACTGACCATAGATCAGGCACCTTCCTAGGAGCACTGCATTATTACTTAACTTACTCTGGTCACTGCTATCAAGTAGCTATTCTCAGTCATTTGAAGAGAGTTTATCATAAGAGAACAATAAACTGTGACAGGTTAGACATCATGATGCTGGTACTTGCCAAACCTAAGTATTTGCCAAGTACCTGGTTCTTAATCGTACTTCAAGTAGAAAATGGGATCTTTTCCCTTAGAGCCTATATCACTATATTGGAAAACAAGCCAGCCAAATTTTTTAGTAAATAAGATTAATATAGAAGATGGTGATGTAATCTAAATAAACAGCTAAGGTAGTACTTTTTAAAACTTGCTTACATTGTCTAAAGATAAACAATCTTTTAGTTGGTTAAATAAACAATTGAACACAGAGAAAAGCCTAGGCCCTCAAAATGTAGTTTAAAACTTTTATGTGTAAATTAAATACAGTGCTTCCACCTTCATTTTCATCTTGTATACAGAGAGAAAAATCCTATGCAAAGATCTGCAGACATACAATCCAGCAAGCTCTGAGGCCATAGAGACTCATATTAAAGGAGATACAAATTGTTGACTATAAACTAATTCTTTTATAATTAAACAATGAAATTTAATTAAAAAGAAATAACCCCTATAAAACCCTGGAGGGCAAAGACAGTGTATCCTCTGAGTATATCCCTGGACCAAGTCCAGTGCTTTAACTTAATAATAGTTATCTACAGAGAAGCACTAAGGTCATTGATATTTTTTTCTGGCTTGCAGGATGAAATCATCACAGAAAGAAAGGTTGTTCTTTACCTTCTATTTATTTTCTAAAGCATAAGCTGGGTATATACAATGAAAAACAACTATTAGAAAAACACCGAACTGAATATTTGCTCCACTTGATACCCAACAGGCTGATTTATAACTGAAATTACTCTTTGCAATTTCACTGAACTGAATGATTGTTTTGGTGTCATGCAAATAACACTAGTTTTCTATTGGCCATTCCTATTATGTTATGCCCTATGTGACTACAGTGATCCCATACAGTCGAATATTCTAAAAAGTGCTTGTAAAATATGGATAATGTCTGTCACTGTCAACATTAGGTGGTCTTAGTACTTACAGGAAACAGTAAAATTTCAGCACCAAACTGAACTTTAGAACTGACATTAGAATCCTTTAACCTCATTTTTAAAGAATGTACACCATGAGGAAATTGTTATAAGACATACCATCACAGAACGTGTGACTCATTTAAGAATTAAAATTGTTCAGTGTGTATTATTCATAGTATCATTCTTAGTATGACCACTCCTTAATGAGTAAACTCTAAGTGTATAAAAATAGTAAAATATTACTCAAAAATTACAACACAGTAACCTTATATTCATCTTGTTGGGCTTGCATACATGAAACAAGAACACAATTCTTTCTCATTCCTGATAAGGTCATTTCTTTCTTGAAGTATAAAGTGAGTTTCTTAAAGTTCTTTTGCTAAATAGAAAGACCTACTTGTATTTGTTTGCTAGAGTTGCCATAACAAAATGCGCCAGACCAGATGGTTTGAAAAACCGAAATTTATTTTCTCCTAGGTCTGAAAGTTGGAAGTCCAAGATCAAGGTACTGGCAGGGTTGGTTTCTCCTTTCTTTTTGGCTTGCACACGGCCACCTTTTAGCTGCTTTGACCTCACATGGCTATCCCTCTGTGCACACATGCACCCCCAAGTGTCTCCCTTTGTATGTTTTAATCTCTTGTTCTTGTAAGGACACTATATATTTTAGATTAGGGCCTACCCAAGTGGTCTCATTTTAACTTAATTACCTCTTTAAAGACCTTATTTCCAAATACATACACATTCTGAGATATTTGCGTTAGGGCTAAAATATATGAATTTTCAGAGCGCATAACTCAGTCCCTAATATTATTACAGATAAACTCTGTTTTCATGTGAAAAATATCTTTTTTTCATTCTTATTATTAAAATATAGTTTTGCTGGTTACAAAATTTTCAGTTGACAACACTGTAAAAATGCTATTCCAGTGTTTCCTGGCTTCTACTGTTGCTGTTTAGAAGTCTGCTGATATTAAACTTTCATTTCTTTTTAGACAATTTGTCTTTTGCCATTTTAAAATTCTTTTTGTCTCTTGTGCTTTGCAGTTTTATTATAATATATCCATGTATAGGCTTTTATAAATTTTCTGCTTGATGTATGCTGGTGCTATCTTTATGTGTGGTTTAAACATTAGCAATTTCATGTGTTTTAAACATTAGCTATTTCTTTTTAAAATTGCTGCTCCCCTATTCTCCCTATTATATCATCTGGACATTCTATTAGACATATAGTAGACCTTTGCATTTTATTTTGCATGTCTCCTAACTTCTCGATTCTATTTTCAATCCTCTTTATCTCTTTGGACCACATTCTGATCATTTCTTTAGCTCTTTCTTTCAGTTCACTAATATTATTTTCAGCTCTTTGATTTTCTGTTCAGCCTGTGCATTGACTTTTTAATGTCTAGCCATTTCTCCAAGGAGCTCTAAGGTTTCTTTGGGGGGAGGGGTGGTGGGAGGGTTGTTTGTTTGTTTGTTTTTAATGGAGAATGGTTTTAGAAATGAAGTATAGGTGTTGGATATGCTCTTTACTACTGAGATCTCTCAGATACTCTCAAGTGGACAGGGGAACAAAACATATGCATGCAGGTACATACATGCATATCCAGACACATACAGTTTACATTTATATTTATTCCTATATCTGTTTTTGCATGTTGCAAGTCATGAGCTCAAACCAGGACCTGCAATTCTAAACCCATGTCACAAGGTACATTCTATAGTCTCACTTTTCATATTAGTAACATCCATCTCCAAAAGTGAGAACTACTGTTCTCATGACCCTCAATCTATTCACTTATCACTTATTCACTCGGTCTCCCCCTACCCCTCCTTGTAGAAAACCAATGCCTTAACCCTTGTGGGTATTCATCATACTTGGTTGCTTGGCTGAACCTAAAGAACTCATATTTAACTGGACTTAATCTGTAGGAATCCTGAAGGCCTACAGTCAGGTTGCATTTCTATAGAGGTTTTGGGTTTCCTTCTACCAGCAGCCTAAGGTACAACCAATGTGAAATCCTGTAAATTTCTCCACAGAGAGTCCTGGTTAATTCAGAAGTTACAGGTTAGCAATCTCTTATTACAGCAAGCCTCAGTCAAAGTCTCCTGATTCTTTGATTTACTGCTCTCCTTTCTGATTTGTTCTCTGGTGTTTGGGGGAGGAATTTCCTGGAGGGTGAGGTGTTTTGTTTTTTTTTCTTTATGTTTCTGTCTTATTTTTTGTTTTGTTTTTGTATTATTTGATTTTGTTTATTTTGCGGGGATATTCTTTGTTTCTTCTTTTCTCTGTATTTGACACTAAAAACTTCCAGTGGTTTATTACAATCCCACAAATGCTTTGAAAGTTAGGCTTCTAATTTATCCAGATTTATTTGTACTAAGCAATATAACCTGTTAAGAGTATCTAAGCTACCATACTTTGTCTTTATGTGTCTATGGGCTCACAAAACTATTAATGCCCTTGAAACACAGTGGGAATCTTCATGATAGTCTGTTTTTTCTGTTTCAAGGCAGAAAAAAAGTGAGACTAGAGAAATTATTGGGTAACACTTTTAACCAATCTTTTTTTTCTAACCAAACTCGATGATTCTTTTTTTTTCACAAGTATGTTTTAATGTTTAAAATAATGCATGATCATTTTAGAAAAATAATTTAAATGCATAAAAAGTATAAAGAAAATAAACTTTATTTATAATTCTACTACCTAGAGATACTACTGTTAACATTTTGGGGTTTTTAATGCATACATCCTTTATTTTTATAGCTGAGATCATACTATATCGTTTTGTATCTTTTTTCACATAATATCATTAATGTTTCCTCACTTCATTAAAATCTCTTCATAAGCATTACTATTAATGTTACATAATATTTCATCATATGGATGTACTTAAGTATAGTGAACTATTCACCTTTGCTAAATATTTAGATTGTTCCCTTTTTTCCTACTATACATAACGTGCTAAAGCATATTATTTTTTATTTAATGTTAGTCCACACCAATGATTATTGCCTAAAAATGATTCCTTGAAGTAGACCTACTATGTCAAAGAATGTGGATGTAATTAAGATTCCTAATATATACTGCCAAACTACTTCCCAGTTGGGTTTAAGAGAGCTGGTCTTACCATATCCTTACCATGGTTCTTCCACACGGGTTTGAACATTTGCAAGTATTCACTTTCATTATTTTCCCAAAGTTTCAAAGGGCTCTTGAATTATGGAATGGAGGCTGAGAATACCATGGACAGACCTCCCTGCTAGATTGACCTGTGTAAGAATGAACACAGGGCACCTGAAAAGCCCTGCTTATGCAGAATGGCCCTTCTTCCCTTCCCTGCAGCAACATAGCGTTGTGGGGAGAGCACAGGCTCATGAGTTAGACATAAGCCATTCCTGCTGCCTTCGTAATCTTGGGTAAGAGAGGTAAGCCTCATTGAGACTTAGTTTATTTATCTGTAAAATAAAATTTTGATGTCTATCTGGCTATAAGGATTAAATGTAAAATTGCCCAATACTTTTTTATCCCCTAATTGGTCCTTCTTATCAGGCTTGACTCTCTACTCTTAAGACAATTTCATGAGCTAAATAAAACAGAATATGCTTTTTCCACAGGTCACAGTTAATATCCACAGGTCACAGTATTATATCCTCCTATCTTTCATCTGACTGGTGAGTTGATATATTGGATGCTTACATGTTTGTAATGTGGCAGCATGAAATCATGGGGCTTTCTAAAGACGAGCTAGGGAAGAGGGCACCTACGATATAACAGTCAAAATTGGAAGGTTTCATAAATGATTTCATCACATTTCCATTGATTAGTTCAGGTCACTCCATCTAGGAGCACAAAAATATCTACCAAGGAGTTAACTGTTTACTGCAGTCTCACTCCTAGTTGTACATCTACTTTTTAAAAATTTTTAAAAGCTTCACCCAGACCTACTGAATTGGAACTTCTGTGGGATAGGGCCCAGGTATTTGTAATTTTTAAAGCTCTCTAGCTGTTTTTGATTCATTGCCAAGGTTGAGGCTTAATGGATAATGTTATTCATAGATTCTAGAATGTAAGAGCTGGAAATGGTCATCTAAACCTTTAATTAAATACCCTTGATTTATAGATTAGAAACTAAGGCCTACAGTTGCTTAACATCACATAGTTTGGCAATAATAGGACAAAAATCTAAAATTCTAGACATCATCAAAATGTCTTCATGAAGTTCATTAGATAGAAGATAAATGTCTTCTAAAATACAAAAATCAATGTATTCAAAGCAATTACTGCCATTTGGCATGGGGTCTTTACTGCTCTTTTTAAAATTATCATTTGTTACTGTATGCATGTACAGAACAAAGAAATTGGATCTCAGTTCTTACCTGGATGAAGGGCGAAAAAATGCTCGTTTTGCCATTTGCTCTCCCTCAGGAATTAAGTGGCTGCTGCTACAACTCAGAATCTTTTCTTTCCTCAGTACATTAAGTCCTTTTACCCTTTTTGATTTTCAAAACTGTTTGAATGTGCAGTAACAAAGCATAGATGTTGTCAAAAAGGTTCTCCATGGGCTGCCACCTTCAAAACTCTTTTTAATTTCTAAAATGTAATTATCATTACCAGAAACTTTGTGAAGACCCCCTTTCTTAACATATACTGTTTCCTCTCTAGATATTAAGTGTAAGGGTGGTGTGTGTTGAAAGCTGCTTATGTAGGCAATAGTGGAGGTATGATGAGGTTAAAGAGCTTGGGGAGGAAAAGGACGTGACCAAACCAGTTTTTTTACAGTTTCTTTCTGACTATCAACGACCTGCTAATGAACTTTTAATCACATTATATTTACAAAGTCTTAATTGTGACTTTCTTTTAACTTATAAAAGTTTCCAGAAAAAAATACCTAACCATACAAAAATGCCTGGCTGATTTTTATTCATGCTGGGAAGCTCTGGGTCCTAAAATATCACTTAAAGGCCCTTAGTTCACAGTTGACACGTTCCTAACATTTATAGTGATGCTAGAGACCTGTGGTATCTAGTGCTACAGTTCCTTCTCTCAGTGTTTTTCTTGGATTGGATTTACAACCAACTGGTTGTAATTGACTCTCTATAGGGACAAGTTAGGATATGAGTATATGACTTTCCTTTTTTTTTTTTTTTAAAAAAAAAAGGCAAGAGAGAGTGACCAAGAAAAAAAATCACCATTGATATTTATCTTAAACTTCCTTCATTTCCAGCTTCTCTGGCAGCAAGTCAAGCTGCTGTCATAAAGTAGAACCCTCAGAAAAGAGATTCCTAGAGAAAGTCTGCAGTGCTGAATGCAGAACCACATAAGAAAGAGTATAATAGAAAAGACAAGTGTTTTCTGTCCTTTAGGGCACACGTAACATCTGCGATCTGCCAACTGAGAGTCTAGGCTGCCATTTCCACACAGGAAAATTAATCATAAATAGTCTAAGGACAAATGGGGACAGTGTGTGTGAAATTCTCTATCAGTTCTTCATGAAAAGTAAAGGCTTGTCAATATACACCAGCCCTCCCAGCTCCCAACAGCACTGTCCCCGCCTCTTGCTGTGAAACCGATTCCAGCTTTCTCTGTGGAACTCATTTGCGGGTCTTCTTCTGCTTCCTCATTTAGTAGGTCACCATCCTAAAGAAAGAAAAACTAACTAAGATCTTACTCACTAAATGAGAGTCTGAAGTTCTTTTTTACTCAACCATGTTTGGTTTTGAGGAGAGAGAAAAAGAAATAGAAATAATTCTGAATGGGGTAAATGAAATGCTTATAAATTTTACCTGCCCCGCCAGCCCCAAAGAAACTTTCACTACCATGCCTCCTAGATGAACTACAAAGTACCGATTTGTAAAAGTCTAATTTTAAGAATCTAAAATCGGCCATGTCCTAAGCTCTTTAACTTTATGGTTATGGGCTTGGAGTTCCTACCTGCATGTGTTGAAAAACACAATGCAAAACATTCTATTCAACAGCTTACAGTTTCCCCTTCAAATGGACTCTAAAAAGTTAACTAAATGAAGTCTGTTTAACGTTAAAGTCCTAATAACGTAAATAGCCAAATGGAGCATTTTTAGTCATTAGCACTGAAAGAACACCACACTCCAGACTGCTTCACCTGGGTACGCACGTTGGGTGCTGCTTTCTGTACAAAGCTGTTGACCGCAATGGGAGATGGCCCATCTGTCAGATTGCTGAATAACACTGACCAGAAATGAGAGTGTGAACCGCGGCCACGTGACACATTTCAGCTCTTCTCAATTTGACTCTTTAAGCTTCATGCCAACTTTACGTTCTGTCAGACTGAAGCAGATGAGAGGTGGCCCTGGCACACAGTATTCAATACTTATAAACTTGGCTACCAGGGAGAGGAGGGCATGTGGAAGCAAACCTGTGACACTGCTGACTTCAAAAAGAGTTTCTTAAGCTCTGTGCTCTATTCTGAGAACTCCTGCTCTCTGGTAATAATAAGAGCCTAGAATTTTTGAGTGCTTGATTGTGCTAAGGTCTTGCCAGTATTACTTTGCTAATTCATCACAACAACCCTAGGAGGAAATTATTATTATCATTTCCACTTTTTACCTAAAAAAACTAAGGTTTGAGAAATTAAGTAACTTGCCAGAGAGAAATCACAGAGCTAGTAGCAGAGTCCAAATTTAAAACCAGGCCTATCTGATTCCAAAGTCCATACTCGTAACCATTACACAGCACAAGGAAGTTAATGAGCTCTTCAATGCTGCTGTCTCCTAAGCTGGGCTGTTCACGCAGATATACCGAAGGGGAAGGATACCCACGCAAGAGTGACAAAAGGAACAGACTGCTTTGGGGGCTGTTTCAGTAACATCAGTGTCTCAGACTCACATATCTTATATGAGACCTACTTTTGTTTTATATAAGATCTTTATGAGATTTGGGTGACATATCACGTTTCTATAGAAGTGGTGTTCTATCAGTAGCTTCACTGTTTTTCATTTCTAAATGAGTTCAAGCAATTCTCTTTTTTATACAAAGCAATATCAAAACAATATTAATGATTTGTTAAATGTTTCTATGTGTGAGGCACTGGGCTGGGCACTTTGCAACTTGCTAGAGGCCTTGAAATGGCATCAGTGATTACATCATCCTCATTAATTTAACCACCTGTGGGTGGACCCACATGTCCTTCTCATGGATAAAACCGCTCTGCTGACAGGTCAGAGAGGTCATATCGCTACCTCAACCCCCAGGATATTAAGAATAGCACTGTTCCTTGGACTTTTACTCTGAGAAAGGAGCCTTTTTACATCTGGCTGAAGGCCTGAGTCAGCAACTGGATACATACACTCAAGGTATACTAAGGAGAAACTATTAACCATGTAAACTAGCCCCAAATGGCTTTTCCGATTATTTGCTAGCATGCAGGTGGCTTGGCGAAGAGGACTGCAATTCTAGAATGTTAGTTTTTGTAGTATGAGAAAATCATAACTTTTTTTTTCCAGGAACTTGTTTTGCCACAGATTTAAGGCAGTAATTTGTTACAGGCAAGACATTTATAAGGGCTGTGTTATCGAAGCTAGAATCATCAAGAAATTCTATCAGAAGACACAATGTTTAAGTATAGGTCTAATTACTGCAATCATTTCTTTTTTGTTTCCTTTGCAGAGATCCACTTAATCCCATCTCTTAGTGTGGGCACAAACTGACAGTTGCATGACAAGGAATGTTTCCCTTTGTAAAAACCCCACTTCCTTTCTGTGTAGTTTTAGCCTAATTGAAATGTTTCCTATTAAGCTCAATCAAGGCAGTAATTATCTAATTACTCACTTATGCTTTTCCAGCCAAAAATTTGCCTAAGCTGGTATACTGGAATGAGGGAGTGCATATTTATTATTGCTTTAACATTTTCCTGTTTGGCTTTAGACAATAATCATAAACATTTACTTCTAGCTCGCCAGAATAAATCTGATTAATACTACTATTTTCTATAAAATTGTATCACTATAACCTACAGCCCAGTGCCAAACGTAGTCCTGCCTATGAAACGTGCTTTAAAAGACTTGCAGTTATGCTACATGAATGGTGTCACTGGAGAAGGGTAATAAAGAAAGAGTATAGTGAAAACAAATCTCGAGCATATACTCAATCATTTCAAAGCCACGAGTTTTATGGCTTTACAAAATAAAAAGTGAATAACAGATTTAATTGAGAAAATGATTTTTATAGTATCACTTTAAAGAAACATGTATCTTGCACGTCTGGATTTTCTCTTGATACAAATCCCTTAGGTCTCAAGATGATCACAACCAGTCAACAACACAGGTGGTCCACACTTTTTAGGTATAAATTAGAGACATATATCATTAAAACTAGAATTAATTTTAGAGTTAGTGACCCTATGAGGTCATTCCTGATTGACTCCATTTGATTAAGGTTGTACAAAAGCATAGCAGACAAATTGGGTATGAGGGATTGATATTTTCATTTCCAGACAATAAATTTTATTGTTGTTTTCATCATAAATGTTAGTTAATGTGAGGCTAATATAGCTTTCTGCCTGGAAAAAGATCCCCGGAAAACATGTGTACTTCAGGGTGAATTTATAAGGAGGGCACAGAACACTTCATCAATCCCCCAGATGCGACCACTGGACAATTTTCACCTAAGATTACCAAAAGCCCAGAAAATAACTCAATGAGAACTGCAACAAGAACCAAATAAGTCTACAAGGAAAATGTTCCATTTATAGGAAGGAGATGAGAGTTTTTGCATTATGTTGGTAAAGAGAAGAGCAGTTTTTTACTTTCACATAACGGTGAATCAGCCATATACAGTATTAGTCCCCTCAGAGATAATGAGTTCTCTACAAAGAAGACACTACACTTTCTAACAACTGATTTACTGTAGGTACACCCTAAGTGGCCAGACAGGGGGGTAGGAGAGATGTCATTCCTAAAGCCATGTTACGTCACCTGTCTCATGGTTGGGAAAAAAGTCTAGGAAAAGAAAATGCATTACGTGTTAAAGGTGGTCCCCAAGATTCTGCATTCTGTTCTGTTTATTCCCGCTGGGAGAGGAAGGCAAGAACAAAAGGTAGAGGAAAGGAGATAAATCCATTTCTTTGTGAGAATGGGAAGAAAAAAGCAATCAAACATTTCCCTTTCCCTGTTTCTTATTTAAGAACTTGGAAGTTTGTGAAGTGAATTCAATAAAATGGCTGGAAAATACACCTTGTTTCTTCATGTGACTGAGGACAAACAAGTCTCAACATTCTGTTCACCATCTGATGAATCCCCACTGTTCTCTCCTACGCAGCTTTCACACTCTAGAGAGGGACTAAATCCATTTTACAATAGCCAAGTGGGAGTCGGGTGTTTGGTGACCTCTCGTGATCTATGAACAAACACGGAGCCCAGCGTTATCACCCTTCTGTCTGGATCTGCCCTCAGCTGACCCTGAGCAGCTCCAGGAGCACTGAGGCATAGGTACACTGAACCTACCAACAGCACCTCCATACACGCGCCCAAGAACCTCCTGCTTAGTGCCCAGCAATAAACAAAAGGAAATAACCCATTATAGCAACACAGTCCTTGTTTTCAACAACATTCTTTAACTCTTGAAATTTTCAAGTTGAGTTACTTTTGCCTTTATTTCTCCTCTTACTTTGCACTAGTTATCAAATTTCTATCCTTCCACTGCAATAATTCAATAGAACTAATTATATCTTTAAAAATGGTTAAATAAGCAAATAACTGAAATTCTCTTTCCATTTTTCTTGATGCTGGGTTGAATGGCTCCTCAGAGTTTGTCTGAAGGGATATCCTTGCATGTCTGGCTAGAGTCTTCCTTTGGGATTATTTTTATGACATCCGGATATACTTCCCAAAGTGTGTTGAAGTAGTGCTATTTTACCCAATTTAAAGTAATACAGGCTGGCAAATCTTAGAATCATAGAAATTTAACACTAAACAAGGTAAACATCCCATACTTTCTTACATAACAATTGTGGATTCCACATGTATGTATATTCTAAGTTTTCCATTTGTGAATTATTTTTCTATCTTGTGCAATTTTAATATCTTTTTGGTCTATTAGTTATTTTACTTCTAAGTCCTATAATGTTAATGCATTCAGTTTTTATAATAGTAAATATCTGACAGTGAGAACATGAGCAAAACCATAAAACCCTTAATCCTTTGACTATAGGTCTAGGTTGCCTCTGATAAATAAAACTATTTGCTTTTCATCAGTTTATTAAGATATTACAAATCAGTTATTGAATACAAAGAGCACCTACTATGGGAAAGTCTAATATTAAAAGCTTTTCACTTGGCAAAAATATGTCACACAGTTTAGTGGTTATAAAACATTATAACTCTGATACTGGAATTACCTGGAAGCTTTTAGAAGACATGGATGAGTCTCAGCCCCAGAGATTTTGATTTAATTGCCTAGGTCTCTGAACTTTAAAACACTCTTATGGTGATTCTAACATAAGTGCAAGGTTGAGAATAAAAGTATATTGAGAATGAAGTATACAAACATATACACCTGCACAATTAATGAATTTGCAATTTTTCCTTAAGTGTCCTACAATGAGTTTGAAGCGAAATGAATGTTTCATTCATTCATTCATTTGAATCAATATCATTTATGTCTTCTGTATAGGCCACAAAATGCCACCTCTTTCTGGTCACAAAAACAAACAAAACACCCCTTTGTAAAAACAGAAAAAGAAAAAAGAAAAAAAAAGGAAAAGAAAAAATATATATGATAGAAATTTGAGAATAATAGCTAGTTTGAAGAGAAAAAATAGTGTGATAGGAAAAATAATGGCCCTAAAGATGTCCAACCCTACCACCTGAAGTCTATAAATATATTTCTTCACATGGCAAAAGGAATTTTACAGATGTGATAAAATTAGGACTTGGAGATGGAGATAGTATCTTGAATTATCCAGGTGGATGCATTATAATCACATGAATTCTTAAAATCAGAGGACATTTCCCAGCTGGGGTCAGAGGAGGTCCTGCCTACAGAATAAAGACACAAAGAGATGCCACGTTGCTGCCTTTGAAGGTGAAGGAATGAGGCCATGAGCAAAGGGATACAGGATGCCTCCAGAAGCCAGAAAAAGACAAGGAAATCCCTTCTCTAAAGCTACCATAAGGAACACAGTCTGCTGACAGCTTGAATGTGATCCAGCGACACCCATGTTGGACTTAGGACCTACAGAACTGGAAGACAAAAATTTGTGTTATTTTTAACCATCAAGTTTCTGGCAGTTTGTTACAATAGCAATAGGAGACTAGTATGGATACTGAAGTTAATTTTGAATTTCCGGAGTCATCAGGCAGAGGTAAAGGGAATGATGTATGGAGTCATAAGAATGCGTCTTGCAGACCTCCAACTACAGGGATCATAAATGACATAGGGCTCAGCTGCTTCTTTGAACCCCACCTTGGTGTTGGTACAGAGATCATGCCGCTCCCAGCCGCTCCCAGCCAATGACTGAGCTGGCAGCAGTGTTGAAGCAGGAAGGTCCCTGAGAGACACGGGGCTCGGATTGCACTTCAGGCTAGGACCTTCCACCCCTGCTTCCCTACCACTCAGGGTCAGATCTGCACAGGATCAGACAGAACTATTCTACCTCTCATGGCCTCCTCCCCATTTCCTTTCACAGGGGTTTCCTCTAGGACTGACCACATAATTTAAGTATAAAATAAAAATGTGGGGCCTTTGTTCAAAATTCATTAAGAATTTCAAGACAGAGATAGCTAAGCAACTGTATGGGTAGCTCATGCATGAGGCTGGCCCTGGTATTTTCTAGCAAAATCCTTGCATATCTAATCCCCATTTTTGTGTCTGCTCACAGGACCCTGAGTAAGAGGACATTTCAGGGCTCTTGCCCTAAAATTAGTTCCTTTAGGCATCAAACCTGGCTTTGATCAAGTGAGTGGAAGTCACACTGTTTCATCCTGCCCTTCTAAGCCACCAACGAGTTTTTAAATTAATTTTATTGATTCAAACTAGTTTTCTGTTCAGTTCTGAGATTTCCCTTTTCTAATGTTTAAGAAGTAGTGTGGGTTTTTGAGCCAAACTCATTGGAAAAAAATATGTAGTGAGAAGTACAGTTGTGACTGCAACATTTCACTCAAAATAAACACCAAGGCAAAATTCAGGCAGCAAAACTTATAAACACTTTCCTTCATTTCACGTTTAAAGATAAGAAGGTGGAAACAACTAAAAGACTACTTAAGGGAAAGCACTAAAATTCTCTCCTCCTGCTCCAATTTGCAATTCCAGGTACAATTATTTTTTTGAGAAGGTGTTTTCCAAATATTTGGCAATTTTAAATATAAGGGCAAAGTTCTCTTGGCCCTCCAGGCTTCAATGTACTAAGCAAATTAGACCCTATGTATTCTCTGAGATTCCTTTCAGCAATAAAATGCTTTGATTTCATGAAAGAAACATCTATTTTAGTCAGCCCTGCAAGTTTTTAAACATTATCATATATTCTTCCTTGGTATTCATTCTACCTGAAAGTGTATGTCTTTTCAGAGTTTTCCAAAAAACTGTTGTTACTTAGTACTCCTGTCACTAGGATCTGTTAAGGCATTATAAGTAATATAAAGAAGCTCGAATGAAAAATGCAGTTGACACAATGTTCAAGTGAGTAGCCCAAATTCCCCGTGTTGGTTAGGGACAGGCTCTGGACCAAACTCTTGACTGGTCATCACATTCTCTTGTCTGTGCAATGCCGCCTTCCACAGTTAGTCACCATAAAGAACCAAGTTGTTAGATTTAGCATTTTTTGCAGTATCAAGTTAATAAATTAACATTTGTCAGATTAATGTGTCTTTCAGATAGTGCATAGCTCTGACCAAAATGCTGGATTCCCTAGGTACCCAAGCAGGCTAATAATTTGGCCCCTTCAAACTGATGTTAATTAAATATTCACCTAACACTCATATGAACTAAACATCTGAAGAGAGAAAGGGACTGGGGGAGGAGGACCACCCGTCTTTATTTGTGCAACAAATGGCTGGCAGGTAACAGGACCCACTCTCCCTGGAAGCCTCATGGCAATCACCTGTTGATACTGTGGTATACCTTTTGTGGTCCGATTCCAAGCAACTCATCCATAGAATTGACCTTTTGTGCAATGTGTTGGTGCCCTGGGTAACCATCTAACTGTTCCTCTTCTTTCTCCAGCTTTGATATTATACCACAAGTTTTCCCTTAAGGCCATTTCCATTTTATAATTTGAGTCAACAAATAGCAGTGAAATGATGGCTCCTATATCGTAAGTAATATGAATTTGAAAACCTCTGTTTCAGGTTTTTCACTTTATCTAATAATTTTTTTCCCCCAGGTTCTAGATATAGCTAGAACTCCTACATATCTCTGAATCAAAAAATAAAATAAAATCTCCCAGACCAAAAGTACAGTATTATTAAAAGTCTTATACTTATTGAGTTGAAGATTACAGAAAAAGTAAATCTTAAAATATCAGATTTCAAGACTACTTGGCATTGCCTGGGACAGGAATACTAACAGAGACATAGGACACTTAATTCTATGAGGCCCATGCCAGCCACTACAAAACATCTTTTCTTTTCATTGGGAACTAAGATGCTTTACTAGATGATGATCCTGTCCTAAACTTGCCAAGTTTACCAGAAAATTGTATAGAGACTCTAAATACCTGGAAAAAGGTTTAGGAAAGCAGTATATGATATACAGAGTCAACATGTTATTCAGATCTTAGAGTAGCCAACTACTACACTTTGAGCACTATTGTAGGTAGACTGCCTACAAAGCCAGCCAAAACTGGCAGAGCCTGGTTTCCAACCCATGTCTCCAAAATTTCTAAACATTCTACATACACTACCTTTCCAACTACTCTTTGTTTCTGTCGTTACCTTAGTAGGCTTCCACTCTTTCTGTCTTTCCAGTCTATCATACTCCTATGTCTCTCTTTGGTTAATTTTTTCATTAATACCAGAAATCTTTGTATCTAGCATTCTTGTTCAGCTTACTTCCATCTCCTGGTCCACCAACTATTCATCATCTTAGTTCTCTGTGCCTCATTTGATCATAATATCGAAGCCACACTAGCCAGCCTTGAACAGGTGCTCACAGATGCTCAGCATTAGATATTAATGACTTCCTATTGCATATGGTAATAGTATAATACAATGGTTGAAAGAGGGGCCTCTAGAGCCAAACGTCCAGGTTTTAAAGCCTAGATCTTCTCCTTTCTAGTTTGGGCAAATTACTTAACCTTTTTAATTCAATTTCCTCATGTGCAAAATAGGGATAATACTATATTGTTGTGAGGAGCAAATATAAGTTGTTTATTAATTACTTTAGTTATGATAGATCCTATTTTTTCTCCTTTATACTGCTTTAATGTTTACTCTCCTCTCCTTAAATTCCTACAGGTTGCTGCCTGTGAGGAAATGGCCTTATAGAGACCTTACAAGTAAAGAAACAAAAGCAATTCTGTGAATAAATAAAAAGGAAAATAGTAGGATGAAAAGGGAGAGTCATCTCAGAAATTAGTCACCAGGCATTTTTTTTTTAAGATGAAGCGACAAGGCCATGGGCTCTGTCTCCTCAAAATGTCTTTACACAGGAATGTGGTGACAAGTGCATAGAGAATATATAAAATTTTAAAAAATAATAAAGAGGCTCAAAATGAGAATAATTATTTCAAAAAATAAATAAATAAAAGAGAAAAAAAGAAGGAAGCCTTGGAGTCGTTCCTACTTCTACTGATTAGTGTTTGACTTCACTAAAGGAAAGGAAAGGAATGAGAGGGAAGAGACAGCCCAAATCTTGGTAGGAAAGCAAGCAGTGCCCTGAACCACAGGACAATTTGTCTCAGAACTAAAACTAAAGCAAAGTCAGTGAAGGATTATGTTGTGGGAACCCTGATGATAAACACACTTGAGATGAAGGAAAGAGAGCTCCCCTCCCCCAATTCTGTGGATACCAAAATTGAAAACAGAATGATGTAATTCTTAGAAATGGAAAAATTTAGGATTCAGTGCAATATTAATCGAACCCCTGCTATGTGCCAGGTACTGAAGACATGGTCTGTGCCATGCAGAGCTGCACACTGGAGGAGAAGCTGACTTTCTCAATTAGAGACCAAAAGAGTAAAGAGGGGAGAGAAAACAAGGGGTTGAATTGAGGATGACTTCCTGTAGGAGAAGGTAGTTTACACAGCTATGGACAACAAATACAAATTAGACATTGGTAAGACAAATTTAACTTGGCAATAAAATTACTATGTAAATTAAGAATAAATATTACTTCAGGATATGCATGAGATGGAAATTAAATGCCTGACTAAAGAAACACAAAAGGTAAGGTTTAAAACTATATTTCTTAAACTTGCTTAAAGTTTTTTTTTTAATTTATGTTTTATACATTTACAGATACTAAAGCCTAAAGCAACCTTAGGAGAGCCTGTTATTATCTCATTTTACAAATGAGAAATCTAAGGAACAGAGAGGTTAACTGCCTTGCTTAAGGTTATACAAACAAAGCCAGCTTAAATATTGGAACCCATTTCTCTGGATTTCTTGCCTATAGTGTTGTCAGCAACACTGTGACAAAGTGTGAGCTCGGGAACACTAGTTCTGCAGAATGTTAGCAAGTTTCTATTTCATGGTAAAATAAGTCTTAAACATGCTAAAGTAAACAGCATTTTAAACAAGTTTCTTACTGTGATATTTCTCAGAGCCTTAAAAATGATCATGTACAATATGACTTTACAAGTGGGGTGTATAGATTGTGGCTTTCTTAAAACTTGTTTGATCACAAAACACTTTTTTCATGGTTGGTCTCTTGGAGTAATACAGATACACTGCAAAATGCTGCACTAATGTGTAGTGAGGTTGAGCAAGGAAGTATACAGATTTTGAAGAGAGAAAAATTGACAAGCTGATTCTGGAATAAATTATCTACATGAAACAACTTACCATTAGGCAGAAAGGAGCTTGTGCCCCCACTCTAAACCACCTGACACCTCCATAAATACCTAGGCAACACTAAGTTTGGATAAGTATATACATGTATATTTCATTATGGAGGATTCAGATATAAACAATGTCTAGAAATAGTAGTTATTGTAAACTGTGTGCCAAAGAAGGCTAAGGAGAAAGATGCAAATTGGAAAGAAGGAATCATCAGAGTCCTGAAAAGGTTGTGATCCAGTAGCTTTAGAAGCAAACTGAGAGCTCACCAGGAGAGTGAGGCAATAACAGCAAATTCACTTCTGTATCGTTTATTATTTGTTGTCTTCCCCCATCTGAATGAAAACTTTTAAAGGGCAGAGATTTTTGTCTTTTATCCCCCTGCCAATGATCTACCCCAAAAGTCTGTAGCAGCACCTGGCACATAGTAGTAGATCAAGAAACAGTGAATGAATAAAAGAATACTCAAATCAGAATCTTTGACCTATCCTCCACCAACCTGCACCACCCAGAACAAATCTTTCCCATCTTTTCCATCTGAGTTAATGGCAATTCCAGTTGATCTAGTTCTTTGGTCCAAAAATCTTGGAGTTTACCTCCTCTCCTCTTTCTCTCTCACCCTCAGAGCAAATGAAATCAAGTCTACATTTACATGTATCCCAGTTCTGATCTCCTTTCCATCTCCACTGCCAACATCCTAGTCTAAGCCACCAGCAACTCTATTTCAATAGCCTCCTAACTGTTTTCCCCATTTCCTCTCACAACCTACTACTGTCTCTTCTCCACACAATGCCAGAATTATCCTTTACAATTATAAATCAGGTTTGATTACTCTCATGCCCAAAATGCTTTGCTTGCTTTCCACTGAACTCAGAAGTCCTTAAAGGCCATGATCTAGTCCCCACTCTCATCCAACCTCAGCTCCCCTGTCTCCTTCTCACTCACTGTTTTCCAGGCTTGCTGGACTCCTTGCTGCTGGTAGTCATACCCAGCATGCTCCGCACAGCAGGACCTTCACACTCACTACCCACCCAGATCTCTCTTTTCCTGGACCTCGCATTCCATTTCCTCCTTCCATCAGCAATCTCAGAGGCCACCTCTCCAGGAAACCCTCTCTGACTACACTATGTAAAAGAGCAGCCTCACCACCATGACTCCCCCATCCTTTTATCTTTATTTTTTTCATATCACTTGCCATTCTCTGATTTTACACGGTTATTTATTCGTTCTCTGTCTCCGTACTCCACTAGAATGTAAGCTCCACAAAACAAGGGATTTCATTTTGCTAAATTCAGCACACAGAATAGTGCCTGGCATGTTGTAGCACCTAATAAAATGTGCTGAATAAATGAAATAACTAATGTTTGTCCAGTGATTATTCTATTCCAGGACATTTATTTAAATGCAGTATTTCATATGATCCTGGAGAGGCAGTTGGTACTATTAACCCACTTTATAGATGAAGAAACCGATACCCAGAGAAGTTAAGGAACTTGCTCAAGGGCATACATCTAGCAATGAAAGGGGTCAGGACTTAAACCTAAGCAGGCAAATTCTGGCTCTGAAACTCTGTGCCCTATATTCTGCTTCCATTGCTATAACAAAAATGTGTCATTCTAACATTCTTGTTTTTATGATAGCACCCAGAACAGTATTTTCTCTCTTCCTTACTTTCTCTTTTTCTTCCTTCTTTCTCATTTTTGTTCATTCATTCATTCATTCATTCATTCATTCATGTGTCCACAAGTTAAACACTGTGATTGGCTCTAGGGACACAAATTTAAATAAGATACATGCCCCACTCAGAAAGAGCTGCCTTGTCTATAGGGGAAGGCAAACATATAAACAAATAATGCCAAGATATGTATTTATTTCCTCTCAGAAAATAGGAATCACTTTATTCAACATATTTTCCACTTTGCATTAAACTGCAAGGATTTTTAGTCAAAGTCATCGCCTAAACACAATCTGCCTATCTCAACTGCCGCAAAACATGTACCATATGTTGCATGTTTTTTCCTTGCAAGGTGTTTCTGGTTCTTTGGAAAGCAGATGTGGTATAAATAGTAAATGACATTAAATGTTACATATTTGACTATTCCTTAAACAAATACTTATTGTTATTTATCATTGAGGCACAGCAGTCAGCACCATGAGAGATAAAAATGATTATGACATGGCACCTGCTCCTCAGTGAGTTCATGGTCAGGCAGGGAAACAGAAGAAATAACTGCAGTGCAAGACCCCAGCATAAAGCATCATAAGAAAAGGACAGGGTCAGATGTGTTTTCTGCAAAAACTAAATTCCTTGGTGGGGTAACAGGAATTTAAGTGCAGAGAGCCCGGGTCCAGGGCCTTTACTCTTTCTTCACCATGTCTCTCCACTATGCTCACTGAGGTTGGTGTGAACTTAAGCATTAGGAAATTTATAAGGTAGAAAGTTTTCATCTCAGATATTTTAAAGTAAAATACCCAAATAATTTGTCTTCTGTGGAATTAAGGACTCTACCAACTGTATGAATTCTCTCTGCACACAGGTCTGATCTTCAGGATTATATCCTGATCAGACTTTTAAAGATCTAGTATGACTCACCTGTAAAGCAGGAGCACACATTCTTTTCTACTTCCCACCTAAATAACTTTGAGGAAGTTACTTACTTTTCTATACCTCCTCTGTAAAATGGAGTTAATATAAATATCTATAGCATAATGATAGAGACTGAGTGTACAAAGATGATTAAAAAACAAGAAGAAAACTGAGAGTGGTTAATTAGGTAAAATACAATAACATTCATGTAAAACTATTAAAAATTGTACATAACAGCGGTAGCGAATACAGTGTATAGCTATATACATCTATATGTCCTCATTAAAGATAAGGGCTAGTCCATGATATTCTGGTATAGTCTTTCTATAAGTCTACAGTTCAGAAACCGTAGTGCAGCAACAGAGCTTCAGCGATTATTTGCATCTTCAATTACGATGAAAAATTGGCAGTATCTACTAAAGCTGGACATTTCTGCACCTCTTAGTAATTCTGCCTCATTATCATATACCCAATGGAAATGTTCATATATTCACCAAAAGACATTTATAAGAATATTCATAATGGCACTATTCGTAATTGGTAAAAACTGGAAAGTACCCAAATACTCATCAATATAAACTGTAGTATACGCACTCAACACTAGCAGTTATAATGAACAAATCACAACTGTATGCAACAACAATAGATGAATCTCACAGACACAATGCTGAGCAAAGGAGCCAGAAACAAAACATACATACTCTGTGACTGCATCTAAATAAAGTTCAAAATCAGCGAGACTAATTTATGATGTTAGAAGTTAGGTTAGCAGTTTCTTAGGGGGTGTAGTAATTAAAAGGAGTTACAAAGGGGCTGCTGGGATTTTGGCAGTGTCTGTTTCTTGCTTTGAGCACTAGTCAGGTGCGTATATATACTTGGTAAAATTTGTCAGCTTGTACATTTAACATATATATTTTTCTTAATGTATGCTACTTTTCAGTAAAACACTACCCACAAAAATATTATAATCCTCTCCACCGTCCTAACACACACACCACATGTTTCTTAGCTTTGTGCGTCATTCCACTCAAGGCCAAGCGCTCTGAGAACCCATCTAATTTAAGCGTTAATAAAATTTCCTTCTGCAAGCTTACTGGTATAGAAAGCATTGCTGCAAACCACTTTTAGGATCAATGTTTCTCTTGACTATGATTATTAGCTCATTGGTCCACACGTTCTATGGGGCATAAAGACAACATTTTTTAAATGGCAAAATAATGAAAGGGGCATTTGATGGTAAAGCAAGTAAATAGCTTCATCCTTATTTTCCAAAAACAACCTGCAGCTACCCACCAAATACTATTTTAAAATGTCATCAATGCTTCGGGAAAAAACTATCAACTGACAACTATTATTTATAAAAGACCCTATAAAGGGTATTAAGGATGTCAAGAGTGTTTTATCTACTAACCTGAAACCTGTCTCAGACAGAAATAAAAGTGGCAGCAGAGTCAACACATGCATTTCATGTTAGTGCTGCAGTTGAGGGCACCTGGGCCAAGGTTATATGTTTAGTCAGTGAAAATGTGTAATTCATGGGGTAACTGAAAAATCCACTAGACAGGAAGATGGATGGATTGAACATTTTCTGTGCCACCAAATGGCTAATGAACAGGTAAACACCTCTGAGAAAAACAAAATCCAGAATTGTTCCAGCCAGTCTCTAACCACCTTTTGCCTCTGGTGTGAGCAGCCATTAGCCTGCAGAGGGATCCTCCAAAAGAGGGACCAGCTGCAGAGCCCCTGAGAGGTCACATCCTCCCTGCCACCCTTTGGAGCCCAGTAAATAGCTCATTAGTCAGAGGCACCTGCTGTGGAGAAACGGATGTGCGGCTGAGCCAGGACTCAAACCAAGTTCACCGATTCCAAGACTCAGTCTCATAACTATTACACTATACTGCTTTCAAATTTTTCTTCTTCTAAAAAGAGGAATAAGAACAGAGGCAAAGCCAAGGAATCCATTATGATCCATATCCATCCCTTCAGACCCTGCTCTGGGTCTCTACCAGCCATTCAATGAGAGGCAGGGCTCTGGGTGACACACATTTATGGGAATCACCAAACCCCTTAAGGATATTGTTCTCCAGAATGTTACATTCCAAATTACTTTATCTAAGTAGCCATCCTTCATACCTCTGTGCTCATACAACCTGACAAAAAGAATGCTGGAGACAACAAAGATTAGAGAAGAGAGTCTTTAGGTTCAGTCTCATTCTGACTGACTTCCATAGGAAGTTCAGACAGTCCTTCAAAATGAAGCTCTTGTTTTTGATTCTTAGTTCTCATCTGTAGCCAATGTAGTATCTTGTTCGGTTTCTCTTATTTATTCTTTAAGTACTATGTCAATATTCATCCATTTACTTTATTAAATAGCCATAATTAGATAGTATAGTGATACACAAAAGTTAAAAAAAAAAGTTTTGTTACAAGCTATGAAACATAATATAGCATCTGTTAAGAATTGTGCTTACTTACCTAGTTATCATACATTTTAGTTTTTAAATACTGCACTTACAGATTAGATTTGTTTTATGTATATTTTGCAATTTACATTCCCTTATGAATAAATATATTGTATACCTTCATGCAGATATATATATATATATATATATATATAATATGATTCAAAGTTAATATTTTTCAAAGCTTTACATACAAATCAGTGCATGTGGAATTAAAGTGCATTACACACAAAATGAAAAGAATCACAGCATAAAATACAGATAGCATGTATCTTGCCTACATAAAACAAAGTGTATGGCCATTGTATCCCTAGAATATTTTTTCCTTTTTTCTTCTTAAAAAAATAAAGTCCATTATCTACTTGTTGAGTAAATAACAATGCAGTTTTCTAAAAAAGAATTTGCTAGGTAATGGTAACTTTATTGGGTGCTTGGCTTCAGCCCACCAACTATTCCAAAAAACCACTAGATAAAATACAACTTAAATTGTTTAAACAAACATATTTATGTTTAAATAGCTGAATAATAAGCATAGCCCCATATTTATGAAGTATTGTCTCATTAATCATAAAGTGCAGTTACTGGCCTCCTCTTCTAAATTTTTATAGTATTTTTAAATTTTTAATAAAAATTTCACTTATTAGTTACAGCATTTTATTTTAAAGGATAATAGTCTTATATTTCTCTCCATGCCTCAAATTATACCCCTATCTTAAAATATTATATATGTAACAGCATACATATTTATATACTTATTAAACAACTTGCTAAAATTAGGTCCCTGCAAAAAGATTTACCAAAAAGATTACCAAGATTGATAACAAGGAAACCTCTAACACAGCCATTCAAAGAAAAGGCCTGCAAAATTCCATATTGTCCAAGTTTATCAAATTTAATTTTCTAAAACACTGCTCTAGAATCTCAGACAAGCCTCAGACAAAGTTATTTCTTCAATTCCTATTTCCTCCCTCATTTTAATGTTCCTAAAATTGGTTTTATTTTATAAAGCATTTACACACTTTTTTTTAAAAAAGAGCTATGCTAAATTGATGTCATATCTGACAAGTCAGAATAGATAGAAAGTCAGAATCACAGAAATATAGTAAATATAGTTTTACTCATCAAGGGGAACTCTAAGTTAAGTACTTTTTAATTTGCCATTTCTTCCAGTAATATTTGCTGAGGTTATTATTCACCCTACCCAAAGTAGAGCCCTTACAATCTTCTAAAATAAAGAAATGGCATAATCTTCAAATTAATCATTTTTTTAATGTATTTTTTCTCTATAATGGCAACTAATGCCAAGTCATTCACACTTACCAATGTGAAGAATCCAGAGAATGACTTGCTGATTAGAAAGATAAATAATGGAGACAAAGAAAAACATAATGAAAAATAATTAGGTTAGTTTCTAAATTGACAGCATGAATTATCTGTTGTAGACTGTCTTATAGGATGACACTTTGTTATTCCAAGAACTGGCCAAACATAGTTTGGCCAAACTATATGCAGCACTTTCAGTAATTATTCATGCCAAAGCCTTGGCTAAAAGTTACCTCTGATGGCCTGAAACTTATGTAGCATTAAGAACTTTCAAGCCACTCAGCATAATTTGCCCAAGAAATCTATTTTTCCTGATTAAAAAAAGAAAAAAAGTTGTTTATCTAATTGTGATTTTACTGGCACACTTTAAGGGAAGAAATTATCGATAGTTTATTTATCTTTTGAACACAAGCAAGAGAAGCACATTTTAAAATATATCAAATTCCATTAGAACCTCTAATATCTCAAGGATTCTGCATTTACTTCTGACTATTTTAAAGAACTTGTCTCTATGATTGCTACTCAAACTCCCAACATCACTTCCCACTCATCACCCTCAAGTAAACCATCCTGCTAAAAGGACTGTACAGATTTTGAGACTTCCTAAAGTGGATTGTTGGAAGAGAGTATCAAAGTGTCAGGCTTCTCAGTGCTCCAAACATCACTACATATATTCTTTGCTCTGAAATGAGAGTTTATTCTACCAAACTACTGAGCAAATTTCTAAATATTTGCTGCAGCCATCTTTATTCAGATTTGTGTGATAATTTTACAGGTTAGATAGGTCTAGTCTTGATGCTGTTCTGACCCTACAGAACCTGACAAAGGAAGTGTGTGTTTGGGGGGAGGTTCCATCCATTACAGTGGAGGATATGAAGCCCCAAAGTTCACATAATCTCCTGCAGCATCTGTATCTACATCAATATAAAGGCACCTCCTCTATTGTTGATTTTTAAATTACATCTTATGACGATTCACCACAACCATCCAATCCATCTGCTAGAATACCACCCTATAATTTTAACCACATGGTATAATGCAGTGATGGCCCTACAAAGAGATATAGCTCATCATCCATTAAGAGATGTTGCTGGGGAAGAAAGGAGAGATACTTTGACTAAATGTGAATTTTTTTTGTTCTTTCTTTAGAGCTCCTGAAAGTTTTATGCCTGACTTATTCTATGGTGAAATCAGATAAAGGACTGTTCACAACAAAAAAGAATTTTAAATCAAAAGGCTGCCAATATATTTTGTTGCTTCTAATATAACATCTGTTCTGTGTGAACAAAGAAATCCAGCAAACAACAAATTGAAAAGGAAGACATTCTAAGCTCAGGAGAGTAATTCCTCACAGAAGGAAGTGCACGGAGATGAAGCATGCAGGAGGACTCCAGGGCCCAGGTGAAGACGTGAGCATAGCAGAGCAAACACAAGCCTTTTCTTAGTTTTTTCCTCTCCTCCCACACCTGTTTCTCTCTTTCTTCTTTTTAAATCTCACTCTATCGGCTGCTCAGAGCCAATATATTCATCTATCTCAATCACAGGCTTAATCCTTTTCCTTGGAACCAAGAAACACTAAAGATTAAAGAACTTAGTTTCATTTTGTGTGAAAAATAGTATTTCAGAAAGATCTGGAAAAAAGACGAAGAAAAAGGAGGCTTCCATTTGTCCCTAAATGTTAACTTACCATCATTGGTGACATCTCTGAGTTAGTGTGTGGTGTCTAAACATAATGAGAATCCTCTGACTAATTTTGTTGCCCTTTAAGTAACTTCCCCCAGTAAAAGCAACAAACTAGCCAGAGAATGCTCAATGACTGTTACAGATAGATTGATATCTTGACATTATCCTCTCAGTGGTGTTAATGTTTAAAAGACAGGATAGGACAGGCAAAATCAATGATAAATCCACATTCTAGATAGTGAGGAGAGACAGGGCTCAGGAAATATATCATAGCTTTGTAGGCTTCAATGACTTAAGAAATTTTGACAAATGTCACTAGAACACAAATAATTGTCTAGTCTGGCTGCAATAAGAATTAAAAACTTGGTTCTAATAAAATGATGGGGAGAAAACTCAACTCAGAATCGGAACATCTGCTTCAAATCTTACTCTGCCATTTATTACCTGTGACTTTGGACACTGCCTCTCTTAGCTTTAATTTCCTTACCTGAAAGTTGGGAAAATACAAGTACATACATTATGGGATTGTCGTGAGGATTTAGTAAGATGAAACTTGAAACCTGATAGCTTAGTATCTGAAATACAATAGACACTCAATAAACATTTTACAAAAACAACTTTCCTCCACTGCAGTTGTACATTAACAATTCATAACTTAAAATCTTTTCGGGGGAGGCTTGGAAAGAAGTATTCTTTCTGATATGGCCATTGCTTGACATCTGCACTGCTAGAAATATTAAGTCTTTTTTAATCTATTCACATATGTGAAATGATTTGAAATTCATTCATATATTTAGTAAAGACCTACTTTCTTCCTCTGCGAGCCTAGCAGTAAGAGAAAAATGCAAATTACCACAACAGGGCAGGCCAGTGGTACACTGGCAGCGGGGGGCCAGGGAGGAGTACCTGAACCTGGGGGAGCCTGGGACGCTTCAATGAGAAGCAGGACCTGGACTCAGGCTTAGAGAGCAGAGAAGGAAAGATCGGGGAGGTTTTCCAGGCAGAACTTAAAGAAAGATATTCAAAGTCTAAAATATTTTTAAATGTTTACAATGCTCTTTTGAATGTACTTTCTAAATTCATGTGTTTTGCATCCATATTAAATCATTCATAATTCTACACATTATTCTCCAGAGACTCAGATAATTTTCAAATAGAGAGATTTATGTCTTTTGAGATTCATAAAAACTTTTATAGGAACTAGCAGTGAAGGGAATAAACTGATAAAGCCACACATCAAACATTTGATTTTTATAGACTTGTTATTAACCTCGGGACCATACAGGAGACTCTGGATATGTGTTGTATGGAAATGCCCATGGAAGTTGGTTTTCTCTCAAATCACAGTTCCATCCAGAATCACATCATCATTATCACCATCAGCATAGCAGATAATATTCATATGGTGTTTATGTGCTAAATACTGTTGCAAACACTTGATAGATAGAAACCCATTCCCCCAAATGATGAACATATTCTCATACCAAAAGTTAATGGGCTTTTCAATTTTGCTAAAAAGTTCTTACCTGATGAGCATTCTTTACATTGACTAGAGCTCTTTCAGCACAGATTAATAAAGCATTTCTTATTTCTTTGGGGAGCATATAACAGGCTCACTTTATCTACTTAACTCATGGTGAAATAAATACCACTTTTCATAGGCTTTTGCATCTCACTTCATATCATACCACTTAGCTCTTAACTCTGAACAACTTTTCATAAATAAACTAACTTTTTATTCTTCACAAAAGTTACAGTATAATGATGACTAGATTGGAACCACCAAGTTGACATGAAAAATTCTCTCAAAGTAGTCAGTGAGCTCACTCCCTGACTAAAGTGATTTGTCCTCATCCAGTACAAGCAATGCAAATCCATGCTTCAGCAAAATGACAAATTAGTACCTGTCAGGACTTTGGGACCATGCATAAAGACCAAAATCAAGGATATTAAATCCAAAGGTCTGTTATTGGATATGATCACTGAAATTAAGAGACATCTTGATGAATTTAGCTTGATTATGAACATAACTGTAATATCTAAAATAAAGTTTAAAAGTCATTACTATCAAATTTCATTTTATGTTATCTTGACATGTCTAATGTGTTTTTACATGTAATTCACATATTTTGACACACTTACAATTAACCTACTATAAGAAAAATTTAACACTGAAACTTCTGCCTCTACCACCTTTAAAATGAGATGATTAGGAAATCAGAAGCTAAATTATATGTCTGAATAATAACATGCCCACAAATCATATAAACTGTATATGCAGAAAGTAGTAAATAAATCTCAATTATCACAGAAGTTAACCTCAATTTCAAGGCATCAACAGAAAGTTAAATATTTTCTGAGTTTTGATAAATTTTAGTCAAATCCTGACTCTATTTCATGATTCCATCATTTAATGCACATAATGTTTTTAGAACAGTATCATCATGTGTGTGGTAACCAAATTTCCAAATTTTATAGTTATTTGGCTTAAATGACTCAATTTTCATAACAGAATCACCACCTAGGACAGTCAGTATAAAACAACTGCTCCTGAAGTTAGAAAGAAGGGTCACCACAAAGAATCCCCATTGTTGAGCTGTGTTTTACTAGTCATTCCTACTGTCGAAATGACAAAACTGATTTGATCATAAATAGTCTCCAAAGAAGGCCAGTTGCCTTGGGGGCATGCCAGTTGATCCAACCACTGTGAGTTTGGAACTCTGAGAACACAGTATCAGACTTCTTGTGGATAGCAGTGGAATGTGGACCTCAGAACCTAGTTAAACAAGAGTTAAATGCCTTTTAATTAAAAAATATATACTCTAAGAATTTTAATAATTGTAATAGTATTTGGAAATAATAGCTTCAACAAATAAGACTTTTAAAGACTTCTTACCATTCAGAGCTGCCAGTCTATGGGCGTGAAATAAAACACCCAGCTTTATCCCACTGAAATCTGAGAGGCAAAGAGCTCGTTTTAACCATTCATATGTCTGTGTTGGCTTTACAGATAAAGATCAACTCAATGGCATTTTAGAAAATTAGTTGTGTCTAATTCCCAGTGTCCTAGTCGACATTTCCTTTATTAATAGAACAGGACACACAAGGCTATGGGTAGCCTCTTCCTGGTTTTGCTATGACTGTTGTAGTAGCTTGCAAAGTAGAGCTGTTTTATGAAGTACACTGGGCTGCTCCAAGGTTTAAAAGACTTTATCAGGCCCCTCGTGTTAATTTTTTCTTCAATCAGCAAAGTCTCCTCAGCACTTGCAGATTTGTCTTCAAAAATCTCTTAAGATACAGGTAAAAAGGCAGACATTAAAACACTGATTTTGAAAATGTCTTCTAAAAACTACCTCTAATATTTTGTTAATGTACACTGTTATAAGCAAAAGCATAATTGGTGATTTTTGTAAAATATTTAACCCTCAGCCTACTAACTACTATCCAAAATTCTCATGTCATCCAATAACAAACAAACAAAATAAATAAATAGTAATCAGGCCACCATTTCTTTCCTTTATTCTTCCTTATTATGTTACTTCTTTTTTTTTCTTCATTTTTAAATTTCTCATTTTAGTTCTCTTAAATATTTGAATTTTATTTTGCTTTTTCGTTTTTAGAATCATTCCATGTTTTCATTTAGAACCCAAAAATGGAATGACTAATAAACATATAAAAACATGGATCAGGAGAAGGTAAGGTAAAATAACACTGAGCTAATGTTTTTTCCTTTCAGAACAGTATCTGAAAAAAATAATGTGAATAATTGTAAAAAATAATGTGATTTGACAGAATCCAATGTTAGGGAACCAGTCACTCTAACACATTCATGGATAATGGCACAGTTCCTTTCAAGGGTAGCAGTTTTATATGAATTCAAAATGTGCATACCTCATGATCCAGCAACTCCACTTTTTGAAATCTATCCTACAGAAATATTTGTAAAACTATGTATTATATCCATAATAATGGCCATATATGGAAATTGTTGATAAAAATGTGGTATAGCTATACTATACCACATGCAGTTTTAAAAAATAATGAAGTAAATTTATATCACAGATACAAGAAAATTCCAATAATTTATTTTTAATGAAATGATCGAAGAGCAGAATAATAGCGTGATCTTTCTTCAATTTATAAATACTTATATGCCTATGTATTTTCATATTCACATATTTAGTTGTCTACTTAAAAAATCTCCATTTAGGCACAAATGTCTCAAATTTAATGTCTCCAAATTTAAAGTATATATCTTTCCCCCAACACCATCCCTTATCTACTCACTTGCTTATCCAAGAAACCATAGATACCTTCTTCTTTCATATTCCCCACTTCAAATCCAATTCTAAACAAATTTCATATATGTCTACTTCTCACTCTCTCCATTGCCATTACCCCATCTACGTCTCCATCACATTTCACTGACTTTTACAATAGCCTCCTATCTTATTCTTGTCTTTTTCCATTGTCGCAATTTTTTAATGTTTTTATACTCTTTTTGAGAACACAATTTGGATCATGTCCCTCCATGTCTCTATAGCATCACTTTGCACTTAGAGACAACATACTCTCCCTTTCTTGGCCTAGACCACCTGCATTATTTCAATACTGATTACTTCTCCAGACAATGGCATTATTATTATAATGGCAATAATAATATTGTCAAATATTTCCTCAGGTTTGAAAAGGACTGTTTAAGACATAATTGCTATTAGTAACTATTCTAAAGGTAGTAGTGGGTTTATTCCAAGATCAACTGTTTCAAAGTTATCTCTTCCCTAGACTTATACAATAGCCTCCTTACTGGTTTCCCTGAGATTCTTGCTCCCCTCCATCCTTATGTCATGCTATTATTCCCTTGATTACTATACTTGAGCCAAGTGAGTTCTTCTCAGTTGCAAAATACACAATCTCTTCTTCATCTTAGAGCTTTGTATGTGCCTCTCTGTCTGAAACATTTTCCTTCTATGCTTTATATGGCTAGCTCCTTCTTATATTTTTAGTGTCAGCTTAAATATAACTTTTCCAGAGTCCTTCCTTGACCAGTAAGTAGCCTATTCCTACTTTCATTCCACTGCACCATACTCATTCCCTTTAAATCACTTGACACAAGTTGAAATTGTTTGTTTACTTGTTTGTCATCTATATTCCCAATACTCTGGAAATTCTATGCAACACAGCCATAACAGAGGCATCGGTAATGGGAGCTATAAGTCATGCCTGCAAAGTCAGTAAGACCTCTTAGAATATAATATGAAGTCTTGAAATTAAGGAAATGTGCTAAGAAAGGAAATAAGGAAGGTCATTCCAGGTCAAAGGGACAATGAGTGAAGCAAGACAAAAGTATGTAACAGGATATCAAATTCCAGAAGACTGTGTATTTGGGGCCTAAGGGGCGAAGTGAAGAAGGGTCACTGAGACTGGAGGAGCATTGAGGCTGGAAAGATAGATGCGACCAGATGGTCAAAAATTAAGAGGCCTTTTCTTGTCCATCAATGTAGGTTGTTTATAGGAAAAGGAACAGAGTTATTTACTGTAAATAATAAAAAAAAAAGTTTTTGAAGATTACAATTCATGTATCGTTTTGATAAATTTTGCATAGTAAGATTGCTGGATTTATAGAAAAACAAAAACATTGCAAATACTTGTACAGAAATAAACATCATTAAATTAAAAAACGTTAACAAACTTGGAAAATATATGAAATTTAGTATTTTCCATTGATAGATTAACCCATTAATCTGGAAAAACTAGTAAATATGAAGTCATTTTTTTCCAAATCACAGAGTTTAAATATGACCTAATTTGACCCCCAAATTCCACTGGACATTCTGTTACAAAGTAATAAGAGATACAGAATGTATTTGTTCAATTTGTTTGTACTATGTAAAATTGATTTTTTTCTTTAATACTAAAATTTGGTCCATCTGTTGGGAAAACAGAAAATGTTCTAAATATATACAAAGAGTGGAAACGCTTCATTCCACTGGCTGTATCCTGTGGTATATGCATTTTCATCAGTATGTTTGTCTTGCAGACAAAATGAATATCAGATGGTGGTTTTGAAAAAGGGCAGACCCAACATGAGGTGATTAGTTTCAAAAACAGATTTTTATTCTTGATAAATTATTACCGAATACAATCATCTGTTGATTGAGGATATAAAACAGATTGGTCATACTACAACCCACAGGTTAAATGAAAAACGGAAATAATAAGTTTATTTAACATGGTCTTGCATTAGGTTCCCAGCAGTGCAAATCTAAGGCAAATAATTAGATTTCCAATTTAAAGATATACGTTTGTTAAACCAGACATTTCCTGAGGTCATCTATTTCTCTGTTGGCTAGTCTTATTGCGCTGGCAATATATTTAGGACATTTTCAGTTCAAAATTTATATTACTACGCCTTGTACATTACCCTGATCAAGCCAATATTGTAGTTTGATTCAGGGATAATGCAGAGAGGGCAAAGGGCTAGTTGTGATGACTTCTGGCTGCAAATCAGATTCAAATACACTGTCACTTAGACTTAAAGAAAACTAATGCCTTAAAAATAAATCCTAGTGGGGAGAGTAGGACGAATTTACTAAGAGACAATTGTTAAACCAAACAAATCAAAACATCATATACTAAGTAAATGGGGACAACAAATAGACTACGCTCAATTTCTTAAATTTACATTCTTTTTCTCAAGGCAACCACTTAATTTTGTGGTGAAAAATAAAAAAGTTAAAAGACAACTACTCTGATCAATATTAAAGCCTATTTTTACTGAGCTTACTCTGCCTCCCTCCTCTTTATCCTCCTGTATTTCTTCAGCAATTTACCACTCTGCTAGGTAATATCTCTCCAGGGAGCAAAGAATCTCATTACAGATGATTCCTTTCTGCAGACTTCAGCTCTATAAATCAACAAGCTGAGCTCTCTAACAGATTTTAAATCCCTGCTCGAGGTGGGCTGGGACAACTTGCAAATTGGTGGGGATGGAAGTGGGAGGAGGATGGAGAATTTGGTACCAGAGGAAGGTCCAGGAAAAGAGCTTCTAACACAATTTGTGTTTTGTTAACTTTATCTAGTAACTACTGTGCCTTGATACAGGACAGGGGAGGTCCATGAATAACCAGATTGAAAAAGTACATCCAATGAAAATTTTCTTCCCAAAAGAACATCCTCAAGGGATTCTAATAAGCCCAGCAGAATGTATCAAAAGTAAGACTCCTTATAAATAAAATTTCTAAACAGAGCTTCCTAAAAAGATAGAGTGAAATTGTATGACAAAGGTGGGGGGATTATTTCCAAAATAAACCTCTGAGAATTAGATGGCTCATAGGGAATTTATTGTCCTATTGGGCTTCCCATACCTTTATTACTCAGAAAATGAAATATCTTTAAGAAATCCATTGATGAGATGGAAGAAATTTGAGAGATGAATATTTTTTGTTTGGAACGAATATTATTAAAATATTGATTTATAATGATAACAACTAGGATGTAAAACATAGCTAATTATATAAAAGTTCATTTTGTAATGTTTTACAAACATTATACCAATACTGATCACATTAAGAATGGGATTTTGTACATTTCCATTATTAAAAATCTAACACGATGTGGTTTTATATGTTCCTTAAAAAATAAGACTATGTTCAATTTGAACAAAATATTTATTGATATAGAACAACAATGAGAAGAACAGGGACAGGGAAGGCAGTTCAATACTCCAAAACAAAATATTTTCTGAAGGTCAATTCCATATAATACCCTGTCACTTGAGTCTTAAGGTTAGCAGACTACTCTTTTATTGTATTATCACGTATGTAAGGTAATCCTTTCCCTCTCTGCCTGCCTGAGGTCAGAAAACATTTCATCTTTCCAACACTTCATCTTTCCCCCTCCTTAAATTATTTTCACTTTTTAACTTTTCCACTTGGCCATTTCCGTGACCAACACTCCAACTCTGTCCTATACCTTACTCCACTTACATTTAATTGTTACTTAATCTTGACCCTCCTGCCTTTTGTATTTCTCTTATTTTTTTTTCACTTTTTTTCAACTACCACCATCTTAGTACCAAGTCTTATTACCTCTACCCTAGATTACTACTATTTCATTCTGTCTGAACTTTTTGCTTTGAATTTTTCCCAGATCTTCGGCCTCTGGACACATTTTCAATTAATCCTCTAAATTACCCTAATCATGACTTAATAAAATCTGGAATCTGAGCTACTACCCTTTACTTAGTTCTGTGGTCTCAGGGAACAAACTTTGACTTTGCTGAAATATTCTGAAAATGAATGTTGTCTGTAAAGGAATGAGAAAATGAATAGATTGGGACAAATCACTTCTAGACAAACTACTCCAAGCAACATTTACTTCTTAGTATAAAAACAAAAGCATATAATTATTAAACTGGAAGAGGTTTTAGAAGATAACGTCATAGACCTGTTGATGCAGGCATGATTATCAATTCAAGGTTATTTTCTACAGAATCCTTTTCCTTGTCTAATATCAGAGGTGGCACCAGCTCACCTCTCAAACATTGCCCTTGATGACTGTGATTACCAGAGTGCAAAACACATTTCTAGGAGGGGTTTGCTCTTCTGGTGAAAACATGAGTGACATTCTATAACAATCTTTGCTACAGTTGGTTTTCTGGAAGGGATCTTACTGTCAATCTTTATTCCAAAAGTCAACCTTTTTTTAAGCAATGGATTATTATGTAGAGACTTTTCTGTGCTGCCAGAAAACTTCAGACTGAACTTTTAAATGGAAGAAAAAGCCTTAGGGCACATTTGGGCACCCATGTGCTGCTTTAAGAATGGTGTGTTTGTTTTAAATTGGTCTCCATCTCTAAAGTTCAAGAGGGACCTTTAAAATAATCAGTGTTTAAAAAGATCTTATTTCCCTGCACCTTTGGTCAAGAGTTCAAAGTTACTTCCTCTGTTAGGAGAGCTAACTTACCTTAGCAATAGCCAAGAAATTTCAAAAACAATGGATTCCCTTTTCTCTATCTGCTGATTCATCAGTAACTTTTTCCTAAAACTATCTTTGCCTTTGTATTCACAAGCATTAATTCTCTATTTGGTATTTACAGTCTCAAATGTAATCAATGAATGCTGAACCCCAGAATACTATTTACTTTTGCATACTTAATTCAAATGGTACTTCCTTGACTTCTGACTAACAATTTTCCTATGTGTGCTCTAACAAAACACTGTCTTCCTCTCCCCAACACTAATACAGCACTTACCACACTGTACTACAGTGGTGGTAAGAGTTTGCTTCCTCTCTGCCGGCATTGTCTGTGAGCTCCTGAGAGATAGGAAGCACGTTTCATTCACCTCTTACTTTCAAAACATATCATTGTAATTAACATATACTAGGTGCTTCATGAATGTATTTGTTGAATTGAATTGGACTGACAAATTGCCATTCAGGCCATGTTAATTAGTGGCTAAGGCCAGGTCTCTTCAAACAGAGGATGGCGGTAATTGAAATGAAGTAATTATCCAGATCACTGAGGACAAAAAAAATGTGCTAATTTGGGCAAAGTGAGTAAGCAAGATTTTGCCTAACTGAACTAATCCATCATTTCATTCCAATGCTTAGCTTTGCTAATGGAAATCTGACCTGTGGGGCAGTCCTATTCTCTCTTGTGCTTTGTGTTGTAACTGAGTCATCTGTTTTATATTGATGCTGAACATACCTTACACCTCTTGTGCACAGGACAAAAATTGCATTCTAATCCCTGTCAACTATCTCATGGGTGTGCCATTGGTTCCAAGTAAGGTCAGCTGAGGGCAGTGTATGGATGATTCTATAAAACCCATGACTAGACCCACTTTTTAAACACCACACCCCACTAATATAGTGAGTCACTGGTATCTTCTCCATACACCAAAGTCAGCACATTGCATAACTAATTCAACTTTCAGCACATGGTTTCTTCAGATGAGCTCGTCATAATCCTCTAGATAAAAAGTAAGGCAAGTTTCTCAACGCATTTACCCTTTTGGATAAAGACAAATCTTTACTGGATTTTAAGGATTAATAAAGGAATAAAATAATGTTGCTTTTTAAACAGACCAACAGCTTTGTTATTTATAATGTATATATTTGTTGGCATATTTCCTTTTCTGGCCCATTTGTACTTGGTCTAAGCAGGAAAAGCAAAGCTACTCATACAACTAAGCAATAGATTAGAAATTTAAATACTTCTAATCTTTTGTCATTCCGTGACTAATTAATTTCCTCATGTACATATATCTAGCTTTAGAAATGGGGGAAAAAGTTTTTACTGTGTTTCATGAGCAAAAATAATTTTTTAAAAACACTTTGCGTTTGTAAATTTAACATTTTCAATTTACAAGCAGTTATTTAGTTTGCAAATAAGTGAAAATATCTACACTGAATACATAACTATATCTGAAATCAACACTGTCAAACAATAGAATTTTTCAAAAACTCTAAAGGCTTAAAAGCAAGATGAGTATTTTTTTTTAATTAGTGGCAGACAAAATATTTAATGAAATCTAAGACCAGACAGTCAGAACTATACTACTCCAGACAATATAGAGTAGTAGAGAGAACCTGGATATCAGAAAAATCCTTTACCAGTCATGAACAATAAGCAAGTCACTGAACTTTTCTAAATCTCACTCTGCTCACATTTAAAACAGAAATAATAGTTTCACCTTTACCTAATTCTTGAGGTTGTTTTGAGAATAAGGTGAGATAAAATACATGAAAGTAATTCTGAAGCTATAGAAAGCAATACAATATAAAGACATTATTATTACTGGTTTGGCTTACAGATATTGATGGCCTGATGTTTGCCCTCAGATACACTGTTAATGCCCTGCTGTTATCACAACAGCAAATTGATTTTTGTTCAGATTCGGCCTTCCACAAAGCTAAAATATTTGTTTCAATGCCAAGTGGGAAACAACTTACAATAGTTTAAATAGGATAACAAACAAACACATATACTCTACAGATTTGCCAGTAAAAGCCTAAAGTTCATATTTCTTCAAATTAAAGAGTCCTCTTCTCATCTGACTTCCTCCTCACTCTTATAGGACAAACTTGTTAGCAAATGTCGATCATATTTTATTAAATGACTGTGAAAAGGGTAAACCAGATAGAGATCGTCAGCCCTAGGCTCCCTTGATTTGCTTGTTGCAGATGCGATTTTAGCAACTCCTATTTGAGCTTCTTAAAAGAAATAAGAAAGAAAGAAAGAAAGAAAGAAAGAAAGAAAGAAAGAAAGAAAGAAAGAAAGAAAGAA